>OY770108.1:15042763-15230263 GCA_963669365.1 Verbascum thapsus
CCAAGCACGCTTAACTTCGGAGTTCTGATGGGATCCGGTGCATTAGTGCTGGTATGATCGCACCCATAAGGTAATGCACATTCTTTTCCTATATACCAAGTCCACAATCGGAGGATTAATATGGGCTCATCCGAAAAGTTCAACGACTCGGCCCGTAAAATTACTCAATCACACGTGTAAATCCAAAACTCTCTATGAATGATAATTCAAAATAAAAAATAATGACGTATTATAATTCAAATATTAATAATAAAAAAATTAATAAAAAAAATGACGTATTATAATTCCGACATAATAATAATATTAATAATAATAAATCAAATATTCGACGCTTACTCAATATCCTACTCACGCTTATTATCTATCTCTTTACTCGAGAACATCAAGTAAAAAAAAAAAGAAAGGCGACTAAAAATGAATTTTTTCGAAAAGGGGTGCAACACGAGGACTTCCCAGGGGGTCACCCATCCTAGTACTACTCTCGCCCAAGCACGCTTAACTTCGGAGTTCTGATGGGATCCGGTGCATTAGTGCTGGTATGATCGCACCCGTAAGGTAATGCACATCCTTTTCCTTTATACCAAGTCCACAATCGGAGGATTAATATGGGCTCATCCGAAAAGTTCAACGACTCGGCCCCGTAAAATTACTCAATCACACGTGTAAATCCAAAACTCTCTATGAATGATAATTCAAAATAAAAAATAATGACGTATTATAATTCCGACATAATAATAATATTAATAATAATAAATCAAATATTCGACGCTTACTCAATATCCTACTCACGCTTATTATCTATCTCTTTACTCGAGAACATCAAGTAAAAAAAAAAAGAAAGGCGACTAAAAATGAATTTTTTCGAAAAGGGGTGCAACACGAGGACTTCCCCGGGGGTCACCCATCCTAGTACTACTCTCGCCCAAGCACGCTTAACTTCGGAGTTCTGATGGGATCCGGTGCATTAGTGCTGGTATGATCGCACCCGTAAGGTAATGCACATCCTTTTCCTTTATACCAAGTCCACAATCGGAGGATTAATATGGGCTCATCCGAAAAGTTCAACGACTCGGCCCCGTAAAATTACTCAATCACACGTGTAAATCCAAAACTCTCTATGAATGATAATTCAAAATAAAAAATAATGACGTATTATAATTTCGACATAATAATAATATTAATAATAATAAATCAAATATTCGACGCTTACTCAATATCCTACTCACGCTTATTATCTATCTCTTTACTCGAGAACATCAAGTAAAAAAAAAAAGAAAGGCGACTAAAAATGAATTTTTTCGAAAAGGGGTGCAACACGAGGACTTCCCAGGGGGTCACCCATCCTAGTACTACTCTCGCCCAAGCAAGCTTAACTTCGGAGTTCTGATGGGATCCGGTGCATTAGTGCTGGTATGATCGCACCCATAAGGTAATGCACATTCTTTTCCTATATACCAAGTCCACAATCGGAGGATTAATATGGGCTCATCCGAAAAGTTCAACGACTCGGCCCGTAAAATTACTCAATCACACGTGTAAATCCAAAACTCTCTATGAATGATAATTCAAAATAAAAAATAATGACGTATTATAATTCAAATATTAATAATAAAAAAATTAATAAAAAAAATGACGTATTATAATTCCGACATAATAATAATATTAATAATAATAAATCAAATATTCGACGCTTACTCAATATCCTACTCACGCTTATTATCTATCTCTTTACTCGAGAACATCAAGTAAAAAAAAAAAGAAAGGCGACTAAAAATGAATTTTTTCGAAAAGGGGTGCAACACGAGGACTTCCCAGGGGGTCACCCATCCTAGTACTACTCTCGCCCAAGCAAGCTTAACTTCGGAGTTCTGATGGGATCTGGTGCATTAGTGCTGGTATGATCGCACCCGTAATGTAATGCACATTCTTTTCCTTTATACCATGTCCACAATCGTAGGATTAATATGGGCTCATCCGAAAAGTTCAACGACTCGGCCCGTAAATTTACTCAATCACACGTGTAAATCCAAAACTCTCTATGAATGATAATTCAAAATAAAAAATAATGACGTATTATAATTCAAATATTAATAATAAAAAAATTCATAAAAAATAATGACGTATTATAATTCCGACATAATAATAATATTAATAATAATAAATCAAATATTCGACGCTTACTCAATATCCTATTCACGCTTATTATCTATCTCTTTACTCGAGAACATCAAGTAAAAAAAAAAAAAAAGGCGACTAAAAATGAATTTTTTCGAAAAGGGTGCAACACGAGGACTTCCCAGGGGGTCACCCATCCTAGTACTACTCTCGCCCAAGCACGAATAACTTCGGAGTTCTGATGGGATCAGGTGCATTTGTGCTGGTATGATCGCACCCGTAAGGTAATGCACATTCTTTTCCTTTATACCAAGTCCACAATCGGAGGATTAAACGACTCGGCCCGTAAAATTACTCAATCACACGTGTAAATCCAAAACTCTCTATGAATGATAATTCAAAATAAAAAATAATGACGTATTATAATTCAAATATTAATAATAAAAAAATTAATAAAAAATAATGACGTATTATAATTCCGACATAATAATAATATTAATAATAATAAATCAAATATTCGACGCTTACTCAATATCCTACTCACGCTTATTATCTATCTCTTTACTCGAGAACATCAAGTAAAAAAAAAAAGAAAGGCGACTAAAAATGAATTTTTTCGAAAAGGGGTGCAACACGAGGACTTCCCAGGGGGTCATCCATCCTAGTACTACTCTCGCCCAAGCACGCTTAACTTCGGAGTTCTGATGGGATCCGGTGCATTAGTGCTGGTATGATCGCACCCGTAAGGTAATGCACATTCTTTTCCTTTATACCAAGTCCACAATCGGAGGATTAATATGGGCTCATCCGTAAAGTTCAACGACTCGGCCCGTAAAATTACTCAATCACACGTGTAAATCCAAAACTCTCTATGAATGATAATTCAAAATAAAAAATAATGACGTATTATAATTCAAATATTAATAATAAAAAAATTAATAAAAAATAATGACGTATTATAATTCCGACATAATAATAATATTAATAATAATAAATCAAATATTCGACGCTTACTCAATATCCTACTCACGCTTATTATCTATCTTTTTACTCGAGAACATCAAGTAAAAAAAAAAAAGAAAAGCTACTAAAAATGAATTTTTTCGAAAAGGGGTGCAACACGAGGACTTCCCAGGGGGCCACCCATCCTAGTACTATTCTCGCCCAAGCACGCTTAACTTCGGAGTTCTGATGGGATCCGGTGCATTAGTGCTGGTATGATCGCACCCGTAAGATAATGCACATTCTTTTCCTTTATACCAAGTCCACAATCGGAGGATTAATATGGGCTCATCCGAAAAGTTCAACGACTCGGCCCGTAAAATTACTCAATCACACGTGTAAATCCAAAACTCTCTATGAATGATAATTCAAAATAAAAAATAATGACGTATTATAATTCAAATATTAATAAAAAAAAAATTAATAAAAAATAATGACGTATTATAATTCCGACATAATAATAATATTAATAATAATAAATCAAATATTCGACGCTTACTCAATATCCTACTCACGCTTATTATCTATCTCTTTACTCGAGAACATCAAGTAAAAAAAAAAAAAAAAGGCGACTAAAAATGAATTTTTTCGAAAAGGGGTGCAACACGAGGACTTCCCAGGGGGTCACCCATCCTAGTACTACTCTCGCCCAAGCACGCTTAACTTCGGAGTTCTGATGGGATCCGGTGCATTAGTGCTGGTATGATCGCACCCATAAGGTAATGCACATTCTTTTCCTATATACCAAGTCCACAATCGGAGGATTAATATGGGCTCATCCGAAAAGTTCAACGACTCGGCCCGTAAAATTACTCAATCACACGTGTAAATCCAAAACTCTCTATGAATGATAATTCAAAATAAAAAATAATGACGTATTATAATTCAAATATTAATAATAAAAAAATTAATAAAAAAAATGACGTATTATAATTCCGACATAATAATAATATTAATAATAATAAATCAAATATTCGACGCTTACTCAATATCCTACTCACGCTTATTATCTATCTCTTTACTCGAGAACATCAAGTAAAAAAAGAAAGAAAGGCGACTAAAAATGAATTTTTTCGAAAAGGGGTGCAACACGAGGACTTCCCAGGGGGTCACCCATCCTAGTACTACTCTCGCCCAAGCAAGCTTAACTTCGGAGTTCTGATGGGATCCGGTGCATTAGTGCTGGTATGATCGCACCCATAAGGTAATGCACATTCTTTTCCTATATACCAAGTCCACAATCGGAGGATTAATATGGGCTCATCCGAAAAGTTCAACGACTCGGCCCGTAAAATTACTCAATCACACGTGTAAATCCAAAACTCTCTATGAATGATAATTCAAAATAAAAAATAATGACGTATTATAATTCAAATATTAATAATAAAAAAATTAATAAAAAAAATGACGTATTATAATTCCGACATAATAATAATATTAATAATAATAAATCAAATATTCGACGCTTACTCAATATCCTACTCACGCTTATTATCTATCTCTTTACTCGAGAACATCAAGTAAAAAAAAAAAGAAAGGCGACTAAAAATGAATTTTTTCGAAAAGGGGTGCAACACGAGGACTTCCCAGGGGGTCACCCATCCTAGTACTACTCTCGCCCAAGCAAGCTTAACTTCGGAGTTCTGATGGGATCTGGTGCATTAGTGCTGGTATGATCGCACCCGTAATGTAATGCACATTCTTTTCCTTTATACCATGTCCACAATCGTAGGATTAATATGGGCTCATCCGAAAAGTTCAACGACTCGGCCCGTAAATTTACTCAATCACACGTGTAAATCCAAAACTCTCTATGAATGATAATTCAAAATAAAAAATAATGACGTATTATAATTCAAATATTAATAATAAAAAAATTCATAAAAAATAATGACGTATTATAATTCCGACATAATAATAATATTAATAATAATAAATCAAATATTCGACGCTTACTCAATATCCTATTCACGCTTATTATCTATCTCTTTACTCGAGAACATCAAGTAAAAAAAAAAAAAAAGGCGACTAAAAATGAATTTTTTCGAAAAGGGTGCAACACGAGGACTTCCCAGGGGGTCACCCATCCTAGTACTACTCTCGCCCAAGCACGAATAACTTCGGAGTTCTGATGGGATCAGGTGCATTTGTGCTGGTATGATCGCACCCGTAAGGTAATGCACATTCTTTTCCTTTATACCAAGTCCACAATCGGAGGATTAAACGACTCGGCCCGTAAAATTACTCAATCACACGTGTAAATCCAAAACTCTCTATGAATGATAATTCAAAATAAAAAATAATGACGTATTATAATTCAAATATTAATAATAAAAAAATTAATAAAAAATAATGACGTATTATAATTCCGACATAATAATAATATTAATAATAATAAATCAAATATTCGACGCTTACTCAATATCCTACTCACGCTTATTATCTATCTCTTTACTCGAGAACATCAAGTAAAAAAAAAAAGAAAGGCGACTAAAAATGAATTTTTTCGAAAAGGGGTGCAACACGAGGACTTCCCAGGGGGTCATCCATCCTAGTACTACTCTCGCCCAAGCACGCTTAACTTCGGAGTTCTGATGGGATCCGGTGCATTAGTGCTGGTATGATCGCACCCGTAAGGTAATGCACATTCTTTTCCTTTATACCAAGTCCACAATCGGAGGATTAATATGGGCTCATCCGTAAAGTTCAACGACTCGGCCCGTAAAATTACTCAATCACACGTGTAAATCCAAAACTCTCTATGAATGATAATTCAAAATAAAAAATAATGACGTATTATAATTCAAATATTAATAATAAAAAAATTAATAAAAAATAATGACGTATTATAATTCCGACATAATAATAATATTAATAATAATAAATCAAATATTCGACGCTTACTCAATATCCTACTCACGCTTATTATCTATCTCTTTACTCGAGAACATCAAGTAAAAAAAAAAAAAAGGCGACTAAAAATGAATTTTTTCGAAGAGGGGTGCAGCACGAGGACTTCCCAGGGGGTCACCCATCCTAGTACTACTCTCGCCCAAGCACGCTTAACTTCGGAGTTCTGATGGGATCCGGTGCATTAGTGCTGGTATGATCGCACCCGTAAGGTAATGCACATTCTTTTCCTTTATACCAAGTCCACAATCGGAGGATTAATATGGGCTCATCCGAAAAGTTCAACGACTCGGCCCGTAAAATTACTCAATCACACGTTTAAATCCAAAACTCTCTATGAATGATAATTCAAAATAAAAAATAATGACGTATTATAATTCAAATATTAATAATAAAAAAATTAATAAAAAATAATGACGTATTATAATTCCGACATAATAATAATATTAATAATAATAAATCAAATATTCGACGCTTACTCAATATCCTACTCACGCTTATTATCTATCTCTTTACTCGAGAACATCAAGTAAAAAAAAAAGAAAGGCGACAAAAAATGAATTTTTTCGAAAAGAGGTGCAACACGAAGAATTCCCAGGGGGTCACCCATCCTAGTACTACTCTCGCCCAAGCACGCTTAATTTCGGAGTTCTGATGGGATCCGGTGCATTAGTGCTGGTATGATCGCACCCGTAAGGTAATGCACATTCTTTTCCTTTATACCAAGTCCACAATCGGAGGATTAATATGGGCTCATCCGAAAAGTTCAACGACTCGGCCCGTAAAATTACTCAATCACACGTGTAAATCCAAAACTCTCTATGAATGATAATTCAAAATAAAAAATAATGACGTATTATAATTCAAATATTAATAATAAAAAAATTAATAAAAAATAATGACGTATTATAATTTCGACATAATAATAATATTAATAATAATAAATCAAATATTCGACGCTTACTCAATATCTTACTCACGCTTATTATCTATCTCTTTACTCGAGAACATCAAGTAAAAAAAAAAGAAAGGCGACTAAAAATGAATTTTTTCGAAAAGGGGTGCAACACGAGGACTTCCCAGGGGGTCACCCATCCTAGTACTACTCTCGCCCAAGCACGCTTCACTTCGGAGTTCTGATGGGATCCGGTGCATTAGTGCTGGTATGATCGCACCCGTAAGGTAATGCACATTCTTTTCCTTTATACCAAGTCCACAATCGGAGGATTAATATGGGCTCATCCGAAAAGTTCAACGACTCGGCCCGTAAAATTACTCAATCACACGTGTAAATCCAAAACTCTCTATGAATGATAATTCAAAATAAAAAATAATGACGTATTATAATTCAAATATTAATAATAAAAAAAAAATAATGATGTATTATAATTCCGACATAATAATAATATTAATAATAATAAATCAAATATTCGACGCTTACTCAATATCCTACTCACGCTTATTATCTATCTCTTTACTCGAGAACACCAAGTAAAAAAAAAAAGAAAGGCGACTAAAAATGAATTTTTTCGAAAAGGGGTGCAACACGAGGACTTCACGGGGGGTCACCCATCCTAGTACTACTCTCGCCCAAGCACGCTTAACTTCGGAGTTCTGATGGGAACCGGTGCATTAGTGCTGGTATGATCGCACCCGTAAGGTAATGCACATTCTTTTCCTTTATACGAAGTCCACAATCGGAGGATTAATATGGGCTCATCCGAAAAGTTCAACGACTCGGCCCGTAAAATTACTCAATCACACGTGTAAATCCAAAACTCTCTATGAATGATAATTCAAAATAAAAAATAATGACGTATTATAATTCAAATATTAATAATAAAAAAATTAATAAAAAATAATGACGTATTATAATTCCGACCTAATAATAATATTAATAATTATAAATCAAATATTCGACGCTTACTCAATATCCTACTCACGCTTATTATCTATCTCTTTACTCGAGAACATCAAGTAAAAAAAAAAAGAAAGGCGACTAAAAATGAATTTTTTCGAAAAGGGGTGCAACACGAGGACTTCCCAGGGGGTCACCCATCCTAGTACTACTCTCGCCCAAGCACGCTTCACTTCGGAGTTCTGATGGGATCCGGTGCATTAGTGCTGGTATGATCGCACCCGTAAGGTAATGCACATTCTTTTCCTTTATACCAAGTCCACAATCGGAGGATTAATATGGGCTCATCCGAAAAGTTCAACGACTCGGCCCGTAAAATTACTCAATCACACGTGTAAATCCAAAACTCTCTATGAATGATAATTCAAAATAAAAAATAATGACGTATTATAATTCAAATATTAATAATAAAAAAATTAATAAAAAATAATGACGTATTATAATTCCGACATAATAATAATATTAATAATAATAAATCAAATATTCGACGCTTACTCAATATCCTACTCACGCTTATTATCTATCTCTTTACTCGAGAACATCAAGTAAAAAAAAAAGAAAGGCGACTAAAAATGATTTTTTTCGAAAAGGGGTGCAACACGAGGACTTCCCAGGGGGTCACCCATCCTAGTACTACTCTCGCCCAAGCACGCTTAACTTCGGAGTTCTGATGGGATCCGATGCATTAGTGCTGGTATGATCGCACCCGTAAGGTAATGCACATTCTTTTCCTTTATACCAAGTCCACAATCGGAGGATTAATATGGGCTCATCCGAAAAGTTCAACGACTCGGCCCGTAAAATTACTCAATCACACGTGTAAATCCAAAACTCTCTATGAATGATAATTCAAAATAAAAAATAATGACGTATTATAATTCCGACATAATAATAATATTAATAATAATAAATCAAATATTCGACGCTTACTCAATATCCTACTCACGCTTATTATCTATCTCTTTACTCGAGAACATCAAGTAAAAAAAAAAAAGAAAGGCGACTAAAAATGAATTTTTTCGAAAAGGGGTGCAACACGAGGACTTCCCAGGGGGTCACCAATCCTAGTACTACTCTCGCCCAAGCACGCTTAACTTCGAAGTTCTGATGGGATCCGGTGCAATAGTGCTGGTATGATCGCACCCGTAAGGTAATGCACATTCTTTTCCTTTATACCAAGTCCACAATCGGAGGATTAATATGGGCTCATCCGAAAAGTTCAACGACTCGGCCCGTAAAATTACTCAATCACACGTGTAAATCCAAAACTCTCTATGAATGATAATTCAAAATAAAAAATAATGACGTATTATAATTCAAATATTAATAATAAAAAAATTAATAAAAAATAATGACGTATTATAATTCCGACATAATAATAATATTAATAATAATAAATCAAATATTCGACGCTTACTCAATATCTTACTCACGCTTATTATCTATCTCTTTACTCGAGAACATCAAGTAAAAAAAAAAAGAAAGGCGACTAAAAATGAATTTTTTCGAAAAGGGGTGCAACACGAGGACTTCCCAGGGGGCCACCCATCCTAGTACTATTCTCGCCCAAGCACGCTTAACTTCGGAGTTCTGATGGGATCCGGTGCATTAGTGCTGGTATGATCGCACCCGTAAGATAATGCACATTCTTTTTCTTTATACCAAGTCCACAATCGGAGGATTAATATGGGCTCATCCGAAAAGTTCAACGACTCGGCCCGTAAAATTACTCAATCACACGTGTAAATCCAAAACTCTCTATGAATGATAATTCAAAATAAAAAATAATGACGTATTATAATTCAAATATTAATAATAAAAAAATTAATAAAAAATAATGACGTATTATAATTCCGACATAATAATAATATTAATAATAATAAATCAAATATTCGACGCTTACTCAATATCCTACTCACGCTTATTATCTATCTCTTTACTCGAGAACATCAAGTAAAAAAAAAAAAAGAAAGGCGACTAAAAATGAATTTTTTCGAAAAGGGGTGCAGCACGAGGACTTCCCAGGGGGTCACCCATCCTAGTACTACTCTCGCCCAAGCACGCTTAACTTCGGAGTTATGATGGGATCCGATGCATTAGTGCTGGTATGATCGCACCCGTAAGGTAATGCACATTCTTTTCCTTTATACCAAGTCCACAATCGGAGGATTAATATGGGCTCATCCGAAAAGTTCAACGACTCGGCCCGTAAAATTACTCAATCACACGTGTAAATCCAAAACTCTCTATGAATGATAATTCAAAATAAAAAATAATGACGTATTATAATTCCGACATAATAATAATATTAATAATAATAAATCAAATATTCGACGCTTACTCAATATCCTACTCACGCTTATTATCTATCTCTTTACTCGAGAACATCAAGTAAAAAAAAAAAGAAAGGCGACTAAAAATGAATTTTTTCGAAAAGGGGTGCAACACGAGGACTTCCCAGGGGGTCACCCATCCTAGTACTACTCTCGCCCAAGCACGCTTAACTTCGGAGTTCTGATGGGATCCGGTGCATTAGTGCTGGTATGATCGCACCCGTAAGGTAATGCACATTCTTTTCCTTTATACCAAGTCCACAATCGGAGGATTAATATGGGCTCATCCGAAAAGTTCAACGACTCGGCCCGTAAAATTACTCAATCACACGTGTAAATCCAAAACTCTCTATGAATGATAATTCAAAATAAAAAATAATGACGTATTATAATTCCGACATAATAATAATATTAATAATAATAAATCAAATATTCGACGCTTACTCAATATCCTACTCACGCTTATTATCTATCTCTTTACTCGAGAACATCAAGTAAAAAAAAAAAAGAAAGGCGACTAAAAATGAATTTTTTCGAAAAGGGGTGCAACACGAGGACTTCCCAGGGGGTCACCAATCCTAGTACTACTCTCGCCCAAGCACGCTTAACTTCGAAGTTCTGATGGGATCCGGTGCAATAGTGCTGGTATGATCGCACCCGTAAGGTAATGCACATTCTTTTCCTTTATACCAAGTCCACAATCGGAGGATTAATATGGGCTCATCCGAAAAGTTCAACGACTCGGCCCGTAAAATTACTCAATCACACGTGTAAATCCAAAACTCTCTATGAATGATAATTCAAAATAAAAAATAATGACGTATTATAATTCCGACATAATAATAATATTAATAATAATAAATCAAATATTCGACGCTTACTCAATATCCTACTCACGCTTATTATCTATCTCTTTACTCGAGAACATCAAGTAAAAAAAAAAAAAAAAGGCGACTAAAAATGAATTTTTTCGAAAAGGGGTGCAACACGAGGACTTCCCAGGGGGTCACCCATCCTAGTACTACTCTCGCCCAAGCTCGCTTAACTTCGGAGTTCTAATGGGATCCGGTGCATTAGTGCTGGTATGATCGCACACGTAAGGTAATGCACATTCTTTTCCTTTATACCAAGTCCACAATCGGAGGATTAATATGGGCTCATCCGAAAAGTTCAACGACTCGGCCCGTAAAATTACTCAATCACACGTGTAAATCCAAAACTCTCTATGAATGATAATTCAAAATAAAAAATAATGACGTATTATAATTCAAATATTAATAATAAAAAAATTAATAAAAAATAATGACGTATTATAATTCCGACATAATAATAATATTAATAATAATAAATCAAATATTCGACGCTTACTCAATATCCTACTCACGCTTATTATCTATCTCTTTACTCGAGAACATCAAGTAAAAAAAAAAGAAAGGCGACTAAAAATGATTTTTTTCGAAAAGGGGTGCAACACGAGGACTTCCCAGGGGGTCACCCATCCTAGTACTACTCTCGCCCAAGCACGCTTAACTTCGGAGTTCTGATGGGATCCGATGCATTAGTGCTGGTATGATCGCACCCGTAAGGTAATGCACATTCTTTTCCTTTATACCAAGTCCACAATCGGAGGATTAATATGGGCTCATCCGAAAAGTTCAACGACTCGGCCCGTAAAATTACTCAATCACACGTGTAAATCCAAAACTCTCTATGAATGATAATTCAAAATAAAAAATAATGACGTATTATAATTCAAATATTAATAATAAAAAAATTAATAAAAAATAATGACGTATTATAATTCCGACATAATAATAATATTAATAATAATAAATCAAATATTCGACGCTTACTCAATATCCTACTCACGCTTATTATCTATCTCTTTACTCGAGAACATCAAGTAAAAAAAAAAAGAAAGGCGACTAAAAATGAATTTTTTCGAAAAGGGGTGCAACACGAGGACTTCCCAGGGGGCCACCCATCCTAGTACTATTCTCGCCCAAGCACGCTTAACTTCGGAGTTCTGATGGGATCCGGTGCATTAGTGCTGGTATGATCGCACCCGTAAGATAATGCACATTCTTTTTCTTTATACCAAGTCCACAATCGGAGGATTAATATGGGCTCATCCGAAAAGTTCAACGACTCGGCCCGTAAAATTACTCAATCACACGTGTAAATCCAAAACTCTCTATGAATGATAATTCAAAATAAAAAATAATGACGTATTATAATTCAAATATTAATAATAAAAAAATTAATAAAAAATAATGACGTATTATAATTCCGACATAATAATAATATTAATAATAATAAATCAAATATTCGACGCTTACTCAATATCCTACTCACGCTTATTATCTATCTCTTTACTCGAGAACATCAAGTAAAAAAAAAAAAAAAAAGGCGACTAAAAATGAATTTTTTCGAAAAGGGGTGCAGCACGAGGACTTCCCAGGGGGTCACCCATCCTAGTACTACTCTCGCCCAAGCACGCTTAACTTCGGAGTTATGATGGGATCCGATGCATTAGTGCTGGTATGATCGCACCCGTAAGGTAATGCACATTCTTTTCCTTTATACCAAGTCCACAATCGGAGGATTAATATGGGCTCATCCGAAAAGTTCAACGACTCGGCCCGTAAAATTACTCAATCACACGTGTAAATCCAAAACTCTCTATGAATGATAATTCAAAATAAAAAATAATGACGTATTATAATTCCAACATAATAATAATATTAATAATAATAAATCAAATATTCGACGCTTACTCAATATCCTACTCACGCTTATTATCTATCTCTTTACTCGAGAACATCAAGTAAAAAAAAAAAGAAAGGCGACTAAAAATGAATTTTTTCGAAAAGGGGTGCAACACGAGGACTTCCCAGGGGGTCACCCATCCTAGTACTACTCTCGCCCAAGCACGCTTAACTTCGGAGTTCTGATGGGATCCGGTGCATTAGTGCTGGTATGATCGCACCCGTAAGGTAATGCACATTCTTTTCCTTTATACCAAGTCCACAATCGGAGGATTAATATGGGCTCATCCGAAAAGTTCAACGACTCGGCCCGTAAAATTACTCAATCACACGTGTAAATCCAAAACTCTCTATGAATGATAATTCAAAATAAAAAATAATGACGTATTATAATTCCGACATAATAATAATATTAATAATAATAAATCAAATATTCGACGCTTACTCAATATCCTACTCACGCTTATTATCTATCTCTTTACTCGAGAACATCAAGTAAAAAAAAAAAAAGAAAGGCGACTAAAAATGAATTTTTTCGAAAAGGGGTGCAGCACGAGGACTTCCCAGGGGGTCACCCATCCTAGTACTACTCTCGCCCAAGCACGCTTAACTTCGGAGTTCTGATGGGATCCGATGCATTAGTGCTGGTATGATCGCACCCGTAAGGTAATGCACATTCTTTTCCTTTATACCAAGTCCACAATCGGAGGATTAATATGGGCTCATCCGAAAAGTTCAACGACTCGGCCCGTAAAATTACTCAATCACACGTGTAAATCCAAAACTCTCTATGAATGATAATTCAAAATAAAAAATAATGACGTATTATAATTCCGACATAATAATAATATTAATAATAATAAATCAAATATTCGACGCTTACTCAATATCCTACTCACGCTTATTATCTATCTCTTTACTCGAGAACATCAAGTAAAAAAAAAAAGAAAGGCGACTAAAAATGAATTTTTTCGAAAAGGGGTGCAACACGAGGACTTCCCAGGGGGTCACCCATCCTAGTACTACTCTCGCCCAAGCACGCTTAACTTCGGAGTTCTGATGGGATCCGGTGCATTAGTGCTGGTATGATCGCACCCGTAAGGTAATGCACATTCTTTTCCTTTATTCCAAGTCCACAATCGGAGGATTAATATGGGCTCATCCGAAAAGTTCAACGACTCGGCCCGTAAAATTACTCAATCACACGTGTAAATCCAAAACTCTCTATGAATGATAATTCAAAATAAAAAATAATGACGTATTATAATTCCGACATAATAATAATATTAATAATAATAAATCAAATATTCGACGCTTACTCAATATCCTACTCACGCTTATTATCTATCTCTTTACTCGAGAACATCAAGTAAAAAAAAAAAAGAAAGGCGACTAAAAATGAATTTTTTCGAAAAGGGGTGCAACACGAGGACTTCCCAGGGGGTCACCAATCCTAGTACTACTCTCGCCCAAGCACGCTTAACTTCGAAGTTCTGATGGGATCCGGTGCAATAGTGCTGGTATGATCGCACCCGTAAGGTAATGCACATTCTTTTCCTTTATACCAAGTCCACAATCGGAGGATTAATATGGGCTCATCCGAAAAGTTCAACGACTCGGCCCGTAAAATTACTCAATCACACGTGTAAATCCAAAACTCTCTATGAATGATAATTCAAAATAAAAAATAATGACGTATTATAATTCCGACATAATAATAATATTAATAATAATAAATCAAATATTCGACGCTTACTCAATATCCTACTCACGCTTATTATCTATCTCTTTACTCGAGAACATCAAGTAAAAAAAAAAAAGAAAGGCGACTAAAAATGAATTTTTTCGAAAAGGGGTGCAACACGAGGACTTCCCAGGGGGTCACCCATCCTAGTACTACTCTCGCCCAAGCTCGCTTAACTTCGGAGTTCTAATGGGATCCGGTGCATTAGTGCTGGTATGATCGCACCCGTAAGGTAATGCACATTCTTTTCCTTTATACCAAGTCCACAATCGGAGGATTAATATGGGCTCATCCGAAAAGTTCAACGACTCGGCCCGTAAAATTACTCAATCACACGTGTAAATCCAAAACTCTCTATGAATGATAATTCAAAATAAAAAATAATGACGTATTATAATTCCGACATAATAATAATATTAATAATAATAAATCAAATATTCGACGCTTACTCAATATCCTACTCACGCTTATTATCTATCTCTTTACTCGAGAACATCAAGTAAAAAAAAAAAAAAAAAGGCGACTAAAAATGAATTTTTTCGAAAAGGGTGCAACACGAGGACTTCCCAGGGGGTCACCCATCCTAGTACTACTCTCGCCCAAGCACGCTTAACTTCGGAGTTTTGATGGGATCCGGTGCATTAGTGCTGGTATGATCGCACCGGTAAGGTAATGCACATTCTTTTCCTTTATACCAAGTCCACAATCGGAGGATTAATATGGGCTCATCCGAAAAGTTCAACGACTCGGCCCGTAAAATTACTCAATCACACGTGTAAATCCAAAACTCTCTATGAATGATAATTCAAAATAAAAAATAATGACGTATTATAATTCCGACATAATAATAATATTAATAATAATAAATCAAATATTCGACGCTTACTCAATATCCTACTCACGCTTATTATCTATATCTTTACTCGAGAACATCAATTAAAAAAAAAAAAAAGGCGACTAAAAATGAATTTTTTCGAAAAGGGGTGCAACACGAGGACTTCCCAGGGGGTCACCCATCCTAGTACTACTCTCGCCCAAGCACGCTTCACTTCGGAGTTCTGATGGGATCCGGCGCATTAGTGCTGGTATGATCGCACCCGTAAGGTAATGCTCATTCTTTTCCTTTATACCAAGTCCACAATCGGAGGATTAATATGGGCTCATCCGAAAAGTTCAACGACTCGGCCCGTAAAATTACTCAATCACACGTGTAAATCCAAAACTCTCTATGAATGATAATTCAAAATAAAAAATAATGACGTATTATAATTCCGACATAATAATAATATTAATAATAATAAATCAAATATTCGACGCTTACTCAATATCCTACTCACGCTTATTATCTATCTCTTTACTCGAGAACATCAAGTAAAAAAAAAAAAGAAAGGCGACTAAAAATGAATTTTTTCGAAAAGGGGTGCAACACGAGGACTTCCCAGGGGGTCACCCATCCTAGTACTACTCTCGCCCAAGCACGCTTTACTTCGGAGTTCTGATGGGATCCGGTGCAATAGTGCTGGTATGATCGCACCCGTAAGGTAATGCACATTCTTTTCCTTTATACCAAGTCCACAATCGGAGGATTAATATGGGCTCATCCGAAAAGTTCAACGACTCGGCCCGTAAAATTACTCAATCACACGTGTAAATCCAAAACTCTCTATTAATGATAATTCAAAATAAAAAATAATGACGTATTATAATTCCGACATAATAATAATATTAATAATAATAAATCAAATATTCACGCTTATTATCTATCTCTTTACTCGAGAACATCAAGTAAAAAAAAAAAAAGAAAGGCGACTAAAAATGAATTTTTTCGAAAAGGGGTGCAACACGAGGACTTCCCAGGGGGTCACCCATCCTAGTACTACTCTCGCCCAAGCACGCTTAACTTCGGAGTTTTGATGGGATCCGGTGCATTAGTGCTGGTATGATCGCACCCGTAAGGTAATGCACATTCTTTTCCTTTATACCAAGTCCACAATCGGAGGATTAATATGGGCTCATCCGAAAAGTTCAACGACTCGGCCCGTAAAATTACTCAATCACACGTGTAAATCCAAAACTCTCTATGAATGATAATTCAAAATAAAAAATAATGACGTATTATAATTCCGATATAATAATAATATTAATAATAATAAATCAAATATTCGACGCTTACTCAATATTCTACTCACGCTTATTATCTATCTCTTTAATCGAGAACATCAAGTAAAAAAAAAAAAAAAAAGGCGACTAAAAATGAATTTTTTCGAAAAGGGGTGCAACACGAGGACTTCCCAGGGGGTCACCCATCCTAGTACTACTCTCGCCCAAGCACGCTTAACTTCGGAGTTTTGATGGGATCCGATGCATTAGTGCTGGTATGATCGCACCGGTAAGGTAATGCACATTCTTTTCCTTTATACCAAGTCCACAATCGGAGGATTAATATGGGCTCATCCGAAAAGTTCAACGACTCGGCCCGTAAAATTACTCAATCACACGTGTAAATCCAAAACTCTCTATGAATGATAATTCAAAATAAAAAATAATGACGTATTATAATTCCGACATAATAATAATATTAATAATAATAAATCAAATATTCGACGCTTACTCAATATCCTACTCACGCTTATTATCTATATCTTTACTCGAGAACATCAATTAAAAAAAAAAAAAGGCGACTAAAAATGAATTTTTTCGAAAAGGGGTGCAACACGAGGACTTCCCAGGGGGTCACCCATCCTAGTACTACTCTCGCCCAAGCACGCTTCATTTCGGAGTTCTGATGGGATCCGGCGCATTAGTGCTGGTATGATCGCACCCGTAAGGTAATGCTCATTCTTTTCCTTTATACCAAGTCCACAATCGGAGGATTAATATGGGCTCATCCGAAAAGTTCAACGACTCGGCCCGTAAAATTACTCAATCACACGTGTAAATCCAAAACTCTCTATGAATGATAATTCAAAATAAAAAATAATGACGTATTATAATTCCGACATAATAATAATATTAATAATAATAAATCAAATATTCGACGCTTACTCAATATCCTACTCACGCTTATTATCTATCTCTTTACTCGAGAACATCAAGTAAAAAAAAAAAAGAAAGGCGACTAAAAATGAATTTTTTCGAAAAGGGGTGCAACACGAGGACTTCCCAGGGGGTCACCCATCCTAGTACTACTCTCGCCCAAGCTCGCTTAACTTCGGAGTTCTAATGGGATCCGGTGCATTAGTGCTGGTATGATCGCACCCGTAAGGTAATGCACATTCTTTTCCTTTATACCAAGTCCACAATCGGAGGATTAATATGGGCTCATCCGAAAAGTTCAACGACTCGGCCCGTAAAATTACTCAATCACATGTGTAAATCCAAAACTCTCTATGAATGATAATTCAAAATAAAAAATAATGACGTATTATAATTCCGACATAATAATAATATTAATAATAATAAATCAAATATTCGACGCTTACTCAATATCCTACTCACGCTTATTATCTATCTCTTTACTCGAGAACATCAAGTAAAAAAAAAAAAAAAAAGGCGACTAAAAATGAATTTTTTCGAAAAGGGTGCAACACGAGGACTTCCCAGGGGGTCACCCATCCTAGTACTACTCTCGCCCAAGCACGCTTAACTTCGGAGTTTTGATGGGATCCGGTGCATTAGTGCTGGTATGATCGCACCGGTAAGGTAATGCACATTCTTTTCCTTTATACCAAGTCCACAATCGGAGGATTAATATGGGCTCATCCGAAAAGTTCAACGACTCGGCCCGTAAAATTACTCAATCACACGTGTAAATCCAAAACTCTCTATGAATGATAATTCAAAATAAAAAATAATGACGTATTATAATTCCGACATAATAATAATATTAATAATAATAAATCAAATATTCGACGCTTACTCAATATCCTACTCACGCTTATTATCTATATCTTTACTCGAGAACATCAATTAAAAAAAAAAAAAAGGCGACTAAAAATGAATTTTTTCGAAAAGGGGTGCAACACGAGGACTTCCCAGGGGGTCACCCATCCTAGTACTACTCTCGCCCAAGCACGCTTCACTTCGGAGTTCTGATGGGATCCGGCGCATTAGTGCTGGTATGATCGCACCCGTAAGGTAATGCTCATTCTTTTCCTTTATACCAAGTCCACAATCGGAGGATTAATATGGGCTCATCCGAAAAGTTCAACGACTCGGCCCGTAAAATTACTCAATCACACGTGTAAATCCAAAACTCTCTATGAATGATAATTCAAAATAAAAAATAATGACGTATTATAATTCCGACATAATAATAATATTAATAATAATAAATCAAATATTCGACGCTTACTCAATATCCTACTCACGCTTATTATCTATCTCTTTACTCGAGAACATCAAGTAAAAAAAAAAAAGAAAGGCGACTAAAAATGAATTTTTTCGAAAAGGGGTGCAACACGAGGACTTCCCAGGGGGTCACCCATCCTAGTACTACTCTCGCCCAAGCACGCTTTACTTCGGAGTTCTGATGGGATCCGGTGCAATAGTGCTGGTATGATCGCACCCGTAAGGTAATGCACATTCTTTTCCTTTATACCAAGTCCACAATCGGAGGATTAATATGGGCTCATCCGAAAAGTTCAACGACTCGGCCCGTAAAATTACTCAATCACAC
Source organism: Verbascum thapsus (assembly GCA_963669365.1). Lineage (NCBI taxonomy): Eukaryota > Viridiplantae > Streptophyta > Magnoliopsida > Lamiales > Scrophulariaceae > Verbascum > Verbascum thapsus. The sequence continues at coordinate 15,062,232 of OY770108.1, forward strand.
GTGTAAATCCAAAACTCTCTATTAATGATAATTCAAAATAAAAAATAATGACGTATTATAATTCCGACATAATAATAATATTAATAATAATAAATCAAATATTCACGCTTATTATCTATCTCTTTACTCGAGAACATCAAGTAAAAAAAAAAAAGAAAGGCGACTAAAAATGAATTTTTTCGAAAAGGGGTGCAACACGAGGACTTCCCAGGGGGTCACCCATCCTAGTACTACTCTCGCCCAAGCACGCTTAACTTTGGAGTTCTGATGGGATCCGGTGCATTAGTGCTGGTATGATCGCACCCGTAAGGTAATGCACATTCTTTTCCTTTATACCAAGTCCACAATCGGAGGATTAATATGGGCTCATCCGAAAAGTTCAACGACTCGGCCCGTAAAATTACTCAATCACACGTGTAAATCCAAAACTCTCTATGAATGATAATTCAAAATAAAAAATAATGACGTATTATAATTCCGATATAATAATAATATTAATAATAATAAATCAAATATTCGACGCTTACTCAATATTCTACTCACGCTTATTATCTATCTCTTTACTCGAGAACATCAAGTAAAAAAAAAAAAAGAAAGGCGACTAAAAATGAATTTTTTCGAAAAGGGGTGCAACACGAGGACTTCCCAGGGGGTCACCCATCCTAGTACTACTCTCGCCCAAGCACGCTTAACTTCGGAGTTTTGATGGGATCCGGTGCATTAGTGCTAGTATGATCGCACCGGTAAGGTAATGCACATTCTTTTCCTTTATACCAAGTCCACAATCGGAGGATTAATATGGGCTCATCCGAAAAGTTCAACGACTCGGCCCGTAAAATTACTCAATCACACGTGTAAATCCAAAACTCTCTATGAATGATAATTCAAAATAAAAAATAATGACGTATTATAATTCCGACATAATAATAATATTAATAATAATAAATCAAATATTCGACGCTTACTCAATATCCTACTCACGCTTATTATCTATCTCTTTACTCGAGAACATCAATTAAAAAAAAAAAGAAAGGCGACTAAAAATGAATTTTTTCGAAAAGGGGTGCAACACGAGGACTTCCCGGGGGGGTCACCCATCCTAGTACTACTCTCGCCCAAGCACGCTTAACTTCGGAGTTCTGATGGGATCCGGTGCATTAGTGCTGGTATGATCGCACCCGTAAGGTAATGCACATTCTTTTCCTTTATACCAAGTCCACAATCGGAGGATTAATATGGGCTCATCCGAAAAGTTCAACGACTCGGCCCGTAAAATTACTCAATCACAAGTGTAAATCCAAAACTCTCTATGAATGATAATTCAAAATAAAAAATAATGACGTATTATAAATCCGACATAATAATAATATTAATAATAATAAATCAAATATTCGACGCTTACTCAATATCCTACTCACGCTTATTATCTATCTCTTTACTCGAGAACATCAAGTAAAAAAAAAAAAGAAAGGCGACTAAAAATGAATTTTTTCGAAAAGGGGTGCAACACGAGGACTTCCCAGGGGGTCACCCATCCTAGTACTACTCTCGCCCAAGCACGCTTAACTTCGGAGTTTTGATGGGATCCGGTGCATTAGTGCTGGTATGATCGCACCCGTAAGGTAATGCACATTATTTTCCTTTATACCAAGTCCACAATCGGAGGATTAATATGGGCTCATCCGAAAAGTTCAACGACTCGGCCCGTAAAATTACTCAATCACACGTGTAAATCCAAAACTCTCTATGAATGATAATTCAAAATAAAAAATAATGACGTATTATAATTCCGACATAATAATAATATTAATAATAATAAATCAAATATTCGACGCTTACTCAATATCCTACTCACGCTTATTATCTATCTCTTTACTCGAGAACATCAAGTAAAAAAAAAAAAAGAAAGGCGACTAAAAATGAATTTTTTCGAAAAGGGGTGCAACACGAGGACTTCCCAGGGGGTCACCCATCCTAGTACTACTCTCGCCCAAGCACGCTTAACTTCGGAGTTTTGATGGGATCCGGTGCATTAGTGCTGGTATGATCGCACCGGTAAGGTAATGCACATTCTTTTCCTTTATACCAAGTCCACAATCGGAGGATTAATATGGGCTCATCCGAAAAGTTCAACGACTCGGCCCGTAAAATTACTCAATCACACGTGTAAATCCAAAACTCTCTATGAATGATAATTCAAAATAAAAAATAATGACGTATTATAATTCCGACATAATAATAATATTAATAATAATAAATCAAATATTCGACGCTTACTCAATATCCTACTCACGCTTATTATCTATCTCTTTACTCGAGAACATCAAGTAAAAAAAAAAAGAAAGGCGACTAAAAATGAATTTTTTCGAAAAGGGGTGCAACACGAGGACTTCCCAGGGGGTCACCCATCCTAGTACTACTCTCGCCCAAGCACGCTTAACTTCGGAGTTCTGATGGGATCCGGTGCATTAGTGCTGGTATGATCGCACCCGTAAGGTAATGCTCATTCTTTTCCTTTATACCAAGTCCACAATCGGAGGATTAATATGGGCTCATCCGAAAAGTTCAACGACTCGGCCCGTAAAATTACTCAATCACACGTGTAAATCCAAAACTCTCTATGAATGATAATTCAAAATAAAAAATAATGACGTATTATAATTCCGACATAATAATAATATTAATAATAATAAATCAAATATTCGACGCTTACTCAATATCCTACTCACGCTTATTATCTATCTCTTTACTCGAGAACATCAAGTAAAAAAAAAAAAGAAAGGCGACTAAAAATGAATTTTTTCGAAAAGGAGTGCAACACGAGGACTTCCCAGGGGGTCACCCATCCTAGTACTACTCTCGCCCAAGCACGCTTAACTTCGGAGTTCTGATGGGATCCGGTGCAATAGTGCTGGTATGATCGCACCCGTAAGGTAATGCACATTCTTTTCCTTTATACCAAGTCCACAATCGTAGGATTAATATGGGCTCATCCGAAAAGTTCAACGACTCGGCCCGTAAAATTACTCAATCACACGTGTAAATCCAAAACTCTCTATGAATGATAATTCAAAATAAAAAATAATGACGTATTATAATTCCGACATAATAATAATATTAATAATAATAAATCAAATATTCGACGCTTACTCAATATCCTACTCACGCTTATTATCTATCTCTTTACTCGAGAACATCAAGTAAAAAAAAAAAAGAAAGGCGACTAAAAATGAATTTTTTCGAAAAGGGGTGCAACACGAGGACTTCCCAGGGGGTCACCCATCCTAGTACTACTCTCGCCCAAGCACGCTTAACTTCGGAGTTCTGATGGGATCCGGTGCATTAGTGCTGGTATGATCGCACCCGTAAGGTAATGCACATTCTTTTCCTTTATACCAAGTCCACAATCGGAGGATTAATATGGGCTCATCCGAAAAGTTCAACGACTCGGCCCGTAAAATTACTCAATCACACGTGTAAATCCAAAACTCTCTATGAATGATAATTCAAAATAAAAAATAATGACGTATTATAATTCCGATATAATAATAATATTAATAATAATAAATCAAATATTCGACGCTTACTCAATATTCTACTCACGCTTATTATCTATCTCTTTACTCGAGAACATCAAGTAAAAAAAAAAAAAGAAAGGAGACTAAAAATGAATTTTTTCGAAAAGGGGTGCAACACGAGGACTTCCCGGGGGGGTCACCCATCCTAGTACTACTCTCGCCCAAGCACGCTAAACTTCGGAGTTCTGATGGGATCCGGGGCATTAGTGCTGGTATGATCGCACCCGTAAGGTAATGCACATTCTTTTCCTTTATACCAAGTCCACAATCGGAGGATTAATATGGGCTCATCCGAAAAGTTCAACGACTCGGCCCGTAAAATTACTCAATCACACGTGTAAATCCAAAACTCTCTATGAATGATAATTCAAAATAAAAAATAATGACGTATTATAATTCCGACATAATAATAATATTAATAATAATAAATCAAATATTCGACGCTTACTCAATATCCTACTCACGCTTATTATCTATCTCTTTACTCGAGAACATCAAGTAAAAAAAAAAAAGAAAGGCGACTAAAAATGAATTTTTTCAAAAAGGGGTGCAACACGAGGACTTCCCAGGGGGTCACCCATCCTAGTACTACTCTCGCCCAAGCACGCTTAACTTCGGAGTTCTGATGGGATCCGGTGCATTAGTGCTGGTATGATCACACATATTCTTTTCCTTTATACCAAGTCCACAATCGGAGGATTAATATGGGCTCATCCGAAAAGTTCAACGACTCGGCCCGTAAAATTACTCAATCACACGTGTAAATCCAAAACTCTCTATGAATGATAATTCAAAATAAAAAATAATGACGTATTATAATTCCGACATAATAATAATATTAATAATAATAAATCAAATATTCGACGCTTACTCAATATCCTACTCACGCTTATTATCTATCTCTTTACTCGAGAACATCAAGTAAAAAAAAAAAGAAAGGCGACTAAAAATGAATTTTTTCGAAAAGGGGTGCAACACGAGAACTTCCCAGGGGGTCACCCATCCTAGTACTACTCTCGCCCAAGCACGCTTAACTTCGGAGTTCTGATGGGATCCGGTGCATTAGTGCTGGTATGATCGCACCCGTAAGGTAATGCACATTCTTTTCCTTTATACCAAGTCCACAATCGGAGGATTAATATGGGCTCATCCGAAAAGTTCAACGACTCGGCCCGTAAAATTGCTCAATCACACGTGTAAATCCAAAACTCTCTATGAATGATAATTCAAAATAAAAAATAATGACGTATTATAATTCCGACATAATAATAATATTAATAATAATAAATCAAATATTCGACGCTTACTCAATATCCTACTCACGCTTATTATCTATCTCTTTACTCGAGAACATCAAGTAAAAAAAAAAAGAAAGGCGACTAAAAATGAATTTTTTCGAAAAGGGGTGCAACACGAGGAATTCCCAGGGGGTCACCCATCCTAGTACTACTCTCGCCCAAGCACGCTTAACTTCGGAGTTCTGATGGGATCCGGTGCATTAGTGCTGGTATGATCGCACCCGTAAGGTAATGCACATTCTTTTCCTTTATACCAAGTCCACAATCGGAGGATTAATATGGGCTCATCCGAAAAGTTCAACGACTCGGCCCGTAAAATTACTCAATCACACGTGTAAATCCAAAACTCTCTATGAATGATAATTCAAAATAAAAAATAATGACGTATTATAATTCCGACATAATAATAATATTAATAATAATAAATCAAATATTCGACGCTTACTCAATATCCTACTCACGCTTATTATCTATCTCTTTACTCGAGAACATCAAGTAAAAAAAAAAGAAAGGCGACTAAAAATGAATTTTTTCGAAAGGGGGTGCAACACGAGGACTTCCCAGGGGGTCACCCATCCTAGTACTACTCTCGCCCAAGCATGCTTCACTTCGGAGTTCTGATGGGATCCGGTGCATTAGTGCTGGTATGATCGCACCCGTAAGGTAATGCACATTCTTTTCCTTTATACCAAGTCCACAATCGGAGGATTAATATGGGCTCATCCGAAAAGTTCAACGACTCGGCCCGTAAAATTACTCAATCACACGTGTAAATCCAAAACTCTCTATGAATGATAATTCAAAATAAAAAATAATGACGTATTATAATTCCGACATAAAAATAATATTAATAATAATAAATCAAATATTCGACGCTTACTCAATATCCTACTCATGCTTATTATCTATCTCTTTACTCGAGAACATCAAGTAAAAAAAAAAAGAAAGGCGATTAAAAATGAATTTTTTCGAAAAGGGGTGCAACACGAGGACTTCACAGGGGGTCACCCATCCTAGTACTACTCTCGCCCAAGCACGCTTACCTTCGGAGTTCTGATGGGATCCGGTGCATTAGTGCTGGTATGATCACACACATTCTTTTCCTTTATACCAAGTCCACAATCGGAGGATTAATATGGGCTCATCCGAAAAGTTCAACGACTCGGCCCGTAAAATTACTCAATCACACGTGTAAATCCAAAACTCTCTATGAATGATAATTCAAAATAAAAAATAATGACGTATTATAATTCCGACATAATAATAATAATATTAATAATAATAAATCAAATATTCGACGCTTACTCAATATCCTACTCACGCTTATTATCTATCTCTTTACTCGAGAACATCAAGTAAAAAAAAAAGAAAGGCGACTAAAAATGAATTTTTTCGAAAAGGGGTGCAACACGAGGACTTCCCAGGGGGTCACCCATACTAGTACTACTCTCGCCCAAGCACGCTTAACTTCGGAGTTCTGATGGGATCCGGTGCATTAGTGCTGGTATGATCGCACCCGTAAGGTAATGCACATTCTTTTCCTTTATACCAAGTCCACAATCGGAGGATTAATATGGGCTCATCCGAAAAGTTCAACGACTCGGCCCGTAAAATTACTCAATCACACGTGTAAATCCAAAACTCTCTATGAATGATAATTCAAAATAAAAAATAATGACGTATTATAATTCCGACATAATAATAATATTAATAATAATAAATCAAATATTCGACGCTTACTCAATATCCTACTCACGCTTATTATCTATCTCTTTACTCGAGAACATCAAGTAAAAAAAAAAAGAAAGGCGACTAAAAATGAATTTTTTCGAAAAGGGGTGCAACACGAGGACTTCCTAGGGGGTCACCCATCCTAGTACTACTCTCGCCCAAACACGCTTAACTTCGGAGTTCTGATGGATCCGGTGCATTAGTGCTGGTATGATCGCACCAGTAAGGTAATGCACATTCTTTTCCTTTATACCAAGTCCACAATCGGAGGATTAATATGGGCTCATCCGAAAAGTTCATCGACTCGGCCCGTAAAATTACTCAATCACACGTGTAAATCCAAAACTCTCTATGAATGATAATTCAAAATAAAAAATAATGACGTATTATAATTCCGACATAATAATAATATTAATAATAATAAATCAAATATTCGACGCTTACTCAATATCCTACTCACGCTTATTATCTATCTCTTTACTCGAGAACATCAAGTAAAAAAAAAAAGAAAGGCGACTAAAAATGAATTTTTTCGAAAAGGGGTGCAACACGAGGACTTCACAGGGGGTCACCCATCCTAGTACTACTCTCGCCCAAGCACGCTTAACTTCGGAGTTCTGATGGGATCCGGTGCATTAGTGCTGGTATGATCACACACATTCTTTTCCTTTATACCAAGTCCACAATCGGAGGATTAATATGGGCTCATCCGAAAAGTTCAACGACTCGGCCCGTAAAATTACTCAATCACACGTGTAAATCCAAAACTCTCTATGAATGATAATTCAAAATAAAAAATAATGACGTATTATAATTCCGACATAATAATAATATTAATAATAATAAATCAAATATTCGACGCTTACTCAATATCCTACTCACGCTTATTATCTATCTCTTTACTCGAGAACATCAAGTAAAAAAAAAAGAAAGGCGACTAAAAATGAATTTTTTCAAAAAGGGGTGCAACACGAGGACTTCCCAGGGGGTCACCCATCCTAGTTCTACTCTCGCCCAAGCACGCTTAACTTCGGAGTTCTGATGGGATCCGGTGCATTAGTGCTGGTATGATCACACATATTCTTTTCCTTTATACCAAGTCCACAATCGGAGGATTAATATGGGCTCATCCGAAAAGTTCAACGACTCGGCCCGTAAAATTACTCAATCACACGTGTAAATCCAAAACTCTCTATGAATGATAATTCAAAATAAAAAATAATGACGTATTATAATTCCGACATAATAATAATATTAATAATAATAAATCAAATATTCGACGCTTACTCAATATCCTACTCACGCTTATTATCTATCTCTTTACTCGAGAACATCAAGTAAAAAAAAAAAAAAAAGGCGACTAAAAATGAATTTTTTCGAAAAGGGGTGCAACACGAGGACTTCCCAGGGGGTCACCCATCCTAGTACTACTCTCGCCCAAGCACGCTTAACTTCGGAGTTCTGATGGGATCCGGTGCATTAGTGCTGGTATGATCGCACCCGTAAGGTAATGCACATTCTTTTCCTTTATACCAAGTCCACAATCGGAGGATTAATATGGGCTCATCCGAAAAGTTCAACGACTCGGCCCGTAAAATTGCTCAATCACACGTGTAAATCCAAAACTCTCTATGAATGATAATTCAAAATAAAAAATAATGACGTATTATAATTCCGACATAATAATAATATTAATAATAATAAATCAAATATTCGACGCTTACTCAATATCCTACTCACGCTTATTATCTATCTCTTTACTCGAGAACATCAAGTAAAAAAAAAAAGAAAGGCGACTAAAAATGAATTTTTTCGAAAAGGGGTGCAACACGAGGAATTCCCAGGGGGTCACCCATCCTAGTACTACTCTCGCCCAAGCACGCTTAACTTCGGAGTTCTGATGGGATCCGGTGCATTAGTGCTGGTATGATCGCACCCGTAAGGTAATGCACATTCTTTTCCTTTATACCAAGTCCACAATCGGAGGATTAATATGGGCTCATCCGAAAAGTTCAACGACTCGGCCCGTAAAATTACTCAATCACACGTGTAAATCCAAAACTCTCTATGAATGATAATTCAAAATAAAAAATAATGACGTATTATAATTCCGACATAATAATAATATTAATAATAATAAATCAAATATTCGACGCTTACTCAATATCCTACTCACGCTTATTATCTATCTCTTTACTCGAGAACATCAAGTAAAAAAAAAAAAAAAGGCGACTAAAAATGAATTTTTTCGAAAGGGGGTGCAACACGAGGACTTCCCAGGGGGTCACCCATCCTAGTACTACTCTCGCCCAAGCATGCTTCACTTCGGAGTTCTGATGGGATCCGGTGCATTAGTGCTGGTATGATCGCACCCGTAAGGTAATGCACATTCTTTTCCTTTATACCAAGTCCACAATCGGAGGATTAATATGGGCTCATCCGAAAAGTTCAACGACTCGGCCCGTAAAATTTCTCAATCACACGTGTAAATCCAAAACTCTCTATGAATGATAATTCAAAATAAAAAATAATGACGTATTATAATTCCGACATAAAAATAATATTAATAATAATAAATCAAATATTCGACGCTTACTCAATATCCTACTCATGCTTATTATCTATCTCTTTACTCGAGAACATCAAGTAAAAAAAAAAAGAAAGGCGACTAAAAATGAATTTTTTCGAAAAGGGGTGCAACACGAGGACTTCACAGGGGGTCACCCATCCTAGTACTACTCTCGCCCAAGCACGCTTAACTTCGGAGTTCTGATGGGATCCGGTGCATTAGTGCTGGTATGATCACACACATTCTTTTCCTTTATACCAAGTCCACAATCGGAGGATTAATATGGGCTCATCCGAAAAGTTCAACGACTCGGCCCGTAAAATTACTCAATCACACGTGTAAATCCAAAACTCTCTATGAATGATAATTCAAAATAAAAAATAATGACGTATTATAATTCCGACATAATAATAATATTAATAATAATAAATCAAATATTCGACGCTTACTCAATATCCTACTCACGCTTATTATCTATCTCTTTACTCGAGAACATCAAGTAAAAAAAAAAGAAAGGCGACTAAAAATGAATTTTTTCGAAAAGGGGTGCAACACGAGGACTTCCCAGGGGGTCACCCATACTAGTACTACTCTCGCCCAAGCACGCTTAACTTCGGAGTTCTGATGGGATCCGGTGCATTAGTGCTGGTATGATCGCACCCGTAAGGTAATGCACATTCTTTTCCTTTATACCAAGTCCACAATCGGAGGATTAATATGGGCTCATCCGAAAAGTTCAACGACTCGGCCCGTAAAATTACTCAATCACACGTGTAAATCCAAAACTCTCTATGAATGATAATTCAAAATAAAAAATAATGACGTATTATAATTCCGACATAATAATAATATTAATAATAATAAATCAAATATTCGACGCTTACTCAATATCCTACTCACGCTTATTATCTATCTCTTTACTCGAGAACATCAAGTAAAAAAAAAAAGAAAGGCGACTAAAAATGAATTTTTTCGAAAAGGGGTGCAACACGAGGACTTCCTAGGGGGTCACCCATCCTAGTACTACTCTCGCCCAAACACGCTTAACTTCGGAGTTCTGATGGATCCGGTGCATTAGTGCTGGTATGATCGCACCCGTAAGGTAATGCACATTCTTTTCCTTTATACCAAGTCCACAATCGGAGGATTAATATGGGCTCATCCGAAAAGTTCAACGACTCGGCCCGTAAAATTACTCAATCACACGTGTAAATCCAAAACTCTCTATGAATGATAATTCAAAATAAAAAATAATGACGTATTATAATTCCGACATAATAATAATATTAATAATAATAAATCAAATATTCGACGCTTACTCAATATCCTACTCACGCTTATTATCTATCTCTTTACTCGAGAACATCAAGTAAAAAAAAAAAAGAAAGGCGACTAAAAATGAATTTTTTCGAAAAGGGGTGCAACACGAGGACTTCCCAGGGGGTCACCCATCCTAGTACTACTCTCGCCCAAGCACGCTTAACTTCGGAGTTCTGATGGGATCCGGTGCATTAGTGCTGGTATGATCGCACCCGTAAGGTAATGCACATTCTTTTCCTTTATACCAAGTCCACAATCGGAGGATTAATATGGGCTCATCCGAAAAGTTCAACGACTCGGCCCGTAAAATAACTCAATCACACGTGTAAATCCAAAACTCTCTATGAATGATAATTCAAAATAAAAAATAATGACGTATTATAATTCCGACATAATAATAATATTAATAATAATAAATCAAATATTCGACGCTTACTCAATATCCTACTCACGCTTATTATCTATCTCTTTACTCGAGAACATCAAGTAAAAAAAAAAAAGAAAGGCGACTAAAAATGAATTTTTTCGAAAAGGGGTGCAACAAGAGGACTTCCCAGGGGGTCACCCATCCTAGTACTACTCTCGCCCAAGCACGCTTAACTTCGGAGTTCTGATGGGATCCGGTGCATTAGTGCTGGTATGATCGCACCCGTAAGGTAATGCACATTCTTTTCCTTTATACCAAGTCCACAATCGGAGGATTAATATGGGCTCATCCGAAAAGTTCAACGACTCGGCCCGTAAAATAACTCAATCACACGTGTAAATCCAAAACTCTCTATGAATGATAATTCAAAATAAAAAATAATGACGTATTATAATTCCGACATAATAATAATATTAATAATAATAAATCAAATATTCGACGCTTACTCAATATCCTACTCACGCTTATTATCTATCTCTTTACTCGAGAACATCAAGTAAAAAAAAAAAGAAAGGCGACTAAAAATGAATTTTTTCGAAAAGGGGTGCAACACGAGGACTTTCCAGGGGGTCACCCATCCTAGTACTACTCTCGCCCAAGCACGCTTAACTTCGGAGTTCTGATGGGATCCGGTGCATTAGTGCTGGTATGATCGCACCCGTAAGGTAATGCACATTCTTTTCCTTTATACCAAGTCCACAATCGGAGGATTAATATGGGCTCATCCGAAAAGTTCAACGACTCGGCCCGTAAAATTACTCAATCACACGTGTAAATCCAAAACTCTCTATGAATGATAATTCAAAATAAAAAATAATGACGTATTATAATTCCGACATAATAATAATATTAATAATAATAAATCAAATATTCGACGCTTACTCAATATCCTACTCACGCTTATTATCTATCTCTTTACTCGAGAACATCAAGTAAAAAAAAAAAGAAAGGCGACTAAAAATGAATTTTTTCGAAAGGGGGTGCAACACGAGGACTTCCCAGGGGGTCACCCATCCTAGTACTACTCTCGCCCAAGCACGCTTCACTTCGGAGTTCTGATGGGATCCGGTGCATTAGTGCTGGTATGATCGCACCCGTAAGGTAATGCACATTCTTTTCCTTTATACCAAGTCCACAATCGGAGGATTAATATGGGCTCATCCGAAAAGTTCAACGACTCGGCCCGTAAAATTACTCAATCACACGTGTAAATCCAAAACTCTCTATGAATGATAATTCAAAATAAAAAATAATGACGTATTATAATTCCGACATAATAATAATATTAATAATAATAAATCAAATATTCGACGCTTACTCAATATCCTACTCACGCTTATTATCTATCTCTTTACTCGAGAACATCAAGTAAAAAAAAAAAGAAAGGCGACTAAAAATGAATTTTTTAGAAAAGGGGTGCAACACGAGGACTTCCCAGGGGGTCACCCATCCTAGTACTACTCTCGCCCAAGCACGCTTAACTTCGGAGTTCTGATGGGATCCAGTGCATTAGTGCTGGTATGATCACACACATTCTTTTCCTTTATACCAAGTCCACAATCGGAGGATTAATATGGGCTCATCCGAAAAGTTCAACGACTCGGCCCGTAAAATTACTCAATCACACGTGTAAATCCAAAACTCTCTATGAATGATAATTCAAAATAAAAAATAATGACGTATTATAATTCCGACATAATAATAATATTAATAATAATAAATCAAATATTCGACGCTTACTCAATATCCTACTCACGCTTATTATCTATCTCTTTACTCGAGAACATCAAGTAAAAAAAAAAGAAAGGCGACTAAAAATGAATTTTTTCGAAAAGGGGTGCAACACGAGGACTTCCCAGGGGGTCACCCATACTAGTACTACTCTCGCCCAAGCAAGCTTAACTTCGGAGTTCTGATGGGATCCGGTGCATTAGTGCTGGTATGATCGCACCCGTAAGGTAATGCACATTCTTTTCCTTTATACCAAGTCCACAATCGGAGGATTAATATGGGCTCATCCGAAAAGTTCAACGACTCGGCCCGTAAAATTACTCAATCACACGTGTAAATCCAAAACTCTCTATGAATGATAATTCAAAATAAAAAATAATGACGTATTATAATTCCGACATAATAATAATATTAATAATAATAAATCAAATATTCGACGCTTACTCAATATTCTAATCACGCTTATTATCTATCTCTTTACTCGAGAACATCAAGTAAAAAAAAAAAGAAAGGCGACTAAAAATGAATTTTTTCGAAAAGGGGTGCAACACGAGGACTTCCCAGGGGGTCACCCATCCTAGTACTACTCTCGCCCAAGCGCGCTTAACTTCGGAGTTCTGATGGGATCCGGTGCATTAGTGCTGGTATGATCGCACCCGTAAGGTAATGCACATTCTTTTCCTTTATACCAAGTCCACAATCGGAGGATTAATATGGGCTCATCCGAAAAGTTCAACGACTCGGCCCGTAAAATTACTCAATCACACGTGTAAATCCAAAACTCTCTATGAATGATAATTCAAAATAAAAAATAATGACGTATTATAATTCCGACATAATAATAATATTAATAATAATAAATCAAATATTCGACGCTTACTCAATATCCTACTCACGCTTATTATCTATCTCTTTACTCGAGAACATCAAGTAAAAAAAAAAAGAAAGGCGACTAAAAATGAATTTTTTCGAAAAGGGGTGCAACACGAGGACTTCCTAGGGGGTCACCCATCCTAGTACTACTCTCGCCCAAGCACGCTTAACTTCGGAGTTCTGATGGATCCGGTGCATTAGTGCTGGTATGATCGCACCAGTAAGGTAATGCACATTCTTTTCCTTTATACCAAGTCCACAATCGGAGGATTAATATGGGCTCATCCGAAAAGTTCATCGACTCGGCCCGTAAAATAACTCAATCACACGTGTAAATCCAAAACTCTCTATGAATGATAATTCAAAATAAAAAATAATGACGTATTATAATTCCGACATAATAATAATATCAATAATAATAAATCAAATATTCGACGCTTACTCAATATCCTACTCACGCTTATTATCTATCTCTTTACTCGAGAACATCAAGTAAAAAAAAAAAAAAGGCGACTAAAAATGATTTTTTTCGAAAAGGGGTGCAACACGAGAACTTCCCAGGGGGTCACCCATCCTAGTACTACTCTCGCCCAAGCACGCTTAACTTCGGAGTTCTGATGGGATCCGGTGCATTAGTGCTGGTATGATCGCACCCGAAAGGTAATGCACATTCTTTTCCTTTATACCAAGTCCACAATCGGAGGATTAATATGGGCTCATCCGAAAAGTTCAACGACTCGGCCCGTAAAATTACTCAATCACACGTGTAAATCCAAAACTCTCTATGAATGATAATTCAAAATAAAAAATAATGACGTATTATAATTCCGACATAATAATAATATTAATAATAATAAATCAAATATTCGACGCTTACTCAATATCCTACTCACGCTTATTATCTATCTCTTTACTCGAGAACATCAAGTAAAAAAAAAAAGAAAGGCGACTAAAAATGAATTTTTTCGAAAAGGGTGCAACACGAGGACTTCCCAGGGGGTCACCCATCCTAGTACTACTCTCGCCCAAGCACGCTTAACTTCGGAGTTCTGATGGGATCCGGTGCATTAGTGCTGGTAGGATCGCACCCGTAAGGTAATGCACATTCTTTTCTTTATACCAAGTCCACAATCGGAGGATTAATATGGGCTCATCCGAAAAGTTCAACGACTCGGCCCGTAAAATTACTCAATCAAACGTGTAAATCCAAAACTCTCTATGAATGATAATTCAAAATAAAAAATAATGACGTATTATAATTCCGACATAATAATAATATTAATAATAATAAATCAAATATTCGACGCTTACTCAATATCCTACTCACGCTTATTATCTATCTCTTTACTCGAGAACATCAAGTAAAAAAAAAAGAAAGGCGACTAAAAATGAATTTTTTCGAAAAGGGGTGCAACACGAGGACTTCCCAGGGGGTCACCCATCCTAGTACTACTCTCGCCCAAGCACGCTTAACTTCGAAGTTCTGATGGAATCCGGTGCATTAGTGCTGGTATGATCGCACCCGTAAGGTAATGCACATTCTTTTCTTTATACCAAGTCCACAATCGGAGGATTAATATGGGCTCATCCGAAAAGTTCAACGACTCGGCCCGTAAAATAACTCAATCACACGTGTAAATCCAAAACTCTCTATGAATGATAATTCAAAATAAAAAATAATGACGTATTATAATTCCGACATAATAATAATATTAATAATAATAAATCAAATATTCGACGCTTACTCAATATCCTACTCACGCTTATTATCTATCTCTTTACTCGAGAACATCAAGTAAAAAAAAAAAGAAAGGCGACTAAAAATGAATTTTTTCGAAAAGGGGTGCAACACGAGGACTTTCCAGGGGGTCACCCATCCTAGTACTACTCTCGCCCAAGCACGCTTAACTTCGGAGTTCTGATGGGATCCGGTGCATTAGTGCTGGTATGATCGCACCCGTAAGGTAATGCACATTCTTTTCCTTTATACCAAGTCCACAATCGGAGGATTAATATGGGCTCATCCGAAAAGTTCAACGACTCGGCCCGTAAAATTACTCAATCACACGTGTAAATCCAAAACTCTCTATGAATGATAATTCAAAATAAAAAATAATGACGTATTATAATTCCGACATAATAATAATATTAATAATAATAAATCAAATATTCGACGCTTACTCAATATCCTACTCACGCTTATTATCTATCTCTTTACTCGAGAACATCAAGTAAAAAAAAAAAAAAAAAGGCGACTAAAAATGAATTTTTTCGAAAAGGGGTGCAACACGAGGACTTCCCAGGGGTCACCCATCCTAGTACTACTCTCGCCCAAGCACGCTTAACTTCAGAGTTCTGATGGGATCCGGTGCATTAGTGCTGGTATGATCGCACCCGTAAGGTAATGCACATTCTTTTCCTTTATACCAAGTCCACAATCGGAGGATTAATATGGGCTCATCCGAAAAGTTCAACGACTCGGCCCGTAAAATTACTCAATCACACGTGTAAATCCAAAACTCTCTATGAATGATAATTCAAAATAAAAAATAATGACGTATTATAATTCCGACATAATAATAATATTAATAATAATAAATCAAATATTCGACGCTTACTCAATATCCTACTCACGCTTATTATCTATCTCTTTACTCGAGAACATCAAGTAAAAAAAAAAAAGAAAGGCGACTAAAAATGAATTTTTTCGAAAAGGGGTGCAACACGAGGACTTCCCAGGGGGTCACCCATCCTAGTACTACTCTCGTACAAGCACGCTTAACTTCGGAGTTCTGATGGGATCCGGTGCATTAGTGCTGGTATGATCGCACCCGTAAGGTAATGCACATTCTTTTCCTTTATACCAAGTCCACAATCGGAGGATTAATATGGGCTCATCCGAAAAGTTCAACGACTCGGCCCGTAAAATTACTCAATCACACGTGTAAATCCAAAACTCTCTATGAATGATAATTCAAAATAAAAAATAATGACGTATTATAATTCCGATATAATAATAATATTAATAATAATAAATCAAATATTCGACGCTTACTCAATATCCTACTCACGCTTATTATCTATCTCTTTACTCGAGAACATCAAGTAAAAAAAAAAAAGAAAGGCGACTAAAAATGAATTTTTTCGAAAAGGGGTGCAACACGAGGACTTCCCAGGGTGTCACCCATCCTAGTACTACTCTCGCCCAAGCACGCTTAACTTCGGAGTTCTGATGGGATCCGGTGCAATAGTGCTGGTATGATCGCACCCGTAAGGTAATGCACATTCTTTTCCTTTATACCAAGTCCACAATCGGAGGATTAATATGGGCTCATCCGAAAAGTTCAACGACTCGGCCCGTAAAATTACTCAATCACACGTGTAAATCCAAAACTCTCTATGAATGATAATTCAAAATAAAAAATAATGACGTATTATAATTTCGACATAATAATAATATTAATAATAATAAATCAAATATTCGACGCTTACTCAATATCCTACTCACGCTTATTATCTATCTCTTTACTCGAGAACATCAAGTAAAAAAAAAAAAGAAAGGCGACTAAAAATGAATTTTTTCGAAAAGGGGTGCAACAAGAGGACTTCCCAGGGGGTCACCCATCCTAGTACTACTCTCGCCCAAGCACGCTTAACTTCGGAGTTCTGATGGGATCCGGTGCATTAGTGCTGGTATGATCGCACCCGTAAGGTAATGCACATTCTTTTCCTTTATACCAAGTCCACAATCGGAGGATTAATATGGGCTCATCCGAAAAGTTCAACGACTCGGCCCGTAAAATAACTCAATCACACGTGTAAATCCAAAACTCTCTATGAATGATAATTCAAAATAAAAAATAATGACGTATTATAATTCCGACATAATAATAATATTAATAATAATAAATCAAATATTCGACGCTTACTCAATATCCTACTCACGCTTATTATCTATCTCCTTACTCGAGAACATCAAGTAAAAAAAAAAAAAAAAGGCGACTAAAAATGAATTTTTTCGAAAAGGGGTGCAACACGAGGACTTCCCAGGGGGTCACCCATCCTAGTACTACTCTCGCCCAAGCACGCTTAACTTCGGAGTTCTGATGGGATCCGGTGCATTAGTGCTGGTATGATCGCACCCGTAAGGTAATGCACATTCTTTTCCTTTATACCAAGTCCACAATCGGAGGATTAATATGGGCTCATCCGAAAAGTTCAACGACTCGGCCCGTAAAATTACTCAATCACACGTGTAAATCCAAAACTCTCTATGAATGATAATTCAAAATAAAAAATAATGACGTATTATAATTCCGACATAATAATAATATTAATAATAATAAATCAAATATTCGACGCTTACTCAATATCCTACTCACGCTTATTATCTATCTCTTTACTCGAGAACATCAAGTAAAAAAAAAAAAGAAAGGCGACTAAAAATGAATTTTTTCGAAAAGGGGTGCAACACGAGGACTTCCCAGGGGGTCACCCATCCTAGTACTACTCTCGCCCAAGCACGCTTAACTTCGGAGTTCTGATGGGATACGGTGCAATAGTGCTGGTATGATCGCACCCGTAAGGTAATGCACATTCTTTTCCTTTATACCAAGTCCACAATCGGAGGATTAATATGGGCTCATCCGAAAAGTTCAACGACTCGGCCCGTAAAATTACTCAATCACACGTGTAAATCCAAAACTCTCTATGAATGATAATTCAAAATAAAAAATAATGACGTATTATAATTCCGACATAATAATAATATTAATAATAATAAATCAAATATTCGACGCTTACTCAATATCCTACTCACGCTTATTATCTATCTCTTTACTCGAGAACATCAAGTAAAAAAAAAAAAAAAGGCGACTAAAAATGAATTTTTTCGAAAAGGGGTGCAACACGAGGACTTCCCAGGGGGTCACCCATCCTAGTACTACTCTCGCCCAAGCACGCTTAACTTCGGAGTTCTGATGGGATCCGGTGCATTAGTGCTGGTATGATCGCACACGTAAGGTAATGCACATTCTTTTCCTTTATACCAAGTCCACAATCGGAGGATTAATATGGGCTCATCCGAAAAGTTCAACGACTCGGCCCGTAAAATTACTCAATCACACGTGTAAATCCAAAACTCTCTATGAATGATAATTCAAAATAAAAAATAATGACGTATTATAATTCCGACATAATAATAATATTAATAATAATAAATCAAATATTCGACGCTTACTCAATATCCTACTCACGCTTATTATCTATCTCTTTACTCGAGAACATCAAGTAAAAAAAAAAAAAAAAAGGCGACTAAAAATGAATTTTTTCGAAAAGGGGTGCAACACGAGGACTTCCCAGGGGGTCACCTATCCTAGTACTACTCTCGTACAAGCACGCTTAACTTCGGAGTTCTGATGGGATCCGGTGCATTAGTGCTGGTATGATCGCACCCGTAAGGTAATGCACATTCTTTTCCTTTATACCAAGTCCACAATCGGAGGATTAATATGGGCTCATCCGAAAAGTTCAACGACTCGGCCCGTAAAATAACTCAATCACACGTGTAAATCCAAAACTCTCTATGAATGATAATTCAAAATAAAAAATAATGACGTATTATAATTCCGACATAATAATAATATTAATAATAATAAATCAAATATTCGACGCTTACTCAATATCCTACTCACGCTTATTATCTATCTCTTTACTCGAGAACATCAAGTAAAAAAAAAAAAGAAAGGCGACTAAAAATGAATTTTTTCGAAAAGGGGTGCAACACGAGGACTTCCCAGGGGGTCACCCATCCTAGTACTACTCTCGCCCAAGCACGCTTAACTTCGGAGTTCTGATGGGATCCGGTGCATTAGTGCTGGTATGATCGCACCCGTAAGGTAATGCACATTCTTTTCCTTTATACCAAGTCCACAATCGGAGGATTAATATGGGCTCATCCGAAAAGTTCAACGACTCGGCCCGTAAAATAACTCAATCACACGTGTAAATCCAAAACTCTCTATGAATGATAATTCAAAATAAAAAATAATGACGTATTATAATTCCGACATAATAATAATATTAATAATAATAAATCAAATATTCGACGCTTACTCAATATCCTACTCACGCTTATTATCTATCTCTTTACTCGAGAACATCAAGTAAAAAAAAAAAGAAAGGCGACTAAAAATGAATTTTTTCGAAAAGGGGTGCAACACGAGGACTTTCCAGGGGGTCACCCATCCTAGTTCTACTCTCGCCCAAGCACGCTTAACTTCGGAGTTCTGATGGGATCCGGTGCATTAGTGCTGGTATGATCGCACCCGTAAGGTAATGCACATTCTTTTCCTTTATACCAAGTCCACAATCGGAGGATTAATATGGGCTCATCCGAAAAGTTCAACGACTCGGCCCGTAAAATTACTCAATCACACGTGTAAATCCAAAACTCTCTATGAATGATAATTCAAAATAAAAAATAATGACGTATTATAATTCCGACATAATAATAATATTAATAATAATAAATCAAATATTCGACGCTTACTCAATATCCTACTCACGCTTATTATCTATCTCTTTACTCGAGAACATCAAGTAAAAAAAAAAAAAAAAGGCGACTAAAAATGAATTTTTTCGAAAAGGGGTGCAACACGAGGACTTCCCAGGGGGTCACCCATCCTAGTACTACTCTCGTACAAGCAAGCTTAACTTCGGAGTTCTGATGGGATCCGGTGCATTAGTGCTGGTATGATCGCACCCGCAAGGTAATGCACATTCTTTTCCTTTATACCAAGTCCACAATCGGAGGATTAATATGGGCTCATCCGAAAAGTTCAACGACTCGGCCCGTAAAATTACTCAATCACACGTGTAAATCCCAAACTCTCTATGAATGATAATTCAAAATAAAAAATAATGACGTATTATAATTCCGACATAATAATAATATTAATAATAATAAATCAAATATTCGACGCTTACTCAATATCCTACTCACGCTTATTATCTATCTCTTTACTCGAGAACATCAAGTAAAAAAAAAAAAAGAAAGGCGACTAAAAATGAATTTTTTCGAAAAGGGGTGCAACACGAGGACTTCCCAGGGGGTCACCCATCCTAGTACTACTCTCGCCCAAGCACGCTTAACTTCGGAGTTCTGATGGGATCCGGTGCAATAGTGCTGGTATGATCGCACCCGTAAGGTAATGCACATTCTTTTCCTTTATACCAAGTCCACAATCGGAGGATTAATATGGGCTCATCCGAAAAGTTCAACGACTCGGCCCGTAAAATTACTCAATCACACGTGTAAATCCAAAACTCTCTATGAATGATAATTCAAAATAAAAAATAATGACGTATTATAATTCCGACATAATAATAATATTAATAATAATAAATCAAATATTCGACGCTTACTCAATATCCTACTCACGCTTATTATCTATCTCTTTACTCGAGAACATCAAGTAAAAAAAAAATGAAAGGCGACTAAAAATGAATTTTTTCGAAAAGGGGTGCAACACGAGGACTTCCCAGGGGGTCACCCATCCTAGTACTACTCTCGCCCAAGCACGCTTAACTTCGGAGTTCTGATGGGATCCGGTGCATTAGTGCTGGTATGATCGCACCCGTAAGGTAATGCACATTCTTTTCCTTTATACCAAGTCCACAATCGGAGGATTAATATGGGCTCATCCGAAAAGTTCAACGACTCGGCCCGTAAAATTACTCAATCACACGTGTAAATCCAAAACTCTCTATGAATGATAATTCAAAATAAAAAATAATGACGTATTATAATTCCGACATAATAATAATATTAATAATAATAAATCAAATATTCGACGCTTACTCAATATCCTACTCACGCTTATTATCTATCTCTTTACTCGAGAACATCAAGTAAAAAAAAAAAGAAAGGCGACTAAAAATGAATTTTTTCGAAAAGGGGTGCAACACGAGGACTTTCCAGGGGGTCACCCATCCTAGTTCTACTCTCGCCCAAGCACGCTTAACTTCGGAGTTCTGATGGGATCCGGTGCATTAGTGCTGGTATGATCGCACCCGTAAGGTAATGCACATTCTTTTCCTTTATACCAAGTCCACAATCGGAGGATTAATATGGGCTCATCCGAAAAGTTCAACGACTCGGCCCGTAAAATTACTCAATCACACGTGTAAATCCAAAACTCTCTATGAATGATAATTCAAAATAAAAAATAATGACGTATTATAATTACGACATAATAATAATATTAATAATAATAAATCAAATATTCGACGCTTACTCAATATCCTACTCACGCTTATTATCTATCTCTTTACTCGAGAACATCAAGTAAAAAAAAAAAGAAAGGCGACTAAAAATGAATTTTTTCGAAAAGGGGTGCAACACGAGGACTTCCCAGGGGGTCACCCATCCTAGTACTACTCTCGCCCAAGCACGCTTAACTTCGGAGTTCTGATGGGATCCGGAGCATTAGTGCTGGTATGATCGCACCCGTAAGGTAATGCACATTCTTTTCCTTTATACCAAGTCCACAATCGGAGGATTAATATGGGCTCATCCGAAAAGTTCAACGACTCGGCCCGTAAAATTACTCAATCACACGTGTAAATCCAAAACTCTCTATGAATGATAATTCAAAATAAAAAATAATGACGTATTATAATTCCGACATAATAATAATATTAATAATAATAAATCAAATATTCGACGCTTACTCAATATCCTACTCACGCTTATTATCTATCTCTTTACTCGAGAACATCAAGTAAAAAAAAAAAAAAAGGCGACTAAAAATGAATTTTTTCGAAAAGGGGTGCAACACGAGGACTTCCCAGGGGGTCACCCATCCTAGTACTACTCTCGCCCAAGCACGCTTAACTTCGGAGTTCTGATGGGATCCGGTGCATTAGTGCTGGTATGATCGCACACGTAAGGTAATGCACATTCTTTTCCTTTATACCAAGTCCACAATCGGAGGATTAATATGGGCTCATCCGAAAAGTTCAACGACTCGGCCCGTAAAATTACTCAATCACACGTGTAAATCCAAAACTCTCTATGAATGATAATTCAAAATAAAAAATAATGACGTATTATAATTCCGACATAATAATAATATTAATAATAATAAATCAAATATTCGACGCTTACTCAATATCCTACTCACGCTTATTATCTATCTCTTTACTCGAGAACATCAAGTAAAAAAAAAAAAAAAAAGGCGACTAAAAATGAATTTTTTCGAAAAGGGGTGCAACACGAGGACTTCCCAGGGGGTCACCTATCCTAGTACTACTCTCGTACAAGCACGCTTAACTTCGGAGTTCTGATGGGATCCGGTGCATTAGTGCTGGTATGATCGCACCCGTAAGGTAATGCACATTCTTTTCCTTTATACCAAGTCCACAATCGGAGGATTAATATGGGCTCATCCGAAAAGTTCAACGACTCGGCCCGTAAAATAACTCAATCACACGTGTAAATCCAAAACTCTCTATGAATGATAATTCAAAATAAAAAATAATGACGTATTATAATTCCGACATAATAATAATATTAATAATAATAAATCAAATATTCGACGCTTACTCAATATCCTACTCACGCTTATTATCTATCTCTTTACTCGAGAACATCAAGTAAAAAAAAAAAAGAAAGGCGACTAAAAATGAATTTTTTCGAAAAGGGGTGCAACACGAGGACTTCCCAGGGGGTCACCCATCCTAGTACTACTCTCGCCCAAGCACGCTTAACTTCGGAGTTCTGATGGGATCCGGTGCATTAGTGCTGGTATGATCGCACCCGTAAGGTAATGCACATTCTTTTCCTTTATACCAAGTCCACAATCGGAGGATTAATATGGGCTCATCCGAAAAGTTCAACGACTCGGCCCGTAAAATAACTCAATCACACGTGTAAATCCAAAACTCTCTATGAATGATAATTCAAAATAAAAAATAATGACGTATTATAATTCCGACATAATAATAATATTAATAATAATAAATCAAATATTCGACGCTTACTCAATATCCTACTCACGCTTATTATCTATCTCTTTACTCGAGAACATCAAGTAAAAAAAAAAAGAAAGGCGACTAAAAATGAATTTTTTCGAAAAGGGGTGCAACACGAGGACTTTCCAGGGGGTCACCCATCCTAGTTCTACTCTCGCCCAAGCACGCTTAACTTCGGAGTTCTGATGGGATCCGGTGCATTAGTGCTGGTATGATCGCACCCGTAAGGTAATGCACATTCTTTTCCTTTATACCAAGTCCACAATCGGAGGATTAATATGGGCTCATCCGAAAAGTTCAACGACTCGGCCCGTAAAATTACTCAATCACACGTGTAAATCCAAAACTCTCTATGAATGATAATTCAAAATAAAAAATAATGACGTATTATAATTCCGACATAATAATAATATTAATAATAATAAATCAAATATTCGACGCTTACTCAATATCCTACTCACGCTTATTATCTATCTCTTTACTCGAGAACATCAAGTAAAAAAAAAAAAAAAAGGCGACTAAAAATGAATTTTTTCGAAAAGGGGTGCAACACGAGGACTTCCCAGGGGGTCACCCATCCTAGTACTACTCTCGTACAAGCAAGCTTAACTTCGGAGTTCTGATGGGATCCGGTGCATTAGTGCTGGTATGATCGCACCCGCAAGGTAATGCACATTCTTTTCCTTTATACCAAGTCCACAATCGGAGGATTAATATGGGCTCATCCGAAAAGTTCAACGACTCGGCCCGTAAAATTACTCAATCACACGTGTAAATCCCAAACTCTCTATGAATGATAATTCAAAATAAAAAATAATGACGTATTATAATTACGACATAATAATAATATTAATAATAATAAATCAAATATTCGACGCTTACTCAATATCCTACTCACGCTTATTATCTATCTCTTTACTCGAGAACATCAAGTAAAAAAAAAAAAAGAAAGGCGACTAAAAATGAATTTTTTCGAAAAGGGGTGCAACACGAGGACTTCCCAGGGGGTCACCCATCCTAGTACTACTCTCGCCCAAGCACGCTTAACTTCGGAGTTCTGATGGGATCCGGTGCAATAGTGCTGGTATGATCGCACCCGTAAGGTAATGCACATTCTTTTCCTTTATACCAAGTCCACAATCGGAGGATTAATATGGGCTCATCCGAAAAGTTCAACGACTCGGCCCGTAAAATTACTCAATCACACGTGTAAATCCAAAACTCTCTATGAATGATAATTCAAAATAAAAAATAATGACGTATTATAATTCCGACATAATAATAATATTAATAATAATAAATCAAATATTCGACGCTTACTCAATATCCTACTCACGCTTATTATCTATCTCTTTACTCGAGAACATCAAGTAAAAAAAAAATGAAAGGCGACTAAAAATGAATTTTTTCGAAAAGGGGTGCAACACGAGGACTTCCCAGGGGGTCACCCATCCTAGTACTACTCTCGCCCAAGCACGCTTAACTTCGGAGTTCTGATGGGATCCGGTGCAATAGTGCTGGTATGATCGCACCCGTAAGGTAATGCACATTCTTTTCCTTTATACCAAGTCCACAATCGGAGGATTAATATGGGCTCATCCGAAAAGTTCAACGACTCGGCCCGTAAAATTACTCAATCACACGTGTAAATCCAAAACTCTCTATGAATGATAATTCAAAATAAAAAATAATGACGTATTATAATTCCGACATAATAATAATATTAATAATAATAAATCAAATATTCGACGCTTACTCAATATCCTACTCACGCTTATTATCTATCTCTTTACTCGAGAACATCAAGTAAAAAAAAAATGAAAGGCGACTAAAAATGAATTTTTTCGAAAAGGGGTGCAACACGAGGACTTCCCAGGGGGTCACCCATCCTAGTACTACTCTCGCCCAAGCACGCTTAACTTCGGAGTTCTGATGGGATCCGGTGCATTAGTGCTGGTATGATCGCACCCGTAAGGTAATGCACATTCTTTTCCTTTATACCAAGTCCACAATCGGAGGATTAATATGGGCTCATCCGAAAAGTTCAACGACTCGGCCCGTAAAATTACTCAATCACACGTGTAAATCCAAAACTCTCTATGAATGATAATTCAAAATAAAAAATAATGACGTATTATAATTCCGACATAATAATAATATTAATAATAATAAATCAAATATTCGACGCTTACTCAATATCCTACTCACGCTTGTTATCTATCTCTTTACTCGAGAACATCAAGTAAAAAAAAAATGAAAGGCGACTAAAAATGAATTTTTTCGAAAAGGGGTGCAACACGAGGAATTCCCAGGGGGTCACCCATCCTAGTACTACTCTCGCCCAAGCACGCTTAACTTCGGAGTTCTGATGGGATCCGGTGCATTAGTGCTGGTATGATCGCACCCGTAAGGTAATGCACATTCTTTTCCTTTATACCAAGTCCACAATCGGAGGATTAATATGGGCTCATCCGAAAAGTTCAACGACTCGGCCCGTAAAATTACTCAATCACACGTGTAAATCCAAAACTCTCTATGAATGATAATTCAAAATAAAAAATAATGACGTATTATAATTCCGACATAATAATAATATTAATAATAATAAATCAAATATTCGACGCTTACTCAATATCCTACTCACGCTTATTATCTATCTCTTTACTCGAGAACATCAAGTAAAAAAAAAAAAGAAAGGCGACTAAAAATGAATTTTTTCGAAAAGGGGTGCAACACGAGGACTTCCCAGGGGGTCACCCATCCTAGTACTACTCTCGCCCAAGCACGCTTAACTTCGGAGTTCTGATGGGATCCGGTGCATTAGTGCTGGTATGATCGCACCCGTAAGGTAATGCACATTCTTTTCCTTTATACCAAGTCCACAATCGGAGGATTAATATGGGCTCATCCGAAAAGTTCAACGACTCGGCCCGTAAAATAACTCAATCACACGTGTAAATCCAAAACTCTCTATGAATGATAATTCAAAATAAAAAATAATGACGTATTATAATTCCGACATAATAATAATATTAATAATAATAAATCAAATATTCGACGCTTACTCAATATCCTACTCACGCTTATTATCTATCTCTTTACTCGAGAACATCAAGTAAAAAAAAAAAGAAAGGCGACTAAAAATGAATTTTTTCGAAAAGGGGTGCAACACGAGGACTTCCCAGGGGGTCACCCATCCTAGTACTACTCTCGCCCAAGCACGCTTAACTTCGGAGTTCTGATGGGATCCGGTGCATTAGTGCTGGTATGATCGCACCCGTAAGGTAATGCACATTCTTTTCCTTTATACCAAGTCCACAATCGGAGGATTAATATGGGCTCATCCGAAAAGTTCAACGACTCGGCCCGTAAAATTACTCAATCACACGTGTAAATCCAAAACTCTCTATGAATGATAATTCAAAATAAAAAATAATGACGTATTATAATTCCGACATAATAATAATATTAATAATAATAAATCAAATATTCGACGCTTACTCAATATCCTACTCACGCTTATTATCTATCTCTTTACTCGAGAACATCAAGTAAAAAAAAAAAGAAAGGCGACTAAAAATGAATTTTTTCGAAAAGGGGTGCAACACGAGGACTTTCCAGGGGGTCACCCATCCTAGTACTACTCTCGCCCAAGCACGCTTAACTTCGGAGTTCTGATGGGATCCGGTGCATTAGTGCTGGTATGATCGCACCCGTAAGGTAATGCACATTCTTTTCCTTTATACCAAGTCCACAATCGGAGGATTAATATGGGCTCATCCGAAAAGTTCAACGACTCGGCCCGTAAAATTACTCAATCACACGTGTAAATCCAAAACTCTCTATGAATGATAATTCAAAATAAAAAATAATGACGTATTATAATTCCGACATAATAATAATATTAATAATAATAAATCAAATATTCGACGCTTACTCAATATCCTACTCACGCTTATTATCTATCTCTTTACTCGAGAACATCAAGTAAAAAAAAAAAAAAAAAGGCGACTAAAAAAGAATTTTTTCGAAAAGGGGTGCAACACGAGGACTTCCCAGGGGGTCACCCATCCTAGTACTACTCTCGCCCAAGCACGCTTAACTTCGGAGTTCTGATGGGATCCGGTGCATTAGTGATGGTATGATCGCACCCGTAAGGTAATGCACATTCTTTTCCTTTATACCAAGTCCACAATCGGAGGATTAATATGGGCTCATCCGAAAAGTTCAACGACTCGGCCCGTAAAATTACTCAATCACACGTGTAAATCCAAAACTCTCTATGAATGATAATTCAAAATAAAAAATAATGACGTATTATAATTCCGACATAATAATAATATTAATAATAATAAATCAAATATTCGACGCTTACTCAATATCCTACTCACGCTTATTATCTATCTCTTTACTCGAGAACATCAAGTAAAAAAAAAAAAGAAAGGCGACTAAAAATGAATTTTTTCGAAAAGGGGTGCAACACGAGGACTTTCCAGGGGGTCACCCATCCTAGTACTACTCTCGTACAAGCACGCTTAACTTCGGAGTTCTGATGGGATCCGGTGCATTAGTGCTGGTATGATCGCACCCGTAAGGTAATGCACATTCTTTTCCTTTATACCAAGTCCACAATCGGAGGATTAATATGGGCTCATCCGAAAAGTTCAACGACTCGGCCCGTAAAATTACTCAATCACACGTGTAAATCCAAAACTCTCTATGAATGATAATTCAAAATAAAAAATAATGACGTATTATAATTCCGACATAATAATAATATTAATAATAATAAATCAAATATTCGACGCTTACTCAATATCCTACTCACGCTTATTATCTATCTCTTTACTTGAGAACATCAAGTAAAAAAAAAAAGAAAGGCGACTAAAAATGAATTTTTTCGAAAAGGGGTGCAACACGAGGACTTCCCAGGGGGTCACCCATCCTAGTACTACTCTCGCCCAAGCACGCTTAACTTCGGAGTTCTGATGGGATCCGGTGCAATAGTGCTGGTATGATCGCACCCGTAAGGTAATGCACATTCTTTTCCTTTATACCAAGTCCACAATCGGAGGATTAATATGGGCTCATCCGAAAAGTTCAACGACTCGGCCCGTAAAATTACTCAATCACACGTGTAAATCCAAAACTCTCTATGAATGATAATTCAAAATAATGACGTATTATAATTCCGACATAATAATAATATTAATAATAATAAATCAAATATTCGACGCTTACTCAATATCCTACTCACGCTTATTATCTATCTCTTTACTCGAGAACATCAAGTAAAAAAAAAAAGAAAGGCGACTAAAAATGAATTTTTTCGAAAAGGGGTGCAACACGAGGACTTCCCAGGGGGTCACCCATCCTAGTACTACTCTCGCCCAAGCACGCTTAACTTCGGAGTTCTGATGGGATACGGTGCAATAGTGCTGGTATGATCGCACCCGTAAGGTAATGCACATTCTTTTCCTTTATACCAAGTCCACAATCGGAGGATTAATATGGGCTCATCCGAAAAGTTCAACGACTCGGCCCGTAAAATTACTCAATCACACGTGTAAATCCAAAACTCTCTATGAATGATAATTCAAAATAAAAAATAATGACGTATTATAATTCCGACATAATAATAATATTAATAATAATAAATCAAATATTCGACGCTTACTCAATATCCTACTCACGCTTATTATCTATCTCTTTACTCGAGAACATCAAGTAAAAAAAAAAAAAAAGGCGACTAAAAATAAATTTTTTCGAAAAGGGGTGCAACACGAGGACTTCCCAGGGGGTCACCCATCCTAGTACTACTCTCGCCCAAGCACGCTTAACTTCGGAGTTCTGATGGGATCCGGTGCATTAGTGCTGGTATGATCGCACCCGTAAGGTAATGCACATTCTTTTCCTTTATACCAAGTCCACAATCGGAGGATTAATATGGGCTCATCCGAAAAGTTCAACGACTCGGCCCGTAAAATTACTCAATCACACGTGTAAATCCAAAACTCTCTATGAATGATAATTCAAAATAAAAAATAATGACGTATTATAATTCCGACATAATAATAATATTAATAATAATAAATCAAATATTCGACGCTTACTCAATATCCTACTCACGCTTATTATCTATCTCTTTACTCGAGAACATCAAGTAAAAAAAAAAAAGAAAGGCGACTAAAAATGAATTTTTTCGAAAAGGGGTGCAACACGAGGACTTTCCAGGGGGTCACCCATCCTAGTACTACTCTCGTACAAGCACGCTTAACTTCGGAGTTCTGATGGGATCCGGTGCATTAGTGCTGGTATGATCGCACCCGTAAGGTAATGCACATTCTTTTCCTTTATACCAAGTCCACAATCGGAGGATTAATATGGGCTCATCCGAAAAGTTCAACGACTCGGCCCGTAAAATTACTCAATCACACGTGTAAATCCAAAACTCTCTATGAATGATAATTCAAAATAAAAAATAATGACGTATTATAATTCCGACATAATAATAATATTAATAATAATAAATCAAATATTCGACGCTTACTCAATATCCTACTCACGCTTATTATCTATCTCTTTACTTGAGAACATCAAGTAAAAAAAAAAAGAAAGGCGACTAAAAATGAATTTTTTCGAAAAGGGGTGCAACACGAGGACTTCCCAGGGGGTCACCCATCCTAGTACTACTCTCGCCCAAGCACGCTTAACTTCGGAGTTCTGATGGGATCCGGTGCAATAGTGCTGGTATGATCGCACCCGTAAGGTAATGCACATTCTTTTCCTTTATACCAAGTCCACAATCGGAGGATTAATATGGGCTCATCCGAAAAGTTCAACGACTCGGCCCGTAAAATTACTCAATCACACGTGTAAATCCAAAACTCTCTATGAATGATAATTCAAAATAATGACGTATTATAATTCCGACATAATAATAATATTAATAAT
Organism: Verbascum thapsus; assembly: GCA_963669365.1. Classification (NCBI taxonomy): domain Eukaryota; kingdom Viridiplantae; phylum Streptophyta; class Magnoliopsida; order Lamiales; family Scrophulariaceae; genus Verbascum; species Verbascum thapsus. The sequence continues at coordinate 15,092,748 of OY770108.1, forward strand.
AATAAATCAAATATTCGACGCTTACTCAATATCCTACTCACGCTTATTATCTATCTCTTTACTCGAGAACATCAAGTAAAAAAAAAAAGAAAGGCGACTAAAAATGAATTTTTTCGAAAAGGGGTGCAACACGAGGACTTCCCAGGGGGTCACCCATCCTAGTACTACTCTCGCCCAAGCACGCTTAACTTCGGAGTTCTGATGGGATACGGTGCAATAGTGCTGGTATGATCGCACCCGTAAGGTAATGCACATTCTTTTCCTTTATACCAAGTCCACAATCGGAGGATTAATATGGGCTCATCCGAAAAGTTCAACGACTCGGCCCGTAAAATTACTCAATCACACGTGTAAATCCAAAACTCTCTATGAATGATAATTCAAAATAAAAAATAATGACGTATTATAATTCCGACATAATAATAATATTAATAATAATAAATCAAATATTCGACGCTTACTCAATATCCTACTCACGCTTATTATCTATCTCTTTACTCGAGAACATCAAGTAAAAAAAAAAAAAAAAGGCGACTAAAAATGAATTTTTTCGAAAAGGGTGCAACACGAGGACTTCCCAGGGGGTCACCCATCCTAGTACTACTCTCGCCCAAGCACGCTTAACTTCGGAGTTCTGATGGGATCCGGTGCATTAGTGCTGGTATGATCGCACCCGTAAGGTAATGCACATTCTTTTCTTTATACCAAGTCCACAATCGGAGGATTAATATGGGCTCATCCGAAAAGTTCAACGACTCGGCCCGTAAAATTACTCAATCAAACGTGTAAATCCAAAACTCTCTATGAATGATAATTCAAAATAAAAAATAATGACGTATTATAATTCCGACATAATAATAATATTAATAATAATAAATCAAATATTCGACGCTTACTCAATGTCCTACTCATGCTTATTATCTATCTCTTTACTCGAGAACATCAAGTAAAAAAAAAAAAAAAGGCGACTAAAAATGAATTTTTTCGAAAAGGGGTGCAACACGAGGACTTCCCAGGGGATCACCCATCCTAGTACTACTCTCGCCCAAGCACGCTTAACTTCGGAGTTCTGATGGGATCCGGTGCATTAGTGCTGGTATGATCGCACCCGTAAGGTAATGCACATTCTTTTCCTTTATACCAAGTCCACAATCGGAGGATTAATATGGGCTCATCCGAAAAGTTCAACGACTCGGCCCGTAAAATTACTCAATCACACGTGTAAATCCAAAACTCTCTATGAATGATAATTCAAAATAAAAAATAATGACGTATTATAATTCCGACATAATAATAATATTAATAATAATAAATCAAATATTCGACGCTTACTCAATATCCTACTCACGCTTATTATCTATCTCTTTACTCGAGAACATCAAGTAAAAAAAAAAAAGAAAGGCGACTAAAAATGAATTTTTTCGAAAAGGGGTGCAACACGAGGACTTCCCAGGGGGTCACCGATCCTAGTACTACTCTCGTACAAGCACGCTTAACTTCGGAGTTCTGATGGGATCCGGTGCATTAGTGCTGGTATGATCGCACCCGTAAGGTAATGCACATTCTTTTCCTTTATACCAAGTCCACAATCGGAGGATTAATATGGGCTCATCCGAAAAGTTCAACGACTCGGCCCGTAAAATTACTCAATCACACGTGTAAATCCAAAACTCTCTATGAATGATAATTCAAAATAAAAAATAATGACGTATTATAATTCCGACATAATAATAATATTAATAATAATAAATCAAATATTCGACGCTTACTCAATATCCTACTCACGCTTATTATTTATCTCTTTACTCGAGAACATCAAGTAAAAAAAAAAAAAAAGGCGACTAAAAATGAATTTTTTCGAAAAGGGGTGCAACACGAGGACTTCCCAGGGGGTCACCCATCCTAGTACTACTCTCGCCCAAGCACGCTTAACTTCGGAGTTCTGATGGGATCCGGTGCATTAGTGCTGGTATGATCGCACCCGTAAGGTAATGCACATTCTTTTCCTTTATACCAATTCCACAATCGGAGGATTAATATGGGCTCATCCGAAAAGTTCAACGACTCGGCCCGTAAAATTACTCAATCACACGTGTAAATCCAAAACTCTCTATGAATGATAATTCAAAATAAAAAATAATGACGTATTATAATTCCGACATAATAATAATATTAATAATAATAAATCAAATATTCGACGCTTACTCAATATCCTACTCACGCTTATTATCTATCTCTTTACTTGAGAACATCAAGTAAAAAAAAAAGAAAGGCGACTAAAAATGAATTTTTTCGAAAAGGGGTGCAACACGAGGACTTCCCAGGGGGTCACCCATCCTAGTACTACTCTCGCCCAAGCACGCTTAACTTCGGAGTTCTAATGGGATCCGGTGCATTAGTGCTGGTATGATCGCACCCGTAAGGTAATGCACATTCTTTTCTTTATACCAAGTCCACAATCGGAGGATTAATATGGGCTCATCCGAAAAGTTCAACGACTCGGCCCGTAAAATTACTCAATCACACGTGTAAATCCAAAACTCTCTATGAATGATAATTCAAAATAAAAAATAATGACATATTATAATTCCGACATAATAATAATATTAATAATAATAAATCAAATATTCGACGCTTACTCAATATCCTACTCACGCTTATTATCTATCTCTTTACTCGAGAACATCAAGTAAAAAAAAAAAAGAAAGGCGACTAAAAATGAATTTTTTCGAAAAGGGGTGCAACACGAGGACTTCCCAGGGGGTCACCCATCCTAGTACTACTCTCGCCCAAGCACGCTTAACTTCGGAGTTCTGATGGGATCCGGTGCAATAGTGCTGGTATGATCGCACCCGTAAGGTAATGCACATTCTTTTCCTTTATACCAAGTCCACAATCGGAGGATTAATATGGGCTCATCCGAAAAGTTCAACGACTCGGCCCGTAAAATTACTCAATCACACGTGTAAATCCAAAACTCTCTATGAATGATAATTCAAAATAAAAAATAAAGACGTATTATAATTACGACATAATAATAATATTAATAATAATAAATCAAATATTCGACGCTTACTCAATATCCTACTCACGCTTATTATCTATCTCTTTACTCGAGAACATCAAGTAAAAAAAAAAAGAAAGGCGACTAAAAATGAATTTTTTCGAAAAGGGGTGCAACACGAGGACTTCCCAGGGGGTCACCCATCCTAGTACTACTCTCGCCCAAGCACGCTTAACTTCGGAGTTCTGATGGGATCCGGAGCATTAGTGCTGGTATGATCGCACCCGTAAGGTAATGCACATTCTTTTCCTTTATACCAAGTCCACAATCGGAGGATTAATATGGGCTCATCCGAAAAGTTCAACGACTCGGCCCGTAAAATTACTCAATCACACGTGTAAATCCAAAACTCTCTATGAATGATAATTCAAAATAAAAAATAATGACGTATTATAATTCCGACATAATAATAATATTAATAATAATAAATCAAATATTCGACGCTTACTCAATATCCTACTCACGCTTATTATCTATCTCTTTACTCGAGAACATCAAGTAAAAAAAAAAAAGAAAGGCGACTAAAAATGAATTTTTTCGAAAAGGGGTGCAACACGAGGACTTCCCAGGGGGTCACCCATCCTAATACTAATCTCGCCCAAGCACGCTTAACTTCGGAGTTCTGATGGGATCCGGTGCATTAGTGCTGGTATGATCGCACCCGTAAGGTAATGCACATTCTTTTCCTTTATACCAAGTCCACAATCGGAGGATTAATATGGGCTCATCCGAAAAGTTCAACGACTCGGCCCGTAAAATTACTCAATCACACGTGTAAATCCAAAACTCTCTATGAATGATAATTCAAAATAAAAAATAATGACGTATTATATTTCCGACATAATAATAATATTAATAATAATAAATCAAATATTCGACGCTTACTCAATATCCTACTCACGCTTATTATCTATCTCTTTACTCGAGAACATCAAGTAAAAAAAAAAAAAGGCGACTAAAAATGATTTTTTTCGAAAAGGGGTGCAACACGAGGACTTCCCAGGGGGTCACCCATCCTAGTACTACTCTCGCCCAAGCACGCTTAACTTCGGAGTTCTGATGGGATCCGGTGCATTAGTGCTGGTATGATCGCACCCGTAAGGTAATGCACATTCTTTTCCTTTATACCAAGTCCACAATCGGAGGATTAATATGGGCTCATCCGAAAAGTTCAACGACTCGGCCCGTAAAATTACTCAATCACACGTGTAAATCCAAAACTCTCTATGAATGATAATTCAAAATAAAAAATAATGACGTATTATAATTCCGACATAATAATAATATTAATAATAATAAATCAAATATTCGACGCTTACTCAATATCCTACTCACGCTTATTATCTATCTCTTTACTCGAGAACATCAAGTAAAAAAAAAAAGAAAGGCGACTAAAGATGAATTTTTTCGAAAAGGGGTGCAACACGAGGACTTCCCAGGGGGTCACCCATCCTAGTACTACTCTCGCCCAAGCACGCTTAACTTCGGAGTTCTGATGGGATCCGGTGCATTAGTGCTGGTATGATCGCACCCGTAAGGTAATGCACATTCTTTTCTTTATACCAAGTCCACAATCGGAGGATTAATATGGGCTCATCCGAAAAGTTCAACGACTCGGCCCGTAAAATTACTCAATCACACGTGTAAATCCAAAACTCTCTATGAATGATAATTCAAAATAAAAAATAATGACGTATTATAATTCCGACATAATAATAATATTAATAATAATAAATCAAATATTCGACGCTTACTCAATATCCTACTCACGCTTATTATCTATCTCTTTACTCGAGAACATCAAGTAAAAAAAAAAAAAAAAGGCGACTAAAAATGAATTTTTTCGAAAAGGGTGCAACACGAGGACTTCCCAGGGGGTCACCCATCCTAGTACTACTCTCGCCCAAGCACGCTTAACTTCGGAGTTCTGATGGGATCCGGTGCATTAGTGCTGGTATGATCGCACCCGTAAGGTAATGCACATTCTTTTCTTTATACCAAGTCCACAATCGGAGGATTAATATGGGCTCATCCGAAAAGTTCAACGACTCGGCCCGTAAAATTACTCAATCAAACGTGTAAATCCAAAACTCTCTATGAATGATAATTCAAAATAAAAAATAATGACGTATTATAATTCCGACATAATAATAATATTAATAATAATAAATCAAATATTCGACGCTTACTCAATATCCTACTCATGCTTATTATCTATCTCTTTACTCGAGAACATCAAGTAAAAAAAAAAAGAAAGGCGACTAAAAATGAATTTTTTCGAAAAGGGGTGCAACACGAGGACTTCCCAGGGGATCACCCATCCTAGTACTACTCTCGCCCAAGCACGCTTAACTTCGGAGTTCTGATGGGATCCGGTGCATTAGTGCTGGTATGATCGCACCCGTAAGGTAATGCACATTCTTTTCCTTTATACCAAGTCCACAATCGGAGGATTAATATGGGCTCATCCGAAAAGTTCAACGACTCGGCCCGTAAAATTACTCAATCACACGTGTAAATCCAAAACTCTCTATGAATGATAATTCAAAATAAAAAATAATGACATATTATAATTCCGACATAATAATAATATTAATAATAATAAATCAAATATTCGACGCTTACTCAATATCCTACTCACGCTTATTATCTATCTCTTTACTCGAGAACATCAAGTAAAAAAAAAAAAGAAAGGCGACTAAAAATGAATTTTTTCGAAAAGGGGTGCAACACGAGGACTTCCCAGGGGGTCACCCATCCTAGTACTACTCTCGCCCAAGCACGCTTAACTTCGGAGTTCTGATGGGATCCGGTGCAATAGTGCTGGTATGATCGCACCCGTAAGGTAATGCACATTCTTTTCCTTTATACCAAGTCCACAATCGGAGGATTAATATGGGCTCATCCGAAAAGTTCAACGACTCGGCCCGTAAAATTACTCAATCACACGTGTAAATCCAAAACTCTCTATGAATGATAATTCAAAATAAAAAATAAAGACGTATTATAATTACGACATAATAATAATATTAATAATAATAAATCAAATATTCGACGCTTACTCAATATCCTACTCACGCTTATTATCTATCTCTTTACTCGAGAACATCAAGTAAAAAAAAAAAGAAAGGCGACTAAAAATGAATTTTTTCGAAAAGGGGTGCAACACGAGGACTTCCCAGGGGGTCACCCATCCTAGTACTACTCTCGCCCAAGCACGCTTAACTTCGGAGTTCTGATGGGATCCGGAGCATTAGTGCTGGTATGATCGCACCCGTAAGGTAATGCACATTCTTTTCCTTTATACCAAGTCCACAATCGGAGGATTAATATGGGCTCATCCGAAAAGTTCAACGACTCGGCCCGTAAAATTACTCAATCACACGTGTAAATCCAAAACTCTCTATGAATGATAATTCAAAATAAAAAATAATGACGTATTATAATTCCGACATAATAATAATATTAATAATAATAAATCAAATATTCGACGCTTACTCAATATCCTACTCACGCTTATTATCTATCTCTTTACTCGAGAACATCAAGTAAAAAAAAAAAAGAAAGGCGACTAAAAATGAATTTTTTCGAAAAGGGGTGCAACACGAGGACTTCCCAGGGGGTCACCCATCCTAATACTAATCTCGCCCAAGCACGCTTAACTTCGGAGTTCTGATGGGATCCGGTGCATTAGTGCTGGTATGATCGCACCCGTAAGGTAATGCACATTCTTTTCCTTTATACCAAGTCCACAATCGGAGGATTAATATGGGCTCATCCGAAAAGTTCAACGACTCGGCCCGTAAAATTACTCAATCACACGTGTAAATCCAAAACTCTCTATGAATGATAATTCAAAATAAAAAATAATGACGTATTATATTTCCGACATAATAATAATATTAATAATAATAAATCAAATATTCGACGCTTACTCAATATCCTACTCACGCTTATTATCTATCTCTTTACTCGAGAACATCAAGTAAAAAAAAAAAAAGGCGACTAAAAATGATTTTTTTCGAAAAGGGGTGCAACACGAGGACTTCCCAGGGGGTCACCCATCCTAGTACTACTCTCGCCCAAGCACGCTTAACTTCGGAGTTCTGATGGGATCCGGTGCATTAGTGCTGGTATGATCGCACCCGTAAGGTAATGCACATTCTTTTCCTTTATACCAAGTCCACAATCGGAGGATTAATATGGGCTCATCCGAAAAGTTCAACGACTCGGCCCGTAAAATTACTCAATCACACGTGTAAATCCAAAACTCTCTATGAATGATAATTCAAAATAAAAAATAATGACGTATTATAATTCCGACATAATAATAATATTAATAATAATAAATCAAATATTCGACGCTTACTCAATATCCTACTCACGCTTATTATCTATCTCTTTACTCGAGAACATCAAGTAAAAAAAAAAAGAAAGGCGACTAAAAATGAATTTTTTCGAAAAGGGGTGCAACACGAGGACTTCCCAGGGGGTCACCCATCCTAGTACTACTCTCGCCCAAGCACGCTTAACTTCGGAGTTCTGATGGGATCCGGTGCATTAGTGCTGGTATGATCGCACCCGTAAGGTAATGCACATTCTTTTCTTTATACCAAGTCCACAATCGGAGGATTAATATGGGCTCATCCGAAAAGTTCAACGACTCGGCCCGTAAAATTACTCAATCACACGTGTAAATCCAAAACTCTCTATGAATGATAATTCAAAATAAAAAATAATGACGTATTATAATTCCGACATAATAATAATATTAATAATAATAAATCAAATATTCGACGCTTACTCAATATCCTACTCACGCTTATTATCTATCTCTTTACTCGAGAACATCAAGTAAAAAAAAAAAAGAAAGGCGACTAAAAATGAATTTTTTCGAAAAGGGGTGCAACTCGAGGACTTCCCAGGGGGTCACCCATCCTAGTACTACTCTCGCCCAAGCACGCTTAACTTCGGAGTTCTGATGGGATCCGGTGCATTAGTGTTGGTATGATCGCACCCGTAAGGTAATGCACATTCTTTTCCTTTATACCAAGTCCACAATCGGAGGATTAATATGGGCTCATCCGAAAAGTTCAACGACTCGGCCCGTAAAATTACTCAATCACACGTGTAAATCCAAAACTCTCTATGAATGATAATTCAAAATAAAAAATAATGACGTATTATAATTCCGACATAATAATAATATTAATAATAATAAATCAAATATTCGACGCTTACTCAATATCCTACTCACGCTTATTACCTATCTCTTTACTCGAGAACATCAAGTAAAAAAAAAAAGAAAGGCGACTAAAAATGAATTTTTTCGAAAAGGGGTGCAACACGAGGACTTCCCAGGGGGTCACCCATCCTAGTACTACTCTCGCCCAAGCACGCTTAACTTCGGAGTTCTGATGGAAACCGGTGCATTAGTGCTGGTATGATCGCACCCGTAAGGTAATGCACATTCTTTTCTTTATACCAAGTCCACAATCGGAGGATTAATATGGGCTCATCCGAAAAGTTCAACGACTCGGCCCGTAAAATTACTCAATCACACGTGTAAATCCAAAACTCTCTATGAATGATAATTCAAAATAAAAAATAATGACGTATTATAATTCCGACATAATAATAATATTAATAATAATAAATCAAATATTCGACGCTTACTCAATATCCTACTCACGCTTATTATCTATCTCTTTACTCGAGAACATCAAGTAAAAAAAAAAAAAAAAGGCGACTAAAAATGATTTTTTTCGAAAAGGGGTGCAACACGAGGACTTCCCAGGGGGTCACTCATCCTAGTACTACTCTCGCCCAAGCACGCTTAACTTCGGAGTTCTAATGGGATCCGGTTCATTAGTGCTGGTATGATCGCACCCGTAAGGTAATGCACATTCTTTTCTTTATACCAAGTCCACAATCGGAGGATTAATATGGGCTCATCCGAAAAGTTCAACGACTCGGCCCGTAAAATTACTCAATCACACGTGTAAATCCAAAACTCTCTATGAATGATAATTCAAAATAAAAAATAATGACGTATTATAATTCCGACATAATAATAATATTAATAATAATAAATCAAATATTCGACGCTTACTCAATATCCTACTCACGCTTATTATCTATCTCTTTACTCGAGAACATCAAGTAAAAAAAAAAAGAAAGGCGACTAAAAATGAATTTTTTCGAAAAGGGGTGCAACACGAGGACTTCCCAGGGGGTCACCCATCCTAGTACTACTCTCGCCCAAGCACGCTTAACTTCGGAGTTCTAATGGGATCCGGTGCATTAGTGCTGGTATGATCGCACCCGTAAGGTAATGCACATTCTTTTCTTTATACCAAGTCCACAATCGGAGGATTAATATGGGCTCATCCGAAAAGTTCAACGACTCGGCCCGTAAAATTACTCAATCACACGTGTAAATCCAAAACTCTCTATGAATGATAATTCAAAATAAAAAATAATGACGTATTATAATTCCGACATAATAATAATATTAATAAAAATAAATCAAATATTCGACGCTTACTCAATATCCTACTCACGCTTATTATCTATCTCTTTACTCGAGAACATCAAGTAAAAAAAAAAAAGAAAGGCGACTAAAAATGAATTTTTTCGAAAAGGGGTGCAACACGAGGACTTCCCAGGGGGTAACCCATCCTAGTACTACTCTCGCCCAAGCACGCTTAACTTCGGAGTTCTGATGGGATCCGGTGCATTAGTGCTGGTATGATCGCACCCGTAAGGTAATGCACATTTTTTTCCTTTATACCAAGTCCACAATCGGAGGATTAATATGGGCTCATCCGAAAATTTCAACGACTCGGCCCGTAAAATTACTCAATCACACGTGTAAATCCAAAACTCTCTATGAATGATAATTCAAAATAAAAAATAATGACGTATTATAATTCCGACATAATAATAATATTAATAATAATAAATCAAATATTCGACGCTTACTCAATATCCTACTCACGCTTATTATCTATCTCTTTACTCGAGAACATCAAGTAAAAAAAAAAAAGAAAGGCGACTAAAAATGAATTTTTTCGAAAAGGGGTGCAACACGAGGACTTCCCAGGGGGTCACCCATCCTAGTACTACTCTCGCCCAAGCACGCTTAACTTCGGAGTTCTGATGGGATCCGGTGCATTAGTGCTGGTATGATCGCACCCGTAAGGTAATGCACATTCTTTTCTTTATACCAAGTCTACAATCGCCCGTAAAATTACTCAATCACACGTGTAAATCCAAAACTCTCTATGAATGATAATTCAAAATAAAAAATAATGACGTATTATAATTCCGACATAATAATAATATTAATAATAATAAATCAAATATTCGACGCTTACTCAATATCCTACTCACGCTTATTATCTATCTCTTTACTCGAGAACATCAAGTAAAAAAAAAAAAGAAAGGCGACTAAAAATGATTTTTTTCGAAAAGGGGTGCAACACGAGGACTTCCCAGGGGGTCACACATCCTAGTACTACTCTCGCCCAAACACGCTTAACTTCGGAGTTCTGATGGGATCCGGTGCATTAGTGCTGGTATGATCGCACCCGTAAGGTAATGCACATTCTTTTCCTTTATACCAAGTCCACAATCGGAGGATTAATATGGGCTCATCCGAAAAGTTCAACGACTCGGCCCGTAAAATTACTCAATCACACGTGTAAATCCAAAACTCTCTATGAATGATAATTCAAAATAAAAAATAATGACGTATTATAATTCCGACATAATAATAATATTAATAATAATAAATCAAATATTCGACGCTTACTCAATATCCTACTCACGCTTATTATCCATCTCTTTACTCGAGAACATCAAGTAAAAAAAAAAAAGAAAGGCGACTAAAAATGAATTTTTTCGAAAAGGGTGCAACACGAGGACTTCCCAGGGGGTCACCCATCCTAGTACTACTCTCGCCCAAGCACGCTTAACTTCGGAGTTTTGATGGGATCCGGTGCATTAGTGCTGGTATGATCGCACAGGTAAGGTAATGCACATTCTTTTCTTTATACCAAGTCCACAATCGGAGGATTAATATGGGCTCATCCGAAAAGTTCAACGACTCGGCCCGTAAAATTACTCAATCACACGTGTAAATCCAAAACTCTCTATGAATGATAATTCAAAATAAAAAATAATGACGTATTATAATTCCGACATAATAATAATATTAATAATAATAAATCAAATATTCGACGCTTACTCAATATCCTACTCACGCTTATTATCTATCTCTTTACTCGAGAACATCAAGTAAAAAAAAAAAAGAAAGGCGACTAAAAATGAATTTTTTCGAAAAGGGGTGCAACACGAGGACTTCCCAGGGGGTCACCCATCCTAGTACTACTCTCGCCCAAGCACGCTTAACTTCGGAGTTCTGATGGGATCCGGTGCATTAGTGCTGGTATGATCGCACCCGTAAGGTAATGCACATTCTTTTCTTTATACCAAGTCTACAATCGCCCGTAAAATTACTCAATCACACGTGTAAATCCAAAACCCTCTATGAATGATAATTCAAAATAAAAAATAATGACGTATTATAATTCCGACATAATAATAATATTAATAATAATAAATCAAATATTCGACGCTTACTCAATATCCTACTCACGCTTATTATCTATCTCTTTACTCGAGAACATCAAGTAAAAAAAAAAAAGAAAGGCGACTAAAAATGATTTTTTTCGAAAAGGGGTGCAACACGAGGACTTCCCAGGGGGTCACACATCCTAGTACTACTCTCGCCCAAGCACGCTTAACTTCGGAGTTCTGATGGGATCCGGTGCATTAGTGCTGGTATGATCGCACCCGTAAGGTAATGCACATTCTTTTCCTTTATACCAAGTCCACAATCGGAGGATTAATCTGGGCTCATCCGAAAAGTTCAACGACTCGGCCCGTAAAATTACTCAATCACACGTGTAAATCCAAAACTCTCTATGAATGATAATTCAAAATAAAAAATAATGACGTATTATAATTCCGACATAATAATAATATTAATAATAATAAATCAAATATTCGACGCTTACTCAATATCCTACTCACGCTTATTATCCATCTCTTTACTCGAGAACATCAAGTAAAAAAAAAAAAGAAAGGCGACTAAAAATGAATTTTTTCGAAAAGGGTGCAACACGAGGACTTCCCAGGGGGTCACCCATCCTAGTACTACTCTCGCCCAAGCACGCTTAACTTCGGAGTTTTGATGGGATCCGGTGCATTAGTGCTGGTATGATCGCACAGGTAAGGTAATGCACATTCTTTTCTTTATACCAAGTCCACAATCGGAGGATTAATATGGGCTCATCCGAAAAGTTCAACGACTCGGCCCGTAAAATTACTCAATCACACGTGTAAATCCAAAACTCTCTATGAATGATAATTCAAAATAAAAAATAATGACGTATTATAATTCCGACATAATAATAATATTAATAATAATAAATCAAATATTCGACGCTTACTCAATATCCTACTCACGCTTATTATCTATCTCTTTACTCGAGAACATCAAGTAAAAAAAAAAAAGAAAGGCGACTAAAAATGAATTTTTTCGAAAAGGGGTGCAACACGAGGACTTCCCAGGGGGTCACCCATCCTAGTACTACTCTCGCCCAAGCACGCTTAACTTCGGAGTTCTGATGGGATCCGGTGCATTAGTGCTGGTATGATCGCACCCGTAAGGTAATGCACATTCTTTTCCTTTATACCAAGTCCACAATCGGAGGATTAATATGGGCTCATCCGAAAAGTTCAACGACTCGGCCCGTAAAATTACTCAATCACACGTGTAAATCCAAAACTCTCTATGAATGATAATTCAAAATAAAAAATAATGACGTATTATAATTCCGACATAATAATAATATTAATAATAATAAATCAAATATTCGACGCTTACTCAATATCCTACTCACGCTTATTATCTATCTCTTTACTCGAGAACATCAAGTAAAAAAAAAAAGAAAGGCGACTAAAAATGAATTTTTTCGAAAAGGGGTGCAACACGAGGACTTCCCAGGGGGTCACCCATCCTAGTACTACTCTCGCCCAAGCACGCTTAACTTCGGAGTTCTGATGGGATCCGGTGCATTAGTGCTGGTATCATCGCACCCGTAAGGTAATGCACATTCTTTTCTTTATACCAAGTCCACAATCGGAGGATTAATATGGGCTCATCCGAAAAGTTCAACGACTCGGCCCGTAAAATTACTCAATCACACGTGTAAATCCAAAACTCTCTATGAATGATAATTCAAAATAAAAAATAATGACGTATTATAATTCCGACATAATAATAATATTAATAATAATAAATCAAATATTCGACGCTTACTCAATATCCTACTCACGCTTATTATCTATCTCTTTACTCGAGAACATCAAGTAAAAAAAAAAAAGAAAGGCGACTAAAAATGATTTTTTTCGAAAAGGGGTGCAACACGAGGACTTCCCAGGGGGTCACCCATCCTAGTACTACTCTCGCCCAAGCACGCTTAACTTCGGAGTTCTGATGGGATCCGGTGCATTAGTGCTGGTATGATCGCACCCGTAAGGTAATGCACATTCTTTTCCTTTATACCAAGTCCACAATCGGAGGATTAATATGGGCTCATCCGAAAAGTTCAACGACTCGGCCCGTAAAATTACTCAATCACACGTGTAAATCCAAAACTCTCTATGAATGATAATTCAAAATAAAAAATAATGACGTATTATAATTCCGACATAATAATAATATTAATAATAATAAATCAAATATTCGACGCTTACTCAATATCCTACTCACGCTTATTATCTATCTCTTTACTCGAGAACATCAAGTAAAAAAAAAAAGAAAGGCGACTAAAAATGAATTTTTTCGAAAAGGGTGCAACACGAGGACTTCCCAGGGGGTCACCCATCCTAGTACTACTCTCGCCCAAGCACGCTTAACTTCGGTGTTCTGATGGGATCCGGTGCATTAGTGCTGGTATGATCGCACCCGTAAGGTAATGCACATTCTTTTCCTTTATACCAAGTCCACAATCGGAGGATTAATATGGGCTCATCCGAAAAGTTCAACGACTCGGCCCGTAAAATTACTCAATCACACGTGTAAATCCAAAACTCTCTATGAATGATAATTCAAAATAAAAAATAATGACGTATTATAATTCCGACATAATAATAATATTAATAATAATAAATCAAATATTCGACGCTTACTCAATATCCTACTCACGCTTATTATCTATCTCTTTACTCGAGAACATCAAGTAAAAAAAAAAAAAGAAAGGCGACTAAAAATGAATTTTTTCGAAAAGGGGTGCAACACGAGGACTTCCCAGGGGGTCACCCATCCTAGTACTACTCTCGTACAAGCACGCTTAACTTCGGAGTTCTGATGGGATCCGGTGCATTAGTGCTGGTATGATCGCACCCGTAAGGTAATGCACATTCTTTTCCTTTATACCAAGTCCACAATCGGAGGATTAATATGGGCTCATCCGAAAAGTTCAACGACTCGGCCCGTAAAATTACTCAATCACACGTGTAAATCCAAAACTCTCTATGAATGATAATTCAAAATAAAAAATAATGACGTATTATAATTCCGACATAATAATAATATTAATAATAATAAATCAAATATTCGACGCTTACTCAATATCCTACTCACGCTTATTATCTATCTCTTTACTCGAGAACATCAAGTAAAAAAAAAAAAGAAAGGCGACTAAAAATGAATTTTTTCGAAAAGGGGTGCAACACGAGGACTTCACAGGGGGTCACCCATCCTAGTACTACTCTCGCCCAAGCACGTTTAACTTCGGAGTTCTGATGGGATCCGGTGCAATAGTGCTGGTATGATCGCACCCGTAAGGTAATGCACATTCTTTTCCTTTATACCAAGTCCACAATCGGAGGATTAATATGGGCTCATCCGAAAAGTTCAACGACTCGGCCCGTAAAATTACTCAATCACACGTGTAAATCCAAAACTCTCTATGAATGATAATTCAAAATAAAAAATAATGACGTATTATAATTCCGACATAATAATAATATTAATAATAATAAATCAAATATTCGACGCTTACTCAATATCCTACTCACGCTTATTATCTATCTCTTTACTCGAGAACATCAAGTAAAAAAAAAAACAAAGGCGACTAAAAATGAATTTTTTCGAAAAGGGGTGCAACACGAGGACTTCCCAGGGGGTCACCCATCCTAGTACTACTCTCGCCCAAGCACGCTTAACTTCGGAGTTCTGATGGGATCCGATGCATTAGTGCCGGTATGATCGCACCCGTAAGGTAATGCACATTCTTTTCCTTTATACCAAGTCCACAATCGGAGGATTAATATGGGCTCATCCGAAAAGTTCAACGACTCGGCCCGTAAAATTACTCAATCACACGTGTAAATCCAAAACTCTCTATGAATGATAATTCAAAATAAAAAATAATGATGTATTATAATTCCGACATAATAATAATATTAATAATAATAAATCAAATATTCGACGCTTACTCAATATCCTACTCACGCTTATTATCTATCTCTTTACTCGAGAACATCAAGTAAAAAAAAAAAAGAAAGGCGACTAAAAATGAATTTTTCCGAAAAGGGGTGCAACACGAGGACTTCCCAGGGGGTCACCCATCCTAGTACTACTCTCGCCCAAGCACGCTTAATTTCGGAGTTCTGATGGAAACCGGTGCATTAGTGCTGGTATGATCGCACCCGTAAGGTAATGCACATTCTTTTCCTTTATACCAAGTCCACAATCGGAGGATTAATATGGGCTCATCCGAAAAGTTCAACGACTCGGCCCGTAAAATTACTCAATCACACGTGTAAATCCAAAACTCTCTATGAATGATAATTCAAAATAAAAAATAATGACGTATTATAATTCCGACATAATAATAATATTAATAATAATAAATCAAATATTCGACGCTTACTCAATATCCTACTCACGCTTATTATCTATCTCTTTACTCGAGAACATCAAGTAAAAAAAAAAAAGAAAGGCGACTAAAAATGAATTTTTTCGAAAAGGGGTGCAACACGAGGACTTTCCAGGGGGTCACCCATCATAGTACTACTCTCGCCCAAGCACACTTAACTTCGGAGTTCTGATGGGATCCGCTGCATTAGTGCTGGTATGATCGCACCCGTAAGGTAATGCACATTCTTTTCCTTTATACCAAGTCCACAATCGGAGGATTAATATGGGCTCATCCGAAAAGTTCAACGACTCGGCCGTAAAATTACTCAATCACACGTGTAAATCCAAAACTCTCTATGAATGATAATTCAAAATAAAAAATAATGACGTATTATAATTCCGACATAATAATAATATTAATAATAATAAATCAAATATTCGACGCTTACTCAATATCCTACTCACGCTTATTATCTATCTCTTTACTCGAGAACATCAAGTAAAAAAAAAAAAGAAAGGCGACTAAAAATGAATTTTTTCGAAAAGGGGTGCAACACGAGGACTTCCCAGGGGGTCACCCATCCTAGTACTACTCTCGCCCAAGCACGCTTAAATTCGGAGTTCTGATGGGATCCGGTGCATTAGTGCTGGTATGATCGCACCCGTAAGGTAATGCACATTCTTTTCCTTTATACCAAGTCCACAATCGGAGGATTAATATGGGCTCATCCGAAAAGTTCAACGACTCGGCCCGTAAAATTACTCAATCACACGTGTAAATCCAAAACTCTCTATGAATGATAATTCAAAATAATGACGTATTATAATTCCGACATAATAATAATATTAATAATAATAAATCAAATATTCGACGCTTACTCAATATCCTACTCACGCTTATTATCTATCTCTTTACTCGAGAACATCAAGTAAAAAAAAAAAGAAAGGCGACTAAAAATGAATTTTTTCGAAAAGGGGTGCAACACGAGGACTTCCCAGGGGGTCACCCATCCTAGTACTACTCTCGCCCAAGCACGCTTAACTTCGGAGTTCTGATGGGATCCGGTGCATTAGTGCTGGTATGATCGCACCCGTAAGGTAATGCACATTCTTTTCCTTTATACCAAGTCCACAATCGGAGGATTAATATGGGCTCATCCGAAAAGTTCAACGACTCGGCCCGTAAAATTACTCAATCACACGTGTAAATCCAAAACTCTCTATGAATGATAATTCAAAATAAAAAATAATGACGTATTATAATTCCGACATAATAATAATATTAATAATAATAAATCAAATATTCGACGCTTACTCAATATCCTACTCACGCTTATTATCTATCTCTTTACTCGAGAACATCAAGTAAAAAAAAAAAAAGAAAGGCGACTAAAAATGAATTTTTTCGAAAAGGGGTGCAACACGAGGACTTCCCAGGGGGTCACCCATCCTAGTACTACTCTCGTACAAGCACGCTTAACTTCGGAGTTCTGATGGGATCCGGTGCATTAGTGCTGGTATGATCGCACCCGTAAGGTAATGCACATTTTTTTCCTTTATACCAAGTCCACAATCGGAGGATTAATATGGGCTCATCCGAAAAGTTCAACGACTCGGCCCGTAAAATTACTCAATCACACGTGTAAATCCAAAACTCTCTATGAATGATAATTCAAAATAAAAAATAATGACGTATTATAATTCCGACATAATAATAATATTAATAATAATAAATCAAATATTCGACGCTTACTCAATATCCTACTCACGCTTATTATCTATCTCTTTACTCGAGAACATCAAGTAAAAAAAAAAAAGAAAGGCGACTAAAAATGAATTTTTTCGAAAAGGGGTGCAACACGAGGACTTCACAGGGGGTCACCCATCCTAGTACTACTCTCGCCCAAGCACGTTTAACTTCGGAGTTCTGATGGGATCCGGTGCAATAGTGCTGGTATGATCGCACCCGTAAGGTAATGCACATTCTTTTCCTTTATACCAAGTCCACAATCGGAGGATTAATATGGGCTCATCCGAAAAGTTCAACGACTCGGCCCGTAAAATTACTCAATCACACGTGTAAATCCAAAACTCTCTATGAATGATAATTCAAAATAAAAAATAATGACGTATTATAATTCCGACATAATAATAATATTAATAATAATAAATCAAATATTCGACGCTTACTCAATATCCTACTCACGCTTATTATCTATCTCTTTACTCGAGAACATCAAGTAAAAAAAAAAAAGAAAGGCGACTAAAAATGAATTTTTTCGAAAAGGGGTGCAACACGAGGACTTCCCAGGGGGTCACCCATCCTAGTACTACTCTCGCCCAAGCACGCTTAACTTCGGAGTTCTGATGGGATCCGATGCATTAGTGCCGGTATGATCGCACCCGTAAGGTAATGCACATTCTTTTCCTTTATACCAAGTCCACAATCGGAGGATTAATATGGGCTCATCCGAAAAGTTCAACGACTCGGCCCGTAAAATTACTCAATCACACGTGTAAATCCAAAACTCTCTATGAATGATAATTCAAAATAAAAAATAATGACGTATTATAATTCCGACATAATAATAATATTAATAATAATAAATCAAATATTCGACGCTTACTCAATATCCTACTCACGCTTATTATCTATCTCTTTACTCGAGAACATCAAGTAAAAAAAAAAAGAAAGGCGACTAAAAATGAATTTTTCCGAAAAGGGGTGCAACACGAGGACTTCCCAGGGGGTCACCCATCCTAGTACTACTCTCGCCCAAGCACGCTTAACTTCGGAGTTCTGATGGAAACCGGTGCATTAGTGCTGGTATGATCGCACCCGTAAGGTAATGCACATTCTTTTCCTTTATACCAAGTCCACAATCGGAGGATTAATATGGGCTCATCCGAAAAGTTCAACGACTCGGCCCGTAAAATTACTCAATCACACGTGTAAATCCAAAACTCTCTATGAATGATAATTCAAAATAAAAAATAATGACGTATTATAATTCCGACATAATAATAATATTAATAATAATAAATCAAATATTCGACGCTTACTCAATATCCTACTCACGCTTATTATCTATCTCTTTACTCGAGAACATCAAGTAAAAAAAAAAAGAAAGGCGACTAAAAATGAATTTTTTCGAAAAGGGGTGCAACACGAGGACTTCCCAGGGGGTCACCCATCATAGTACTACTCTCGCCCAAGCACACTTAACTTCGGAGTTCTGATGGGATCCGGTGCATTAGTGCTGGTATGATCGCACCCGTAAGGTAATGCACATTCTTTTCCTTTATACCAAGTCCACAATCGGAGGATTAATATGGGCTCATCCGAAAAGTAAAACGACTCGGCCGTAAAATTACTCAATCACACGTGTAAATCCAAAACTCTCTATGAATGATAATTCAAAATAAAAAATAATGACGTATTATAATTCCGACATAATAATAATATTAATAATAATAAATCAAATATTCGACGCTTACTCAATATCCTACTCACGCTTATTATCTATCTCTTTACTCGAGAACATCAAGTAAAAAAAAAAAAAGAAAGGCGACTAAAAATGAATTTTTTCGAAAAGGGGTGCAACACGAGGACTTCCCAGGGGGTCACCCATCCTAGTACTACTCTCGCCCAAGCACGCTTAAATTCGGAGTTCTGATGGGATCCGGTGCATTAGTGCTGGTATGATCGCACCCGTAAGGTAATGCACATTCTTTTCCTTTATACCAAGTCCACAATCGGAGGATTAATATGGGCTCATCCGAAAAGTTCAACGACTCGGCCCGTAAAATTACTCAATCACACGTGTAAATCCAAAACTCTCTATGAATGATAATTCAAAATAATGACGTATTATAATTCCGACATAATAATAATATTAATAATAATAAATCAAATATTCGACGCTTACTCAATATCCTACTCACGCTTATTATCTATCTCTTTACTCGAGAACATCAAGTAAAAAAAAAAAGAAAGGCGACTAAAAATGAATTTTTTCGAAAAGGGGTGCAACACGAGGACTTCCCAGGGGGTCACCCATCCTAGTACTACTCTCGCCCAAGCACGCTTAACTTCGGAGTTCTGATGGGATCCGGTGCATTAGTGCTGGTATGATCGCACCCGTAAGGTAATGCACATTCTTTTCCTTTATACCAAGTCCACAATCGGAGGATTAATATGGGCTCATCCGAAAAGTTCAACGACTCGGCCCGTAAAATTACTCAATCACACGTGTAAATCCAAAACTCTCTATGAATGATAATTCAAAATAAAAAATAATGACGTATTATAATTCCGACATAATAATAATATTAATAATAATAAATCAAATATTCGACGCTTACTCAATATCCTACTCACGCTTATTATCTATCTCTTTACTCGAGAACATCAAGTAAAAAAAAAAAAGAAAGGCGACTAAAAATGAATTTTTCCGAAAAGGGGTGCAACACGAGGACTTCCCAGGGGGTCACCCATCCTAGTACTACTCTCGCCCAAGCACGCTTAACTTCGGAGTTCTGATGGAAACCGGTGCATTAGTGCTGGTATGATCGCACCCGTAAGGTAATGCACATTCTTTTCCTTTATACCAAGTCCACAATCGGAGGATTAATATGGGCTCATCCGAAAAGTTCAACGACTCGGCCCGTAAAATTACTCAATCACACGTGTAAATCCAAAACTCTCTATGAATGATAATTCAAAATAAAAAATAATGACGTATTATAATTCCGACATAATAATAATATTAATAATAATAAATCAAATATTCGACGCTTACTCAATATCCTACTCACGCTTATTATCTATCTCTTTACTCGAGAACATCAAGTAAAAAAAAAAAGAAAGGCGACTAAAAATGAATTTTTTCGAAAAGGGGTGCAACACGAGGACTTCCCAGGGGGTCACCCATCCTAGTACTACTCTCGCCCAAGCACACTTAACTTCGGAGTTCTGATGGGATCCGGTGCATTAGTGCTGGTATGATCGCACCCGTAAGGTAATGCACATTCTTTTCCTTTATACCAAGTCCACAATCGGAGGATTAATATGGGCTCATCCGAAAAGTTCAACGACTCGGCCCGTAAAATTACTCAATCACACGTGTAAATCCAAAACTCTCTATGAATGATAATTCAAAATAATGACGTATTATAATTCCGACATAATAATAATATTAATAATAATAAATCAAATATTCGACGCTTACTCAATATCCTACTCACGCTTATTATCTATCTCTTTACTCGAGAACATCAAGTAAAAAAAAAAAGAAAGGCGACTAAAAATGAATTTTTTCGAAAAGGGGTGCAACACGAGGACTTCCCAGGGGGTCACCCATCCTAGTACTACTCTCGCCCAAGCACGCTTAACTTCGGAGTTCTGATGGGATCCGGTGCATTAGTGCTGGTATGATCGCACCCGTAAGGTAATGCACATTCTTTTCCTTTATACCAAGTCCACAATCGGAGGATTAATATGGGCTCATCCGAAAAGTTCAACGACTCGGCCCGTAAAATTACTCAATCACACGTGTAAATCCAAAACTCTCTATGAATGATAATTCAAAATAAAAAATAATGACGTATTATAATTCCGACATAATAATGATATTAATAATAATAAATCAAATATTCGACGCTTACTCAATATCCTACTCACTCTTATTATCTATCTCTTTACTCGAGAACATCAAGTAAAAAAAAAAAAAAAGGCGACTAAAAATGAATTTTTTCGAAAAGGGGTGCAACACGA
Source organism: Verbascum thapsus (assembly GCA_963669365.1). Classification (NCBI taxonomy): domain Eukaryota; kingdom Viridiplantae; phylum Streptophyta; class Magnoliopsida; order Lamiales; family Scrophulariaceae; genus Verbascum; species Verbascum thapsus. The sequence goes on from OY770108.1 coordinate 15,114,585, forward strand.
GGACTTCCCAGGGGGTCACCCATCCTAGTACTACTCTCGCCCAAGCACGCTTAACTTCGGAGTTCTGATGGGATCCGGTGCATTAGTGCTGGTATGATCGCACCCGTAAGGTAATGCACATTCTTTTCCTTTATACCAAGTCCACAATCGGAGGATTAATATGGGCTCATCCGAAAAGTTCAACGACTCGGCCCGTAAAATTACTCAATCACACGTGTAAATCCAAAACTCTCTATGAATGATAATTCAAAATAAAAAATAATGACGTATTATAATTCCGACATAATAATAATATTAATAATAATAAATCAAATATTCGACGCTTACTCAATATCCTACTCACGCTTATTATCTATCTCTTTACTCGAGAACATCAAGTAAAAAAAAAAGAAAGGCGACTAAAAATGAATTTTTTCGAAAAAGGGTGCAACACAAGGACTTCCCAGGGGGTCACCCATCCTAGTACTACTCTCGCCCAAACACGCTTAACTTCGGAGTTCTGATGGGATCCGGTGCATTAGTGCTGGTATGATCGCACCCGTAAGGTAATGCACATTCTTTTCTTTTATACCAAGTCCACAATCGGAGGATTAATATGGGCTCATCCGAAAAGTAAAACGACTCGGCCCGTAAAATTACTCAATCACACGTGTAAATCCAAAACTCTCTATGAATGATAATTCAAAATAAAAAATAATGACGTATTATAATTCCGACATAATAATAATATTAATAATAATAAATCAAATATTCGACGCTTACTCAATATCCTACTCACGCTTATTATCTATCTCTTTACTCGAGAACATCAAGTAAAAAAAAAAGAAAGGCGACTAAAAATGAATTTTTTCGAAAAGGGGTGCAACACGAGGACTTCCCAGGGGGTCACCCATCCTAGTACTACTCAGCCCAAGCACGCTTAACTTCGGAGTTCTGATGGGATCCGGTGCATTAGTGCTGGTATGATCGCACCCGTAAGGTAATGCACATTCTTTTCCTTTATACCAAGTCCACAATCGGAGGATTAATATGGGCTCATCCGAAAAGTTCAACGACTCGGCCCGTAAAATTACTCAATCACACGTGTAAATCCAAAACTCTCTATGAATGATAATTCAAAATAAAAAATAATGACGTATTATAATTCCGACATAATAATAATATTAATAATAATAAATCAAATATTCGACGCTTACTCAATATCCTACTCACGCTTATTATCTATCTCTTACTCGAGAACATCAAGTAAAAAAAAAAAGAAAGGCGACTAAAAATGATTTTTTTCGAAAAGGGGTGCAACACGAGGACTTCCCAGGGGGTCACCCATCCTAGTACTACTCTCGCCCAAGCACGCTTAACTTCGGAGTTCTGATGGGATCCGGTGCATTAGTGCTGGTATGATCGCACCCGTAAGGTAATGTACATTCTTTTCCTTTATACCAAGTCCACAATCGGAGTATTAATATGGGCTCATCCGAAAAGTTCAACGACTCGGCCCGTAAAATTACTCAATCACACGTGTAAATCCAAAACTCTCTATGAATGATAATTTAAAATAAAAAATAATGACGTATTATAATTCCGACATAATAATAATATTAATAATAATAAATCAAATATTCGACGCTTACTCAATATCCTACTCACGCTTATTATCTATCTCTTTACTCGAGAACATCAAGTAAAAAAAAAAAAAAAAGGCGACTAAAAATGAATTTTTTCGAAAAGGGGTGCAACACGAGGACTTCCCATGGGGTCACCCATCCTAGTACTACTCTCGCCCAAGCACGCTTAAATTCGGAGTTCTGATGGGATCCGGTGCATTAGTGCTAGTATGATCGCACCCGTAAGGTAATGCACATTCTTTTCCTTTATTATCCGAAAAGTTCAACGACTCGGCCCGTAAAATTACTCAATCACACGTGTAAATCCAAAACTCTCTATGAATGATAATTCAAAATAAAAAATAATGACGTATTATAATTCCGACATAATAATGATATTAATAATAATAAATCAAATATTCGACGCTTACTCAATATCCTACTCACGCTTATTATCTATCTCTTTACTCGAGAACATCAAGTAAAAAAAAAAAAGAAAGGCGACTAAAAATGAATTTTTTCGAAAAGGGGTGCAACACGAGGACTTCCCAGGGGGTCACCCATCCTAGTACTACTCTCGCCCAAGCACGCTTAACTTCGGAGTTCTGATGGGATCCGGTGCATTAGTGCTGGTATGATCGCACCCGTAAGGTAATGCACATTCTTTTCCTTTATACCAAGTCCACAATCGGAGTATTAATATGGGCTCATCCGAAAAGTTCAACGACTCGGCCCGTAAAATTACTCAATCACACGTGTAAATCCAAAACTCTCTATGAATGATAATTCAAAATAAAAAATAATGACGTATTATAATTCCGACATAATAATAATATTAATAATAATAAATCAAATATTCGACGCTTACTCAATATCCTACTCACGCTTATTATCTATCTCTTTACTCGAGAACATCAAGTAAAAAAGAAAAAAGAAAGGCGACTAAAAATGAATTTTTTCGAAAAGGGGTGCAACACGAGGACTTCCCAGGGGGTCACCCATCCTAGTACTACTCTCGCCCAAGCACGCTTAACTTCGGAGTTCTGATGGGATCCGGTGCATTAGTGCTGGTATGATCGCACCCGTAAGGTAATGCACATTCTTTTCCTTTATACCAAGTCCACAATCGGAGGATTAATATGGGCTCATCCGAAAAGTTCAACGACTCGGCCCGTAAAATTACTCAATCACACGTGTAAATCCAAAACTCTCTATGAATGATAATTCAAAATAAAAAATAATGACGTATTATAATTCCGACATAATAATAATATTAATAATAATAAATCAAATATTCGACGCTTACTCAATATCCTACTCACGCTTATTATCTATCTCTTTACTCGAGAACATCAAGTAAAAAAAAAAAAGAAAGGCGACTAAAAATGAATTTTTTCGAAAAGGGGTGCAACACGAGGACTTCCTAGGGGGTCACCCATCCTAGTACTACTCTCGCCCAAGCACGCTTAACTTCGGAGTTCTGATGGGATCCGGTGCATTAGTGCTGGTATGATCGCACCCGTAAGGTAATGCACATTCTTTTCCTTTATACCAAGTCCACAATCGGAGGATTAATATGGGCTCATCCGAAAAGTTCAACGACTCGGCCCGTAAAATTACTCAATCACACGTGTAAATCCAAAACTCTCTATGAATGATAATTCAAAATAAAAAATAATGACGTATTATAATTCCGACATAATAATAATATTAATAATAATAAATCAAATATTCGACGCTTACTCAATATCCTACTCACGCTTATTATCTATCTCTTTACTCGAGAACATCAAGTAAAAAAAAAAAAGAAAGGCGACTAAAAATGAATTTTTTCGAAAAGGGGTGCAACACGAGGACTTCCTAGGGGGTCACCCATCCTAGTACTACTCTCGCCCAAGCACGCTTAACTTCGGAGTTCTGATAGGATCCGGTGCATTAGTGCTGGTATGATCGCACCCGTAAGGTAATGCACATTCTTTTCCTTTATACCAAGTCCACAATCGGAGTATTAATATGGGCTCATCCGAAAAGTTCAACGACTCGGCCCGTAAAATTACTCAATCACACGTGTAAATCCAAAACTCTCTATGAATGATAATTCAAAATAAAAAATAATGACGTATTATAATTCCGACATAATAATAATATTAATAATAATAAATCAAATATTCGACGCTTACTCAATATCCTACTCACGCTTATTATCTATCTCTTTACTCGAGAACATCAAGTAAAAAAGAAAAAAGAAAGGCGACTAAAAATGAATTTTTTCGAAAAGGGGTGCAACACGAGGACTTCCCAGGGGGTCACCCATCCTAGTACTACTCTCGCCCAAGCACGCTTAACTTCGGAGTTCTGATGGGATCCGGTGCATTAGTGCTGGTATGATCGCACCCGTAAGGTAATGCACATTCTTTTCCTTTATACCAAGTCCACAATCGGAGGATTAATATGGGCTCATCCGAAAAGTTCAACGACTCGGCCCGTAAAATTACTCAATCACACGTGTAAATCCAAAACTCTCTATGAATGATAATTCAAAATAAAAAATAATGACGTATTATAATTCCGACATAATAATAATATTAATAATAATAAATCAAATATTCGACGCTTACTCAATATCCTACTCACGCTTATTATCTATCTCTTTACTCGAGAACATCAAGTAAAAAAAAAAAAGAAAGGCGACTAAAAATGAATTTTTTCGAAAAGGGGTGCAACACGAGGACTTCCTAGGGGGTCACCCATCCTAGTACTACTCTCGCCCAAGCACGCTTAACTTCGGAGTTCTGATAGGATCCGGTGCATTAGTGCTGGTATGATCGCACCAGTAAGGTAATGCACATTCTTTTCCTTTATACCAAGTCCACAATCGGAGTATTAATATGGGCTCATCCGAAAAGTTCAACGACTCGGCCCGTAAAATTACTCAATCACACGTGTAAATCCAAAACTCTCTATGAATGATAATTCAAAATAAAAAATAATGACGTATTATAATTCCGACATAATAATAATATTAATAATAATAAATCAAATATTCGACGCTTACTCAATATCCTACTCACGCTTATTATCTATCTCTTTACTCGAGAACATCAAGTAAAAAAGAAAAAAGAAAGGCGACTAAAAATGAATTTTTTCGAAAAGGGGTGCAACACGAGGACTTCCCAGGGGGTCACCCATCCTAGTACTACTCTCGCCCAAGCACGCTTAACTTCGGAGTTCTGATGGGATCCGGTGCATTAGTGCTGGTATGATCGCACCCGTAAGGTAATGCACATTCTTTTCCTTTATACCAAGTCCACAATCGGAGGATTAATATGGGCTCATCCGAAAAGTTCAACGACTCGGCCCGTAAAATTACTCAATCACACGTGTAAATCCAAAACTCTCTATGAATGATAATTCAAAATAAAAAATAATGACGTATTATAATTCCGACATAATAATAATATTAATAATAATAAATCAAATATTCGACGCTTACTCAATATCCTACTCACGCTTATTATCTATCTCTTTACTCGAGAACATCAAGTAAAAAAAAAAAAGAAAGGCGACTAAAAATGAATTTTTTCGAAAAGGGGTGCAACACGAGGACTTCCTAGGGGGTCACCCATCCTAGTACTACTCTCGCCCAAGCACGCTTAACTTCGGAGTTCTGATGGGATCCGGTGCATTAGTGCTGGTATGATCGCACCCGTAAGGTAATGCACATTCTTTTCCTTTATACCAAGTCCACAATCGGAGGATTAATATGGGCTCATCCGAAAAGTTCAACGACTCGGCCCGTAAAATTACTCAATCACACGTGTAAATCCAAAACTCTCTATGAATGATAATTCAAAATAAAAAATAATGACGTATTATAATTCCGACATAATAATAATATTAATAATAATAAATCAAATATTCGACGCTTACTCAATATCCTACTCACGCTTATTATCTATCTCTTTACTCGAGAACATCAAGTAAAAAAAAAAAAGAAAGGCGACTAAAAATGAATTTTTTCGAAAAGGGGTGCAACACGAGGACTTCCTAGGGGGTCACCCATCCTAGTACTACTCTCGCCCAAGCACGCTTAACTTCGGAGTTCTGATGGGATCCGGTGCATTAGTGCTGGTATGATCGCACCCGTAAGGTAATGCACATTCTTTTCCTTTATACCAAGTCCACAATCGGAGGATTAATATGGGCTCATCCGAAAAGTTCAACGACTCGGCCCGTAAAATTACTCAATCACACGTGTAAATCCAAAACTCTCTATGAATGATAATTCAAAATAAAAAATAATGACGTATTATAATTCCGACATAATAATAATATTAATAATAATAAATCAAATATTCGACGCTTACTCAATATCCTACTCACGCTTATTATCTATCTCTTTACTCGAGAACATCAAGTAAAAAAAAAAAAGAAAGGCGACTAAAAATGAATTTTTTCGAAAAGGGGTGCAACACGAGGACTTCCCAGGGGGTCACCCATCCTAGTACTACTCTCGCCCAAGCACGCTTAACTTTGGAGTTCTGATGGGATCCGGTGCATTAGTGCTGGTATGATCACACCCGTAAGGTAATGCACATTCTTTTCCTTTATACCAAGTCCACAATCGGAGTATTAATATGGGCTCATCCGAAAAGTTCAACGACTCGGCCCGTAAAATTACTCAATCACACGTGTAAATCCAAAACTCTCTATGAATGATAATTTAAAATAAAAAATAATGACGTATTATAATTCCGACATAATAATAATATTAATAATAATAAATCAAATATTCGACGCTTACTCAATATCCTACTCACGCTTATTATCTATCTCTTTACTCGAGAACATCAAGTAAAAAAAAAAAAGAAAGGCGACTAAAAATGAATTTTTTCGAAAAGGGGTGCAACACGAGGACTTCCCAGGGTGTCACCCATCCTAGTACTACTCTCGCCCAAGCACGCTTAAATTCGGAGTTCTGATGGGATCCGGTGCATTAGTGCTAGTATGATCGCACCCGTAAGGTAATGCACATTCTTTTCCTTTATACCAAGTCCACAATCGGAGGATTAATATGGGCTCATCCGAAAAGTTCAACGACTCGGCCCGTAAAATTACTCAATCACACGTGTAAATCCAAAACTCTCTATGAATGATAATTCAAAATAAAAAATAATGACATATTATAATTCCGACATAATAATAATATTAATAATAATAAATCAAATATTCGACGCTTACTCAATATCCTACTCACGCTTATTATCTATCTCTTTACTCGAGAACATCAAGTAAAAAAAAAAAAGAAAGGCGACTAAAAATGAATTTTTTCGAAAAGGGGTGCAACACGAGGACTTCCTAGGGGGTCACCCATCCTAGTACTACTCTCGCCCAAGCACGCTTAACTTCGGAGTTCTGATGGGATCCGGTGCATTAGTGCTGGTATGATCGCACCCGTAAGGTAATGCACATTCTTTTCCTTTATACCAAGTCCACAATCGGAGGATTAATATGGGCTCATCCGAAAAGTTCAACGACTCGGCCCGTAAAATTACTCAATCACACGTGTAAATCCAAAACTCTCTATGAATGATAATTCAAAATAAAAAATAATGACGTATTATAATTCCGACATAATAATAATATTAATAATAATAAATCAAATATTCGACGCTTACTCAATATCCTACTCACGCTTATTATCTATCTCTTTACTCGAGAACATCAAGTAAAAAAAAAAAAGAAAGGCGACTAAAAATGAATTTTTTCGAAAAGGGGTGCAACACGAGGACTTCCTAGGGGGTCACCCATCCTAGTACTACTCTCGCCCAAGCACGCTTAACTTCGGAGTTCTGATGGGATCCGGTGCATTAGTGCTGGTATGATCGCACCCGTAAGGTAATGCACATTCTTTTCCTTTATACCAAGTCCACAATCGGAGGATTAATATGGGCTCATCCGAAAAGTTCAACGACTCGGCCCGTAAAATTACTCAATCACACGTGTAAATCCAAAACTCTCTATGAATGATAATTCAAAATAAAAAATAATGACGTATTATAATTCCGACATAATAATAATATTAATAATAATAAATCAAATATTCGACGCTTACTCAATATCCTACTCACGCTTATTATCTATCTCTTTACTCGAGAACATCAAGTAAAAAAAAAAAAGAAAGGCGACTAAAAATGAATTTTTTCGAAAAGGGGTGCAACACGAGGACTTCCCAGGGGGTCACCCATCCTAGTACTACTCTCGCCCAAGCACGCTTAACTTTGGAGTTCTGATGGGATCCGGTGCATTAGTGCTGGTATGATCACACCCGTAAGGTAATGCACATTCTTTTCCTTTATACCAAGTCCACAATCGGAGTATTAATATGGGCTCATCCGAAAAGTTCAACGACTCGGCCCGTAAAATTACTCAATCACACGTGTAAATCCAAAACTCTCTATGAATGATAATTTAAAATAAAAAATAATGACGTATTATAATTCCGACATAATAATAATATTAATAATAATAAATCAAATATTCGACGCTTACTCAATATCCTACTCACGCTTATTATCTATCTCTTTACTCGAGAACATCAAGTAAAAAAAAAAAAGAAAGGCGACTAAAAATGAATTTTTTCGAAAAGGGGTGCAACACGAGGACTTCCCAGGGTGTCACCCATCCTAGTACTACTCTCGCCCAAGCACGCTTAAATTCGGAGTTCTGATGGGATCCGGTGCATTAGTGCTAGTATGATCGCACCCGTAAGGTAATGCACATTCTTTTCCTTTATACCAAGTCCACAATCGGAGGATTAATATGGGCTCATCCGAAAAGTTCAACGACTCGGCCCGTAAAATTACTCAATCACACGTGTAAATCCAAAACTCTCTATGAATGATAATTCAAAATAAAAAATAATGACATATTATAATTCCGACATAATAATAATATTAATAATAATAAATCAAATATTCGACGCTTACTCAATATCCTACTCACGCTTATTATCTATCTCTTACTCGAGAACATCAAGTAAAAAAAAAAAAGAAAGGCGACTAAAAATGATTTTTTTCGAAAAGGGGTGCAACACGAGGACTTCCCAGGGGGTCACCCATCCTAGTACTACTCTCGCCCAAGCACGCTTAACTTCGGAGTTCTGATGGGATCCGGTGCATTAGTGCTGGTATGATCGCACCCGTAAGGTAATGTACATTCTTTTCCTTTATACCAAGTCCACAATCGGAGTATTAATATGGGCTCATCCGAAAAGTTCAACGACTCGGCCCGTAAAATTACTCAATCACACGTGTAAATCCAAAACTCTCTATGAATGATAATTCAAAATAAAAAATAATGACGTATTATAATTCCGACATAATAATAATATTAATAATAATAAATCAAATATTCGACGCTTACTCAATATCCTACTCACGCTTATTATCTATCTCTTTACTCGAGAACATCAAGTAAAAAAAAAAAAAGAAAGGCGACTAAAAATGAATTTTTTCGAAAAGGGGTGCAACACGAGGACTTCCCAGGGGGTCACCCATCCTAGTACTACTCTCGCCCAAGCACGCTTAACTTCGGAGTTCTGATAGGATCCGGTGCATTAGTGCTGGTATGATCGCACCCGTAAGGTAATGCACATTCTTTTCCTTTATACCAAGTCCACAATCGGAGGATTAATATGGGCTCATCCGAAAAGTTCAACGACTCGGCCCGTAAAATTACTCAATCACACGTGTAAATCCAAAACTCTCTATGAATGATAATTCAAAATAAAAAATAATGACGTATTATAATTCCGACATAATAATAATATTAATAATAATAAATCAAATATTCGACGCTTACTCAATATCCTACTCACGCTTATTATCTATCTCTTTACTCGAGAACATCAAGTAAAAAAAAAAAAGAAAGGCGACTAAAAATGAATTTTTTCGAAAAGGGGTGCAACACGAGGACTTCCTAGGGGGTCACCCATCCTAGTACTACTCTCGCCCAAGCACGCTTAACTTCGGAGTTCTGATGGGATCCGGTGCATTAGTGCTGGTATGATCGCACCCGTAAGGTAATGCACATTCTTTTCCTTTATACCAAGTCCACAATCGGAGGATTAATATGGGCTCATCCGAAAAGTTCAACGACTCGGCCCGTAAAATTACTCAATCACACGTGTAAATCCAAAACTCTCTATGAATGATAATTCAAAATAAAAAATAATGACGTATTATAATTCCGACATAATAATAATATTAATAATAATAAATCAAATATTCGACGCTTACTCAATATCCTACTCACGCGTATTATCTATCTCTTTACTCGAGAACATCAAGTAAAAAGAAAAAAGAAAGGCGACTAAAAATGAATTTTTTCGAAAAGGGGTGCAACACGAGGACTTCCTAGGGGGTCACCCATCCTAGTACTACTCTCGCCCAAGCACGCTTAACTTCGGAGTTCTGATGGGATCCGGTGCATTAGTGCTGGTATGATCGCACCCGTAAGGTAATGCACATTCTTTTCCTTTATACCAAGTCCACAATCGGAGGATTAATATGGGCTCATCCGAAAAGTTCAACGACTCGGCCCGTAAAATTACTCAATCACACGTGTAAATCCAAAACTCTCTATGAATGATAATTCAAAACAAAAAATAATGACGTATTATAATTCCGACATAATAATAATATTAATAATAATAAATCAAATATTCGACGCTTACTCAATATCCTACTCACGCTTATTATCTATCTCTTTACTCGAGAACATCAAGTAAAAAAAAAAGAAAGGCGACTAAAAATGAATTTTTTCGAAAAGGGGTGCAACACGAGGACTTCCCAGGGGGTCACCCATCCTAGTACTACTCTCGCCCAAGCACGCTTAACTTCGGAGTTCTGATGGGATCCGGTGCATTAGTGCTGGTATGATCGCACCCGTAAGGTAATGCACATTCTTTTCCTTTATACCAAGTCCACAATCGGAGGATTAATATGGGCTCATCCGAAAAGTTCAACGACTCGGCCCGTTAAATTACTCAATCACACGTGTAAATCCAAAACTCTCTATGAATGATAATTCAAAATAAAAAATAATGACGTATTATAATTCCGACATAATAATAATATTAATAATAATAAATCAAATATTCGACGCTTACTCAATATCCTACTCACGCTTATTATCTATCTCATTACTCGAGAACATCAAGTAAAAAAAAAAGAAAGGCGACTAAAAATGAATTTTTTCGAAAAGGGGTGCAACACGAGGACTTCCCAGGGGGTCACCCATCCTAGTACTACTCTCGCCCAAGCACGCTTAACTTCGGAGTTTTGATGGGATCCGGTGCATTAGAGCTGGTATGATCGCATCCATAAGTTAAAGCACATTCTTTTCCTTTATACCAAGTCCACAATCGGAGGATTAATATGGGCTCATCCGAAAAGTTCAACGACTCGGCCCGTAAAATTACTCAATCACACGTGTAAATCCAAAACTCTCTATGAATGATAATTCAAAATAAAAAATAATGACATATTATAAGTCCGACATAATAATAATATTAATAATAATAAATCAAATATTCGACGCTTACTCAATATCCTACTCACGCTTATTATCTATCTCTTTACTCGAGAACATCAAGTAAAAAAAAAAAAAAAAGGCGACTAAAAATGAATTTTTTCGAAAAGGGGTGCAACACAAGGACTTCCCAGGGGGTCACCCATCCTAGTACTACTCTCGCCCAAGCACGCTTAACTTCGGAGTTCTAATGGGATCCGGTGCATTAGTGCTGGTATGATCGCACCCGTAAGTTAATGCACATTCTTTTCCTTTATACCAAGTCCACAATAGGAGGATTAATATGGGCTCATCCGAAAAGTTCAACGACTCGGCCCGTAAAATTACTCAATCACACGTGTAAATCCAAAACTCTCTATGAATGATAATTCAAAATAAAAAATAATGACGTATTATAATTCCGACATAATAATAATATTAATAATAATAAATCAAATATTCGACGCTTACTCAATATCCTACTCACGCTTATTATCTATCTCTTTACTCGAGAACATCAAGTAAAAAAAAAAAGAAAGGCGACTAAAAATGAATTTTTTCGAAAAGGGGTGCAACACGAGGACTTCCCAGGGGGTCACCCATCCTAGTACTACTCTCGCCCAAGCACGCTTAACTTCGGAGTTCTGATGGGATCCGGTGCATTAGTGCTGGTATGATCGCACCCGTAAGGTAATGCACATTCTTTTCCTTTATACCAAGTCCACAATCGGAGGATTAATATGGGCTCATCCGAAAAGTTCAACGACTCGGCCCGTAAAATTACTCAATCACACGTGTAAATCCAAAACTCTCTATGAATGATAATTCAAAATAAAAAATAATGACGTATTATAATTCCGACATAATAATAATATTAATAATAATAAATCAAATATTCGACGCTTACTCAATATCCTACTCACGCTTATTATCTATCTCATTACTCGAGAACATCAAGTAAAAAAAAAAGAAAGGCGACTAAAAATGAATTTTTTCGAAAAGGGGTGCAACACAAGGACTTCCCAGGGGGTCACCCATCCTAGTACTACTCTCGCCCAAGCACGCTTAACTTCGGAGTTTTGATGGGATCCGGTGCATTAGAGCTGGTATGATCGCATCCATAAGTTAATGCACATTCTTTTCCTTTATACCAAGTCCACAATCGGAGGATTAATATGGGCTCATCCGAAAAGTTCAACGACTCGGCCCGTAAAATTACTCAATCACACGTGTAAATCCAAAACTCTCTATGAATGATAATTCAAAATAAAAAATAATGACATATTATAAGTCCGACATAATAATAATATTAATAATAATAAATCAAATATTCGACGCTTACTCAATATCCTACTCACGCTTATTATCTATCTCTTTACTCGAGAACATCAAGTAAAAAAAAAAAAAGAAAGGCGACTAAAAATGAATTTTTTCGAAAAGGGGTGCAACACAAGGACTTCCCAGGGGGTCACCCATCCTAGTACTACTCTCGCCCAAGCACGCTTAACTTCGGAGTTCTAATGGGATCCGGTGCATTAGTGCTGATATGATCGCACCCGTAAGTTAATGCACATTCTTTTCCTTTATACCAAGTCCACAATAGGAGGATTAATATGGGCTCATCCGAAAAGTTCAACGACTCGGCCCGTAAAATTACTCAATCACACGTGTAAATCCAAAACTCTCTATGAATGATAATTCAAAATAAAAAATAATGACGTATTATAATTCCGACATAATAATAATATTAATAATAATAAATCAAATATTCGACGCTTACTCAATATCCTACTCACGCTTATTATCTATCTCTTTACTCGAGAACATCAAGTAAAAAAAAAAAGAAAGGCGACTAAAAATGAATTTTTTCGAAAAGGGGTGCAACACGAGGACTTCCCAGGGGGTCACCCATCCTAGTACAACTCTCGCCCAAGCACGCTAAACTTCGGAGTTCTGATGGGATCCGGTGCATTAGTGCTGGTATGATCGCACCCGTAAGGTAATGCACATTCTTTTCCTTTATACCAAGTCCACAATCGGAGGATTAATATGGGCTCATCCGAAAAGTTCAACGACTCGGCCCGTAAAATTACTAAATCACACGTGTAAATCCAAAACTCTCTATGAATGATAATTCAAAATAAAAAATAATGACGTATTATAATTCCGACATAATAATAATATTAATAATAATAAATCAAATATTCGACGCTTACTCAATATCCTACTCACGCTTATTATCTATCTCTTTACTCGAGAATATCAAGTAAAAAAAAAAGAAAGGCGACTAAAATTGAATTTTTTCGAAAAGGGGTGCAACACGAGGACTTCCAAGGGGGTCACCCATCCTAGTACTACTCTCGCCCAAGCACGCTTAACTTCGGAGTTCTGATGGGATCCGGTGCATTAGTGCTGGTATGATCGCACCTGTAAGGTAATGCACATTCTTTTCCTTTATACCAAGTCCACAATCGGAGGATTAATATGGGCTCATCCGAAAAGTTCAACGACTCGGCCCGTAAAATTACTCAATCACACGTGTAAATCCAAAACTCTATATGAATGATAATTCAAAATAAAAAATAATGACGTATTATAATTCCGACATAATAATAATATTAATAATAATAAATCAAATATTCGACGCTTACTCAATATCCTACTCACGCTTATTATCTATCTCTTTACTCGAGAACATCAAGTAAAAAAAAAAGAAAGGCGACTAAAAATGAATTTTTTCGAAAAGGGGTGCAACACGAGGACTTCCCAGGGAGTCACCCATCCTAGTACTACTCTCGCCCAAGCACGCTTAACTTCGGAGTTCTGATGGGATCCGGTGCATTAGTGCTGGTATGATCGCACCCGTAAGGTAATGCACATTCTTTTCCTTTATACCAAGTCCACAATCGAAGGATTAATATGGGCTCATCCGAAAAGTTCAACGACTCGGCCCCGTAAAATTACTCAATCACACGTGTAAATCCAAAACTCTCTATGAATGATAATTCAAAATAAAAAATAATGACGTATTATAATTCCGACATAATAATAATATTAATAATAATAAATCAAATATTCGACGCTTACTCAATATCCTACTCACGCTTATTATCTATCTCTTTACTCGAGAACATCAAGTAAAAAAAAGAAAGAAAGGCGACTAAAAATGAATTTTTTCGAAAAGGGGTGCAACACGAGGACTTCCCAGGGGGTCACCCATCCTAGTACTACTCTCGCCCAAGCACGCTTAACTTCGGAGTTCTGATGGGATCCGGTGCATTAGTGCTGGTATGATCGCACCCGTAAGGTAATGCACATTCTTTTCCTTTATACCAAGTCCACAATCGGAGGATTAATATGGGCTAATCCGAAAAGTTCAACGACTCGGCCCCGTAAAATTACTCAATCACACGTGTAAATCCAAAACTCTCTATGAATGATAATTCAAAATAAAAAATAATGACGTATTATAATTCCGACATAATAATAATATTAATAATAATAAATCAAATATTCGACGCTTACTCAATATCCTACTCACGCTTATTATCTATCTCTTTACTCGAGAACATCAAGTAAAAAAAAAAGAAAGGCGACTAAAAATGAATTTTTTCGAAAAGGGGTGCAACACGAGGACTTCCCAGGGGGTCACCCATCCTAGTACCACTCTCGCCCAAGCACGCTAAACTTCGGAGTTCTGATGGGATCCGGTGCATTAGTGCTGGTATGATCGCACCCGTAAGGTAATGCACATTCTTTTCCTTTATACCAAGTCCACAATCGGAGGATTAATATGGGCTCATCCGAAAATTTCAACGACTCGGCCCGTAAAATTACTCAATCACACGTGTAAATCCAAAACTCTCTATGAATGATAATTCAAAATAAAAAATAATGACGTATTATAATTCCGACATAATAATAATATTAATAATAATAAATCAAATATTCGACGCTTACTCAATATCCTACTCACGCTTATTATCTATCTCTTTACTCGAGAACATCAAGTAAAAAAAAAAGAAAGGCGACTAAAATTGAATTTTTTCGAAAAAGGGTGCAACACGAGGACTTCCCAGGAGGTCACCCATCCTAGTACTACTCTCGCCCAAGCACGCTTAACTTCGGAGTTCTGATGGGATCCGGTGCATTAGTGCTGGTATGATCGCACCTGTAAGGTAATGCACATTCTTTTCCTTTATACCAAGTCCACAATCGGAGGATTAATATGGGCTCATCCGAAAAGTTCAACGACTCGGCCCGTAAAATTACTCAATCACACGTGTAAATCCAAAACTCTATATGAATGATAATTCAAAATAAAAAATAATGACGTATTATAATTCCGACATAATAATAATATTAATAATAATAAATCAAATATTCGACGCTTACTCAATATCCTACTCACGCTTATTATCTATCTCTTTACTCGAGAACATCAAGTAAAAAAAAAAAGAAAGGCGACTAAAAATGAATTTTTTCGAAAAGGGGTGCAACACAAGGACTTCCCAGGGGGTCACCCATCCTAGTACTACTCTCGCCCAAGCACGCTTAACTTCGGAGTTCTAATGGGATCCGGTGCATTAGTGCTGATATGATCGCACCCGTAAGTTAATGCACATTCTTTTCCTTTATACCAAGTCCACAATAGGAGGATTAATATGGGCTCATCCGAAAAGTTCAACGACTCGGCCCGTAAAATTACTCAATCACACGTGTAAATCCAAAACTCTCTATGAATGATAATTCAAAATAAAAAATAATGACGTATTATAATTCCGACATAATAATAATATTAATAATAATAAATCAAATATTCGACGCTTACTCAATATCCTACTCACGCTTATTATCTATCTCTTTACTCGAGAACATCAAGTAAAAAAAAAAAGAAAGGCGACTAAAAATGAATTTTTTCGAAAAGGGGTGCAACACGAGGACTTCCCAGGGGGTCACCCATCCTAGTACTACTCTCGCCCAAGCACGCTAAACTTCGGAGTTCTGATGGGATCCGGTGCATTAGTGCTGGTATGATCGCACCCGTAAGGTAATGCACATTCTTTTCCTTTATACCAAGTCCACAATCGGAGGATTAATATGGGCTCATCCGAAAAGTTCAACGACTCGGCCCGTAAAATTACTCAATCACACGTGTAAATCCAAAACTCTATATGAATGATAATTCAAAATAAAAAATAATGACGTATTATAATTCCGACATAATAATAATATTAATAATAATAAATCAAATATTCGACGCTTACTCAATATCCTACTCACGCTTATTATCTATCTCTTTACTCGAGAACATCAAGTAAAAAAAAAAGAAAGGCGACTAAAAATGAATTTTTTCGAAAAGGGGTGCAACACGAGGACTTCCCAGGGAGTCACCCATCCTAGTACTACTCTCGCCCAAGCACGCTTAACTTCGGAGTTCTGATGGGATCCGGTGCATTAGTGCTGGTATGATCGCACCCGTAAGGTAATGCACATTCTTTTCCTTTATACCAAGTCCACAATCGAAGGATTAATATGGGCTCATCCGAAAAGTTCAACGACTCGGCCCCGTAAAATTACTCAATCACACGTGTAAATCCAAAACTCTCTATGAATGATAATTCAAAATAAAAAATAATGACGTATTATAATTCCGACATAATAATAATATTAATAATAATAAATCAAATATTCGACGCTTACTCAATATCCTACTCACGCTTATTATCTATCTCTTTACTCGAGAACATCAAGTAAAAAAAAGAAAGAAAGGCGACTAAAAATGAATTTTTTCGAAAAGGGGTGCAACACGAGGACTTCCCAGGGGGTCACCCATCCTAGTACTACTCTCGCCCAAGCACGCTTAACTTCGGAGTTCTGATGGGATCCGGTGCATTAGTGCTGGTATGATCGCACCCGTAAGGTAATGCACATTCTTTTCCTTTATACCAAGTCCACAATCGGAGGATTAATATGGGCTAATCCGAAAAGTTCAACGACTCGGCCCCGTAAAATTACTCAATCACACGTGTAAATCCAAAACTCTCTATGAATGATAATTCAAAATAAAAAATAATGACGTATTATAATTCCGACATAATAATAATATTAATAATAATAAATCAAATATTCGACGCTTACTCAATATCCTACTCACGCTTATTATCTATCTCTTTACTCGAGAACATCAAGTAAAAAAAAAAGAAAGGCGACTAAAAATGAATTTTTTCGAAAAGGGGTGCAACACGAGGACTTCCCAGGGGGTCACCCATCCTAGTACCACTCTCGCCCAAGCACGCTTAACTTCGGAGTTCTGATGGGATCCGGTGCATTAGTGCTGCTATGATCGCACCCGTAAGGTAATGCACATTCTTTTCCTTTATACCAAGTCCACAATCGGAGGATTAATATGGGCTCATCCGAAAAGTTCAACGACTCGGCCCGTAAAATTACTCAATCACACGTGTAAATCCAAAACTCTCTATGAATGATAATTCAAAATAAAAAATAATGACGTATTATAATTCCGACATAATAATAATATTAATAATAATAAATCAAATATTCGACGCTTACTCAATATCCTACTCACGCTTATTATCTATCTCTTTACTCGAGAACATCAAGTAAAAAAAAAAGAAAGGCGACTAAAATTGAATTTTTTCGAAAAAGGGTGCAACACGAGGACTTCCCAGGAGGTCACCCATCCTAGTACTACTCTCGCCCAAGCACGCTTAACTTCGGAGTTCTGATGGGATCCGGTGCATTAGTGCTGGTATGATCGCACCTGTAAGGTAATGCACATTCTTTTCCTTTATACCAAGTCCACAATCGGAGGATTAATATGGGCTCATCCGAAAAGTTCAACGACTCGGCCCGTAAAATTACTCAATCACACGTGTAAATCCAAAACTCTATATGAATGATAATTCAAAATAAAAAATAATGACGTATTATAATTCCGACATAATAATAATATTAATAATAATAAATCAAATATTCGACGCTTACTCAATATCCTACTCACGCTTATTATCTATCTCTTTACTCGAGAACATCAAGTAAAAAAAAGAAAGAAAGGCGACTAAAAATGAATTTTTTCGAAAAGGGGTGCAACACGAGGACTTCCCAGGGGGTCACCCATCCTAGTACTACTCTCGCCCAAGCACGCTTAACTTCGGAGTTCTGATGGGATCCGGTGCATTAGTGCTGGTATGATCGCACCCGTAAGGTAATGCACATTCTTTTCCTTTATACCAAGTCCACAATCGGAGGATTAATATGGGCTAATCCGAAAAGTTCAACGACTCGGCCCCGTAAAATTACTCAATCACACGTGTAAATCCAAAACTCTCTATGAATGATAATTCAAAATAAAAAATAATGACGTATTATAATTCCGACATAATAATAATATTAATAATAATAAATCAAATATTCGACGCTTACTCAATATCCTACTCACGCTTATTATCTATCTCTTTACTCGAGAACATCAAGTAAAAAAAAAAGAAAGGCGACTAAAAATGAATTTTTTCGAAAAGGGGTGCAACACGAGGACTTCCCAGGGGGTCACCCATCCTAGTACCACTCTCGCCCAAGCACGCTTAACTTCGGAGTTCTGATGGGATCCGGTGCATTAGTGCTGCTATGATCGCACCCGTAAGGTAATGCACATTCTTTTCCTTTATACCAAGTCCACAATCGGAGGATTAATATGGGCTCATCCGAAAAGTTCAACGACTCGGCCCGTAAAATTACTCAATCACACGTGTAAATCCAAAACTCTCTATGAATGATAATTCAAAATAAAAAATAATGACGTATTATAATTCCGACATAATAATAATATTAATAATAATAAATCAAATATTCGACGCTTACTCAATATCCTACTCACGCTTATTATCTATCTCTTTACTCGAGAACATCAAGTAAAAAAAAAAGAAAGGCGACTAAAATTGAATTTTTTCGAAAAAGGGTGCAACACGAGGACTTCCCAGGAGGTCACCCATCCTAGTACTACTCTCGCCCAAGCACGCTTAACTTCGGAGTTCTGATGGGATCCGGTGCATTAGTGCTGGTATGATCGCACCTGTAAGGTAATGCACATTCTTTTCCTTTATACCAAGTCCACAATCGGAGGATTAATATGGGCTCATCCGAAAAGTTCAACGACTCGGCCCGTAAAATTACTCAATCACACGTGTAAATCCAAAACTCTATATGAATGATAATTCAAAATAAAAAATAATGACGTATTATAATTCCGACATAATAATAATATTAATAATAATAAATCAAATATTCGACGCTTACTCAATATCCTACTCACGCTTATTATCTATCTCTTTACTCGAGAACATCAAGTAAAAAAAAAAAGAAAGGCGACTAAAAATGAATTTTTTCGAAAAGGGGTGCAACACAAGGACTTCCCAGGGGGTCACCCATCCTAGTACTACTCTCGCCCAAGCACGCTTAACTTCGGAGTTCTAATGGGATCCGGTGCATTAGTGCTGATATGATCGCACCCGTAAGTTAATGCACATTCTTTTCCTTTATACCAAGTCCACAATAGGAGGATTAATATGGGCTCATCCGAAAAGTTCAACGACTCGGCCCGTAAAATTACTCAATCACACGTGTAAATCCAAAACTCTCTATGAATGATAATTCAAAATAAAAAATAATGACGTATTATAATTCCGACATAATAATAATATTAATAATAATAAATCAAATATTCGACGCTTACTCAATATCCTACTCACGCTTATTATCTATCTCTTTACTCGAGAACATCAAGTAAAAAAAAAAAGAAAGGCGACTAAAAATGAATTTTTTCGAAAAGGGGTGCAACACGAGGACTTCCCAGGGGGTCACCCATCCTAGTACTACTCTCGCCCAAGCACGCTAAACTTCGGAGTTCTGATGGGATCCGGTGCATTAGTGCTGGTATGATCGCACCCGTAAGGTAATGCACATTCTTTTCCTTTATACCAAGTCCACAATCGGAGGATTAATATGGGCTCATCCGAAAAGTTCAACGACTCGGCCCGTAAAATTACTAAATCACACGTGTAAATCCAAAACTCTCTATGAATGATAATTCAAAATAAAAAATAATGACGTATTATAATTCCGACATAATAATAATATTAATAATAATAAATCAAATATTCGACGCTTACTCAATATCCTACTCACGCTTATTATCTATCTCTTTACTCGAGAATATCAAGTAAAAAAAAAAGAAAGGCGACTAAAATTGAATTTTTTCGAAAAGGGGTGCAACACGAGGACTTCCAAGGGGGTCACCCATCCTAGTACTACTCTCGCCCAAGCACGCTTAACTTCGGAGTTCTGATGGGATCCGGTGCATTAGTGCTGGTATGATCGCACCTGTAAGGTAATGCACATTCTTTTCCTTTATACCAAGTCCACAATCGGAGGATTAATATGGGCTCATCCGAAAAGTTCAACGACTCGGCCCGTAAAATTACTCAATCACACGTGTAAATCCAAAACTCTATATGAATGATAATTCAAAATAAAAAATAATGACGTATTATAATTCCGACATAATAATAAATCAAATATTCGACGCTTACTCAATATCCTACTCACGCTTATTATCTATCTCTTTACTCGAGAACATCAAGTAAAAAAAAAAGAAAGGCGACTAAAAATGAATTTTTTCGAAAAGGGGTGCAACACGAGGACTTCCCAGGGAGTCACCCATCCTAGTACTACTCTCGCCCAAGCACGCTTAACTTCGGAGTTCTGATGGGATCCGGTGCATTAGTGCTGGTATGATCGCACCCGTAAGGTAATGCACATTCTTTTCCTTTATACCAAGTCCACAATCGAAGGATTAATATGGGCTCATCCGAAAAGTTCAACGACTCGGCCCCGTAAAATTACTCAATCACACGTGTAAATCCAAAACTCTCTATGAATGATAATTCAAAATAAAAAATAATGACGTATTATAATTCCGACATAATAATAATATTAATAATAATAAATCAAATATTCGACGCTTACTCAATATCCTACTCACGCTTATTATCTATCTCTTTACTCGAGAACATCAAGTAAAAAAAAGAAAGAAAGGCGACTAAAAATGAATTTTTTCGAAAAGGGGTGCAACACGAGGACTTCCCAGGGGGTCACCCATCCTAGTACTACTCTCGCCCAAGCACGCTTAACTTCGGAGTTCTGATGGGATCCGGTGCATTAGTGCTGGTATGATCGCACCCGTAAGGTAATGCACATTCTTTTCCTTTATACCAAGTCCACAATCGGAGGATTAATATGGGCTAATCCGAAAAGTTCAACGACTCGGCCCCGTAAAATTACTCAATCACACGTGTAAATCCAAAACTCTCTATGAATGATAATTCAAAATAAAAAATAATGACGTATTATAATTCCGACATAATAATAATATTAATAATAATAAATCAAATATTCGACGCTTACTCAATATCCTACTCACGCTTATTATCTATCTCTTTACTCGAGAACATCAAGTAAAAAAAAAAGAAAGGCGACTAAAAATGAATTTTTTCGAAAAGGGGTGCAACACGAGGACTTCCCAGGGGGTCACCCATCCTAGTACCACTCTCGCCCAAGCACGCTTAACTTCGGAGTTCTGATGGGATCCGGTGCATTAGTGCTGCTATGATCGCACCCGTAAGGTAATGCACATTCTTTTCCTTTATACCAAGTCCACAATCGGAGGATTAATATGGGCTCATCCGAAAAGTTCAACGACTCGGCCCGTAAAATTACTCAATCACACGTGTAAATCCAAAACTCTCTATGAATGATAATTCAAAATAAAAAATAATGACGTATTATAATTCCGACATAATAATAATATTAATAATAATAAATCAAATATTCGACGCTTACTCAATATCCTACTCACGCTTATTATCTATCTCTTTACTCGAGAACATCAAGTAAAAAAAAAAGAAAGGCGACTAAAATTGAATTTTTTCGAAAAAGGGTGCAACACGAGGACTTCCCAGGAGGTCACCCATCCTAGTACTACTCTCGCCCAAGCACGCTTAACTTCGGAGTTCTGATGGGATCCGGTGCATTAGTGCTGGTATGATCGCACCTGTAAGGTAATGCACATTCTTTCCCTTTATACCAAGTCCACAATCGGAGGATTAATATGGGCTCATCCGAAAAGTTCAACGACTCGGCCCGTAAAATTACTCAATCACACGTGTAAATCCAAAACTCTATATGAATGATAATTCAAAATAAAAAATAATGACGTATTATAATTCCGACATAATAATAATATTAATAATAATAAATCAAATATTCGACGCTTACTCAATATCCCACTCACGCTTATTATCTATCTCTTTACTCGAGAACATCAAGTAAAAAAAAAAAGAAAGGCGACTAAAAATGAATTTTTTCGAAAAGAGGTGCAACACGAGGACTTCCCAGGGAGTCACCCATCCTAGTACTACTCTCGCCCAAGCACGCTTAACTTCGGAGTTCTGATGGGATCCGGTGCATTAGTGCTGGTATGATCGCACCCGTAAGGTAATGCACATTCTTTTCCTTTATACCAAGTCCACAATCGGAGGATTAATATGGGCTCATCCGAAAAGTTCAACGACTCGGCCCCGTAAAATTACTCAATCACACGTGTAAATCCAAAACTCTCTATGAATGATAATTCAAAATAAAAAATAATGACGTATTATAATTCCGACATAATAATAATATTAATAATAATAAATCAAATATTCGACGCTTACTCAATATCCTACTCACGCTTATTATCTATCTCTTTACTCGAGAACATCAAGTAAAAAAAAGAAAGAAAGGCGACTAAAAATGAATTTTTTCGAAAAGGGGTGCAACACGAGGACTTCCCAAGGGGTCACCCATCCTAGTACTACTCTCTCGCCCAAGCACGCTTAACTTTGGAGTTCTGATGGGATCCGGTGCATTAGTGCTGGTATGATCGCACCCGTAAGGTAATGCACATTCTTTTCCTTTATACCAAGTCCACAATCGGAGGATTAATATGGGCTCATCCGAAAAGTTCAACGACTCGGCCCCGTAAAATTACTCAATCACACGTGTAAATCCAAAACTCTCTATGAATGATAATTCAAAATAAAAAATAATGACGTATTATAATTCCGACATAATAATAATATTAATAATAATAAATCAAATATTCGACGCTTACTCAATATCCTACTCACGCTTATTATCTATCTCTTTACTCGAGAACATCAAGTAAAAAAAAGAAAGAAAGGCGACTAAAAATGAATTTTTTCGAAAAGGGGTGCAACACGAGGACTTCCCAGGGGGTCACCCATCCTAGTACTACTCTCTCGCCCAAGCACGCTTAACTTCGGAGTTCTGATGGGATCCGGTGCATTAGTGCTGGTATGATCGCACCCGTAAGGTAATGCACATTCTTTTCCTTTATACCAAGTCCACAATCGGAGGATTAATATGGGCTCATCCGAAAAGTTCAACGACTCGGCCCCGTAAAATTACTCAATCACACGTGTAAATCCAAAACTCTCTATGAATGATAATTCAAAATAAAAAATAATGACGTATTATAATTCCGACATAATAATAATATTAATAATAATAAATCAAATATTCGACGCTTACTCAATATCCTACTCACGCTTATTATCTATCTCTTTACTCGAGAACATCAAGTAAAAAAAAAAGAAAGGCGACTAAAAATGAATTTTTTCGAAAAGGGGTGCAACACGAGGACTTCCCAGGGGGTCACCCATCCTAGTACCACTCTCGCCCAAGCACGCTTAACTTCGGAGTTCTGATGGGATCCGGTGCATTAGTGCTGCTATGATCGCACCCGTAAGGTAATGCACATTCTTTTCCTTTATACCAAGTCCACAATCGGAGGATTAATATGGGCTCATCCGAAAAGTTCAACGACTCGGCCCGTAAAATTACTCAATCACACGTGTAAATCCAAAACTCTCTATGAATGATAATTCAAAATAAAAAATAATGACGTATTATAATTCCGACATAATAATAATATTAATAATAATAAATCAAATATTCGACGCTTACTCAATATCCTACTCACGCTTATTATCTATCTCTTTAATCGAGAACATCAAGTAAAAAAAAAAAAGAAAGGCGACTAAAAATGAATTTTTTCGAAATGGGGTGCAACACGGGGACTTCCCAGGGGGTCACCCATCCTAGTACTACTCTCGCCCAAGCACGCTTAACTTCGGAGTTCTGATGGGATCCGGTGCATTAGTGCTGGTATGATCGCACCCGTAAGGTAATGCACATTCTTTTCCTTTATACCAAGTCCACAATCGGAGGATTAATATGGGCTCATCCGAAAAGTTCAACGACTCGGCCCCGTAAAATTACTCAATCACACGTGTAAATCCAAAACTCTCTATGAATGATAATTCAAAATAAAAAATAATGACGTATTATAATTCCGACATAATAATAATATTAATAATAATAAATCAAATATTCGACGCTTACTCAATATCCTACTCACGCTTATTATCTATCTCTTTACTCGAGAACATCAAGTAAAAAAAAAAAGAAAGGCGACTAAAAATGAATTTTTTCGAAAAGGGGTGCAACACGAGGACTTCCCAGGGGGTCACCCATCCTAGTACTACTCTCGCCCAAGCACGCTTAACTTCGGAGTTCTGATGGGATCCGGTGCATTAGTGCTGGTATGATCGCACCCGTAAGGTAATGCACATTCTTTTCCTTTATACCAAGTCCACAATCGGAGGATTAATATGGGCTCATCCGAAAAGTTCAACGACTCGGCCCCGTAAAATTACTCAATCACACGTGTAAATCCAAAACTCTCTATGAATGATAATTCAAAATAAAAAATAATGACGTATTATAATTCCGACATAATAATAATATTAATAATAATAAATCAAATATTCGACGCTTACTCAATATCCTACTCACGCTTATTATCTATCTCTTTACTCGAGAACATCAAGTAAAAAAAAGAAAGAAAGGCGACTAAAAATGAATTTTTTCGAAAAGGGGTGCAACACGAGGACTTCCCAGGGGGTCACCCATCCTAGTACTACTCTCTCGCCCAAGCACGCTTAACTTCGGAGTTCTGATGGGATCCGGTGCATTAGTGCTGGTATGATCGCACCCGTAAGGTAATGCACATTCTTTTCCTTTATACCAAGTCCACAATCGGAGGATTAATATGGGCTCATCCGAAAAGTTCAACGACTCGGCCCCGTAAAATTACTCAATCACACGTGTAAATCCAAAACTCTCTATGAATGATAATTCAAAATAAAAAATAATGACGTATTATAATTCCGACATAATAATAATATTAATAATAATAAATCAAATATTCGACGCTTACTCAATATCCTACTCACGCTTATTATCTATCTCTTTACTCGAGAACATCAAGTAAAAAAAAGAAAGAAAGGCGGCTAAAAATGAATTTTTTCGAAAAGGGGTGCAACACGAGGACTTCCCAGGGGGTCACCCATCCTAGTACTACTCTCTCGCCCAAGCACGCTTAACTTCGGAGTTCTGATGGGATCCGGTGCATTAGTGCTGGTATGATCGCACCCGTAAGGTAATGCACATTCTTTTCCTTTATACCAAGTCCACAATCGGAGGATTAATATGGGCTCATCCGAAAAGTTCAACGACTCGGCCCCGTAAAATTACTCAATCACACGTGTAAATCCAAAACTCTCTATGAATGATAATTCAAAATAAAAAATAATGACGTATTATAATTCCGACATAATAATAATATTAATAATAATAAATCAAATATTCGACGCTTACTCAATATCCTACTCACGCTTATTATCTATCTCTTTACTCGAGAACATCAAGTAAAAAAAAAAAGAAAGGCGACTAAAAATGAATTTTTTCGAAAAGGGGTGCAACACGAGGACTTCCCAGGGGGTCACCCATCCTAGTACCACTCTCGCCCAATCACGCTTAACTTCGGAGTTCTGATGGGATCCGGTGCATTAGTGCTGCTATGATCGCACCCGTAAGGTAATGCACATTCTTTTCCTTTATACCAAGTCCACAATCGGAGGATTAATATGGGCTCATCCGAAAAGTTCAACGACTCGGCCCGTAAAATTACTCAATCACACGTGTAAATCCAAAACTCTCTATGAATGATAATTCAAAATAAAAAATAATGACGTATTATAATTCCGACATAATAATAATATTAATAATAATAAATCAAATATTCGACGCTTACTCAATATCCTACTCACGCTTATTATCTATCTCTTTAATCGAGAACATCAAGTAAAAAAAAAAAGGAAAGGCGACTAAAAATGAATTTTTTCGAAATGGGGTGCAACACGGGGACTTCCCAGGGGGTCACCCATCCTAGTACTACTCTCGCCCAAGCACGCTTAACTTCGGAGTTCTGATGGGATCCGGTGCATTAGTGCTGGTATGATCGCACCCGTAAGGTAATGCACATTCTTTTCCTTTATACCAAGTCCACAATCGGAGGATTAATATGGGCTCATCCGAAAAGTTCAACGACTCGGCCCCGTAAAATTACTCAATCACACGTGTAAATCCAAAACTCTCTATGAATGATAATTCAAAATAAAAAATAATGACGTATTATAATTCCGACATAATAATAATATTAATAATAATAAATCAAATATTCGACGCTTGCTCAATATCCTACTCACGCTTATTATCTATCTCTTTACTCGAGAACATCAAGTAAAAAAAAAAAGAAAGGCGACTAAAAATGAATTTTTTCGAAAAGGGGTGCAACACGAGGACTTCCCAGGGGGTCACCCATCCTAGTACTACTCTCGCCCAAGCACGCTTAACTTCGGAGTTCTGATGGGATCCGGTGCATTAGTGCTGGTATGATCGCACCCGTAAGGTAATGCACATTCTTTTCCTTTATACCAAGTCCACAATCGGAGGATTAATATGGGCTCATCCGAAAAGTTCAACGACTCGGCCCCGTAAAATTACTCAATCACACGTGTAAATCCAAAACTCTCTATGAATGATAATTCAAAATAAAAAATAATGACGTATTATAATTCCGACATAATAATAATATTAATAATAATAAATCAAATATTCGACGCTTACTCAATATCCTACTCACGCTTATTATCTATCTCTTTACTCGAGAACATCAAGTAAAAAAAAGAAAGAAAGGCGACTAAAAATGAATTTTTTCGAAAAGGGGTGCAACACGAGGACTTCCCAGGGGGTCACCCATCCTAGTACTACTCTCTCGCCCAAGCACGCTTAACTTCGGAGTTCTGATGGGATCCGGTGCATTAGTGCTGGTATGATCGCACCCGTAAGGTAATGCACATTCTTTTCCTTTATACCAAGTCCACAATCGGAGGATTAATATGGGCTCATCCGAAAAGTTCAACGACTCGGCCCCGTAAAATTACTCAATCACACGTGTAAATCCAAAACTCTCTATGAATGATAATTCAAAATAAAAAATAATGACGTATTATAATTCCGACATAATAATAATATTAATAATAATAAATCAAATATTCGACGCTTACTCAATATCCTACTCACGCTTATTATCTATCTCTTTACTCGAGAACATCAAGTAAAAAAAAAAAGAAAGGCGACTAAAAATGAATTTTTTCGAAAAGGGGTGCAACACGAGGACTTCCCAGGGGGTCACCCATCCTAGTACTACTCTCTCGCCCAAGCACGCTTAACTTCGGAGTTCTGATGGGATCCGGTGCATTAGTGCTGCTATGATCGCACCCGTAAGGTAATGCACATTCTTTTCCTTTATACCAAGTCCACAATCGGAGGATTAATATGGGCTCATCCGAAAAGTTCAACGACTCGGCCCGTAAAATTACTCAATCACACGTGTAAATCCAAAACTCTCTATGAATGATAATTCAAAATAAAAAATAATGACGTATTATAATTCCGACATAATAATAATATTAATAATAATAAATCAAATATTCGACGCTTACTCAATATCCTACTCACGCTTATTATCTATCTCTTTAATCGAGAACATCAAGTAAAAAAAAAAAAGAAAGGCGACTAAAAATGAATTTTTTCGAAATGGGGTGCAACACGGGGACTTCCCAGGGGGTCACCCATCCTAGTACTACTCTCGCCCAAGCACGCTTCACTTCGGAGTTCTGATGGGATCCGGTGCATTAGAGATGGTATGATCGCACCCGTAAGGTAATGCACATTCTTTTCCTTTATACCAAGTCCACAATCGGAGGATTAATATGGGCTCATCCGAAAAGTTCAACGACTCGGCCCCGTAAAATTACTCAATCACACGTGTAAATCCAAAACTCTCTATGAATGATAATTCAAAATAAAAAATAATGACGTATTATAATTCGACATAATAATAATATTAATAATAATAAATCAAATATTCGACGCTTACTCAATATCCTACTCACGCTTATTATCTATCTCTTTACTCGAGAACATCAAGTAAAAAAAAAAGAAAGTCGACTAAAAATGAATTTTTTCGAAAAGGGGTGCAACACGAGAACTTCCCAGGGGGTCACCCATCCTAGTACTACTATCGCCCAAGCACGCTTAACTTCGGAGTTCTGATGGGATCCGGTGCATTAGTGCTGGTATGATCGCACCCGTAAGGTAATGCACATTCTTTTCCTTTATACCAAGTCCACAATCGGAGGATTAATATGGGCTCATCCGAAAAGTTCAACGACTCGGCCCCGTAAAATTACTCAATCACACGTGTAAATCCAAAACTCTCTATGAATGATAATTCAAAATAAAAAATAATGACGTATTATAATTCCGACATAATAATAATATTAATAATAATAAATCAAATATTCGACGCTTACTCAATATCCTACTCACGCTTATTATCTATCTCTTTACTCGAGAACATCAAGTAAAAAAAAAAAGAAAGGCGACTAAAAATGAATTTTTTCGAAAAGGGGTGCAACACGAGGACTTCCCAGGGGGTCACCCATCCTAGTACTACTCTCGCCCAAGCACGCTTAACTTCGGAGTTCTGATGGGATCCGGTGCATTAGTGCTGATATGATCGCACCCGTAAGGTAATGCACATTCTTTTCCTTTATACCAAGTCCACAATCGGAGGATTAATATGGGCTCATCCGAAAAGTTCAACGACTCGGCCCCGTAAAATTACTCAATCACACGTGTAAATCCAAAACTCTCTATGAATGATAATTCAAAATAAAAAATAATGACGTATTATAATTCCGACATAATAATAATATTAATAATAATAAATCAAATATTCGACGCTTACTCAATATCCTACTCACGCTTATTATCTATCTCTTTACTCGAGAACATCAAGTAAAAAAAAAAAAAAAAGGCGACTAAAAATGAATTTTTTCGAAAAGGGGTGCAACACGAGGACTTCCCAGGGGGTCACCCATCCTAGTACTACTCTCGCCCAAGCACGCTTAACTTTGGAGTTCTGATGGGATCCGGTGCATTAGTGCTGGTATGATCGCACCCCTAAGGTAATGCACATTCTTTTCCTTTATACCAAGTCCACAATCGGAGGATTAATATGGGCTCATCCGAAAAGTTCAACGACTCGGCCCGTAAAATTACTCAATCACACGTGTAAATCCAAAACTCTCTATGAATGATAATTCAAAATAAAAAATAATGACGTATTATAATTCCGACATAATAATAATATTAATAATAATAAATCAAATATTCGACGCATACTCAATATCCTACTCACGCTTATTATCTATCTCTTTACTCGAGAACATCAAGTAAAATAAAAAAAAAAGGCGACTAAAAATGAATTTTTTCGAAAAGGGGTGCAACACAAGGACTTCCCAGGGGGTCACCCATCCTAGTACTACTCTCGCCCAAGCACGCTTAACTTCGGAGTTCTGATGGAATCCGGTGCATTAGTGCTGGTATGATCGCACCCGTAAGGTAATGCACATTCTTTTCCTTTATACCAAGTCCACAATCGGAGGATTAATATGGGCTCATCCGAAAAGTTCAACGACTCGGCCCCGTAAAATTACTCAATCACACGTGTAAATCCAAAACTCTCTATGAATGATAATTCAAAATAAAAAATAATGACGTATTATAATTCCGACATAATAATAATATTAATAATAATAAATCAAATATTCGACGCTTACTCAATATCCTACTCACGCTTATTATCTATCTCTTTACTCGAGAACATCAAGTAAAAAAAAAAAGAAAGGCGACTAAAAATGAATTTTTTCGAAAAGGGGTGCAACACGAGGACTTCCCAGGGGGTCACCCATCCTAGTACTACTCTCGCCCAAGCACGCTTAACTTCGGAGTTCTGATGGGATCCGGTGCATTAGTGCTGGTATGATCGCACCCGTAAGGTAATGCACATTCTTTTCCTTTATACCAAGTCCACAATCGGAGGATTAATATGGGCTCATCCGAA
Organism: Verbascum thapsus; assembly: GCA_963669365.1. Lineage (NCBI taxonomy): Eukaryota > Viridiplantae > Streptophyta > Magnoliopsida > Lamiales > Scrophulariaceae > Verbascum > Verbascum thapsus. The sequence goes on from OY770108.1 coordinate 15,145,281, forward strand.
AAGTTCAACGACTCGGCCCCGTAAAATTACTCAATCACACGTGTAAATCCAAAACTCTCTATGAATGATAATTCAAAATAAAAAATAATGACGTATTATAATTCCGACATAATAATAATATTAATAATAATAAATCAAATATTCGACGCTTACTCAATATCCTACTCACGCTTATTATCTATCTCTTTACTCGAGAACATCAAGTAAAAAAAAAAAGAAAGGCGACTAAAAATGAATTTTTTCGAAAAGGGGTGCAACACGAGGACTTCCCAGGGGGTCACCCATCCTAGTACTACTCTCGCCCAAGCACGCTTAACTTCGCAGTTCTAATGGGATCCGGTGCATTAGTGCTGGTATGATCGCACCCGTAAGGTAATGCACATTCTTTTCCTTTATACCAAGTCCACAATCGGAGGATTAATATGGGCTCATCCGAAAAGTTCAACGACTCGGCCCCGTAAAATTACTCAATCACACGTGTAAATCCAAAACTCTCTATGAATGATAATTCAAAATAAAAAATAATGACGTATTATAATTCCGACATAATAATAATATTAATAATAATAAATCAAATATTCGACGCTTACTCAATATCCTACTCACGCTTATTATCTATCTCTTTACTCGAGAACATCAAGTAAAAAAAAAAAGAAAGGCGACTAAAAATGAATTTTTTCGAAAAGGGGTGCAACACGAGGACTTCCCAGGGGGTCACCCATCCTAGTACTACTCTCGCCCAAGCACGCTTAACTTCGGAGTTCTGATGGGATCCGGTGCATTAGTGCTGGTATGATCGCACCCGTAAGGTAATGCACATTCTTTTCCTTTATACCAAGTCCACAATCGGAGGATTAATATGGGCTCATCCGAAAAGTTCAACGACTCGGCCCCGTAAAATTACTCAATCACACGTGTAAATCCAAAACTCTCTATGAATGATAATTCAAAATAAAAAATAATGACGTATTATAATTCCGACATAATAATAATATTAATAATAATAAATCAAATATTCGACGCTTACTCAATATCCTACTCAAGCTTATTATCTATCTCTTTACTCGAGAACATCAAGTAAAAAAAAAAAAAAAGGCGACTAAAAATGAATTTTTTCGAAAAGGGGTGCAACACGAGGACTTCCCAGGGGGTCACCCATCCTAGTACTACTCTCGCCCAAGCACGCTTAACTTCGGAGTTCTGATGGGATCCGGTGCATTAGTGCTGGTATGATCGCACCCCTAAGGTAATGCACATTCTTTTCCTTTATACCAAGTCCACAATCGGAGGATTAATATGGGCTCATCCGAAAAGTTCAACGACTCGGCCCGTAAAATTACTCAATCACACGTGTAAATCCAAAACTCTCTATGAATGATAATTCAAAATAAAAAATAATGACGTATTATAATTCCGACATAATAATAATATTAATAATAATAAATCAAATATTCGACGCATACTCAATATCCTACTCACGCTTATTATCTATCTCTTTACTCGAGAACATCAAGTAAAAAAAAAAAAAAAGGCGACTAAAAATGAATTTTTTCGAAAAGGGGTGCAACACAAGGACTTCCCAGGGGGTCACCCATCCTAGTACTACTCTCGCCCAAGCACGCTTAACTTCGGAGTTCTGATGGGATCCGGTACATTAGTGCTGGTATGATCGCACCCGTAAGGTAATGCACATTCTTTTCCTTTATACCAAGTCCACAATCGGAGGATTAATATGGGCTCATCCGAAAAGTTCAACGACTCGGCCCCGTAAAATTACTCAATCACACGTGTAAATCCAAAACTCTCTATGAATGATAATTCAAAATAAAAAATAATGACGTATTATAATTCCGACATAATAATAATATTAATAATAATAAATCAAATATTCGACGCTTACTCAATATCCTACTCACGCTTATTATCTATCTCTTTACTCGAGAACATCAAGTAAAAAAAAAAAAGAAAGGCGACTAAAAATGAATTTTTTCGAAAAGGGGTGCAACACGAGGACTTCCCAGGGGGTCACCCATCCTAGTACTACTCTCGCCCAAGCACGCTTAACTTCGCAGTTCTAATGGGATCCGGTGCATTAGTGCTGGTATGATCGCACCCGTAAGGTAATGCACATTCTTTTCCTTTATACCAAGTCCACAATCGGAGGATTAATATGGGCTCATCCGAAAAGTTCAACGACTCGGCCCCGTAAAATTACTCAATCACACGTGTAAATCCAAAACTCTCTATGAATGATAATTCAAAATAAAAAATAATGACGTATTATAATTCCGACATAATAATAATATTAATAATAATAAATCAAATATTCGACGCTTACTCAATATCCTACTCACGCTTATTATCTATCTCTTTACTCGAGAACATCAAGTAAAAAAAAAAAAAAAGGCGACTAAAAATGAATTTTTTCGAAAAGGGGTGCAACACGAGGACTTCCCAGGGGGTCACCCATCCTAGTACTACTCTCGCCCAAGCACGCTTAACTTCGGAGTTCTGATGGGATCCGGTGCATTAGTGCTGGTATGATCGCACCCGTAAGGTAATGCACATTCTTTTCCTTTATACCAAGTCCACAATCGGAGGATTAATATGGGCTCATCCGAAAAGTTCAACGACTCGGCCCCGTAAAATTACTCAATCACACGTGTAAATCCAAAACTCTCTATGAATGATAATTCAAAATAAAAAATAATGACGTATTATAATTCCGACATAATAATAATATTAATAATAATAAATCAAATATTCGACGCTTACTCAATATCCTACTCACGCTTATTATCTATCTCTTTACTCGAGAACATCAAGTAAAAAAAAAAAAGAAAGGCGACTAAAAATGAATTTTTTCGAAAAGGGGTGCAACACGAGGACTTCCTAGGGGGTCACCCATCCTAGTACTACTCTCGCCCAAGCACGCTTAACTTCGGAGTTCTGATGGGATCCGGTGCATTAGTGCTGGTATGATCGCACCCGTAAGGTAATGCACATTCTTTTCCTTTATACCAAGTCCACAATCGGAGGATTAATATGGGCTCATCCGAAAAGTTCAACGACTCGGCCCCGTAAAATTACTCAATCACACGTGTAAATCCAAAACTCTCTATGAATGATAATTCAAAATAAAAAATAATGACGTATTATAATTCCGACATAATAATAATATTAATAATAATAAATCAAATATTCGACGCTTACTCAATATCCTACTCACGCTTATTATCTATCTCTTTACTCGAGAACATCAAGTAAAAAAAAAAAGAAAGGCGACTAAAAATGAATTTTTTCGAAAAGGGGTGCAAAACGAGGACTTCCCAGGGGGTCACCCATCCTAGTACTACTCTCGCCCAAGCACGCTTAACTTCGGAGTTCTGATGGGATCCGGTGCATTAGTGCTGGTATGATCGCACCCGTAAGGTAATGCACATTCTTTTCCTTTATACCAAGTCCACAATCGGAGGATTAATATGGGCTCATCCGAAAAGTTCAACGACTCGGCCCCGTAAAATTACTCAATCACACGTGTAAATCCAAAACTCTCTATGAATGATAATTCAAAATAAAAAATAATGACGTATTATAATTCCGACATAATAATAATATTAATAATAATAAATCAAATATTCGACGCTTACTCAATATCCTACTCACGCTTATTATCTATCTCTTTACTCGAGAACATCAAGTAAAAAAAAAAAAAAAGGCGACTAAAAATGAATTTTTTCGAAAAGGGGTGCAACACGAGGACTTCCCAGGGGGTCACCCATCCTAGTACTACTCTCGCCCAAGCACGCTTAACTTCGGAGTTCTGATGGGATCCGGTGCATTAGTGCTGGTATGATCGCACCCCAAAGGTAATGCACATTCTTTTCCTTTATACCAAGTCCACAATCGGAGGATTAATATGGGCTCATCCGAAAAGTTCAACGACTCGGCCCGTAAAATTACTCAATCACACGTGTAAATCAAAAACTCTCTATGAATGATAATTCAAAATAAAAAATAATGACGTATTATAATTCCGACATAATAATAATATTAATAATAATAAATCAAATATTCGACGCATACTCAATATCCTACTCACGCTTATTATCTATCTCTTTACTCGAGAACATCAAGTAAAAAAAAAAAAAAAAGGCGACTAAAAATGAATTTTTTCGAAAAGGGGTGCAACACAAGGACTTCCCAGGGGGTCACCCATCCTAGTACTACTCTCGCCCAAGCACGCTTAACTTCGGAGTTCTGATGGGATCCGGTGCATTAGTGCTGGTATGATCGCACCCGTAAGGTAATGCACATTCTTTTCCTTTATACCAAGTCCACAATCGGAGGATTAATATGGGCTCATCCGAAAAGTTCAACGACTCGGCCCCGTAAAATTACTCAATCACACGTGTAAATCCAAAACTCTCTATGAATGATAATTCAAAATAAAAAATAATGACGTATTATAATTCCGACATAATAATAATATTAATAATAATAAATCAAATATTCGACGCTTACTCAATATCCTACTCACGCTTATTATCTATCTCTTTACTCGAGAACATCAAGTAAAAAAAAAAAGAAAGGCGACTAAAAATGAATTTTTTCGAAAAGGGGTGCAACACGAGGACTTCCCAGGGGGTCACCCATCCTAGTACTACTCTCGCCCAAGCACGCTTAACTTCGGAGTTCTGATGGGATCCGGTGCATTAGTGCTGATATGATCGCACCCGTAAGGTAATGCACATTCTTTTCCTTTATACCAAGTCCACAATCGGAGGATTAATATGGGCTCATCCGAAAAGTTCAACGACTCGGCCCCGTAAAATTACTCAATCACACGTGTAAATCCAAAACTCTCTATGAATGATAATTCAAAATAAAAAATAATGACGTATTATAATTCCGACATAATAATAATATTAATAATAATAAATCAAATATTCGACGCTTACTCAATATCCTACTCACGCTTATTATCTATCTCTTTACTCGAGAACATCAAGTAAAAAAAAAAAAAAAAGGCGACTAAAAATGAATTTTTTCGAAAAGGGGTGCAACACGAGGACTTCCCAGGGGGTCACCCATCCTAGTACTACTCTCGCCCAAGCACGCTTAACTTTGGAGTTCTGATGGGATCCGGTGCATTAGTGCTGGTATGATCGCACCCCTAAGGTAATGCACATTCTTTTCCTTTATACCAAGTCCACAATCGGAGGATTAATATGGGCTCATCCGAAAAGTTCAACGACTCGGCCCGTAAAATTACTCAATCACACGTGTAAATCCAAAACTCTCTATGAATGATAATTCAAAATAAAAAATAATGACGTATTATAATTCCGACATAATAATAATATTAATAATAATAAATCAAATATTCGACGCATACTCAATATCCTACTCACGCTTATTATCTATCTCTTTACTCGAGAACATCAAGTAAAATAAAAAAAAAAGGCGACTAAAAATGAATTTTTTCGAAAAGGGGTGCAACACAAGGACTTCCCAGGGGGTCACCCATCCTAGTACTACTCTCGCCCAAGCACGCTTAACTTCGGAGTTCTGATGGAATCCGGTGCATTAGTGCTGGTATGATCGCACCCGTAAGGTAATGCACATTCTTTTCCTTTATACCAAGTCCACAATCGGAGGATTAATATGGGCTCATCCGAAAAGTTCAACGACTCGGCCCCGTAAAATTACTCAATCACACGTGTAAATCCAAAACTCTCTATGAATGATAATTCAAAATAAAAAATAATGACGTATTATAATTCCGACATAATAATAATATTAATAATAATAAATCAAATATTCGACGCTTACTCAATATCCTACTCACGCTTATTATCTATCTCTTTACTCGAGAACATCAAGTAAAAAAAAAAAAAAAAGGCGACTAAAAATGAATTTTTTCGAAAAGGGGTGCAACACGAGGACTTCCCAGGGGGTCACCCATCCTAGTACTACTCTCGCCCAAGCACGCTTAACTTTGGAGTTCTGATGGGATCCGGTGCATTAGTGCTGGTATGATCGCACCCCTAAGGTAATGCTCATTCTTTTCCTTTATACCAAGTCCACAATCGGAGGATTAATATGGGCTCATCCGAAAAGTTCAACGACTCGGCCCGTAAAATTACTCAATCACACGTGTAAATCCAAAACTCTCTATGAATGATAATTCAAAATAAAAAATAATGACGTATTATAATTCCGACATAATAATAATATTAATAATAATAAATCAAATATTCGACGCATACTCAATATCCTACTCACGCTTATTATCTATCTCTTTACTCGAGAACATCAAGTAAAATAAAAAAAAAAGGCGACTAAAAATGAATTTTTTCGAAAAGGGGTGCAACACAAGGACTTCCCAGGGGGTCACCCATCCTAGTACTACTCTCGCCCAAGCACGCTTAACTTCGGAGTTCTGATGGAATCCGGTGCATTAGTGCTGGTATGATCGCACCCGTAAGGTAATGCACATTCTTTTCCTTTATACCAAGTCCACAATCGGAGGATTAATATGGGCTCATCCGAAAAGTTCAACGACTCGGCCCCGTAAAATTACTCAATCACACGTGTAAATCCAAAACTCTCTATGAATGATAATTCAAAATAAAAAATAATGACGTATTATAATTCCGACATAATAATAATATTAATAATAATAAATCAAATATTCGACGCTTACTCAATATCCTACTCACGCTTATTATCTATCTCTTTACTCGAGAACATCAAGTAAAAAAAAAAAGAAAGGCGACTAAAAATGAATTTTTTCGAAAAGGGGTGCAACACGAGGACTTCCCAGGGGGTCACCCATCCTAGTACTACTCTCGCCCAAGCACGCTTAACTTCGGAGTTCTGATGGGATCCGGTGCATTAGTGCTGGTATGATCGCACCCGTAAGGTAATGCACATTCTTTTCCTTTATACCAAGTCCACAATCGGAGGATTAATATGGGCTCATCCGAAAAGTTCAACGACTCGGCCCCGTAAAATTACTCAATCACACGTGTAAATCCAAAACTCTCTATGAATGATAATTCAAAATAAAAAATAATGACGTATTATAATTCCGACATAATAATAATATTAATAATAATAAATCAAATATTCGACGCTTACTCAATATCCTACTCACGCTTATTATCTATCTCTTTACTCGAGAACATCAAGTAAAAAAAAAAAGAAAGGCGACTAAAAATGAATTTTTTCGAAAAGGGGTGCAACACGAGGACTTCCCAGGGGGTCACCCATCCTAGTACTACTCTCGCCCAAGCACGCTTAACTTCGCAGTTCTAATGGGATCCGGTGCATTAGTGCTGGTATGATCGCACCCGTAAGGTAATGCACATTCTTTTCCTTTATACCAAGTCCACAATCGGAGGATTAATATGGGCTCATCCGAAAAGTTCAACGACTCGGCCCCGTAAAATTACTCAATCACACGTGTAAATCCAAAACTCTCTATGAATGATAATTCAAAATAAAAAATAATGACGTATTATAATTCCGACATAATAATAATATTAATAATAATAAATCAAATATTCGACGCTTACTCAATATCCTACTCACGCTTATTATCTATCTCTTTACTCGAGAACATCAAGTAAAAAAAAAAAGAAAGGCGACTAAAAATGAATTTTTTCGAAAAGGGGTGCAACACGAGGACTTCCCAGGGGGTCACCCATCCTAGTACTACTCTCGCCCAAGCACGCTTAACTTCGGAGTTCTGATGGGATCCGGTGCATTAGTGCTGGTATGATCGCACCCGTAAGGTAATGCACATTCTTTTCCTTTATACCAAGTCCACAATCGGAGGATTAATATGGGCTCATCCGAAAAGTTCAACGACTCGGCCCCGTAAAATTACTCAATCACACGTGTAAATCCAAAACTCTCTATGAATGATAATTCAAAATAAAAAATAATGACGTATTATAATTCCGACATAATAATAATATTAATAATAATAAATCAAATATTCGACGCTTACTCAATATCCTACTCACGCTTATTATCTATCTCTTTACTCGAGAACATCAAGTAAAAAAAAAAAAAAAGGCGACTAAAAATGAATTTTTTCGAAAAGGGGTGCAACACGAGGACTTCCCAGGGGGTCACCCATCCTAGTACTACTCTCGCCCAAGCACGCTTAACTTCGGAGTTCTGATGGGATCCGGTGCATTAGTGCTGGTATGATCGCACCCCTAAAGTAATGCACATTCTTTTCCTTTATACCAAGTCCACAATCGGAGGATTAATATGGGCTCATCCGAAAAGTTCAACGACTCGGCCCGTAAAATTACTCAATCACACGTGTAAATCCAAAACTCTCTATGAATGATAATTCAAAATAAAAAATAATGACGTATTATAATTCCGACATAATAATAATATTAATAATAATAAATCAAATATTCGACGCATACTCAATATCCTACTCACGCTTATTATCTATCTCTTTACTCGAGAACATCAAGTAAAAAAAAAAAAAAAGGCGACTAAAAATGAATTTTTTCGAAAAGGGGTGCAACACAAGGACTTCCCAGGGGGTCACCCATCCTAGTACTACTCTCGCCCAAGCACGCTTAACTTCGGAGTTCTGATGGGATCCGGTACATTAGTGCTGGTATGATCGCACCCGTAAGGTAATGCACATTCTTTTCCTTTATACCAAGTCCACAATCGGAGGATTAATATGGGCTCATCCGAAAAGTTCAACGACTCGGCCCCGTAAAATTACTCAATCACACGTGTAAATCCAAAACTCTCTATGAATGATAATTCAAAATAAAAAATAATGACGTATTATAATTCCGACATAATAATAATATTAATAATAATAAATCAAATATTCGACGCTTACTCAATATCCTACTCACGCTTATTATCTATCTCTTTACTCGAGAACATCAAGTAAAAAAAAAAAAGAAAGGCGACTAAAAATAAATTTTTTCGAAAAGGGGTGCAACACGAGGACTTCCCAGGGGGTCACCCATCCTAGTACTACTCTCGCCCAAGCACGCTTAACTTCGCAGTTCTAATGGGATCCGGTGCATTAGTGCTGGTATGATCGCACCCGTAAGGTAATGCACATTCTTTTCCTTTATACCAAGTCCACAATCGGAGGATTAATATGGGCTCATCCGAAAAGTTCAACGACTCGGCCCCGTAAAATTACTCAATCACACGTGTAAATCCAAAACTCTCTATGAATGATAATTCAAAATAAAAAATAATGACGTATTATAATTCCGACATAATAATAATATTAATAATAATAAATCAAATATTCGACGCTTACTCAATATCCTACTCACGCTTATTATCTATCTCTTTACTCGAGAACATCAAGTAAAAAAAAAAAAAAAGGCGACTAAAAATGAATTTTTTCGAAAAGGGGTGCAACACGAGGACTTCCCAGGGGGTCACCCATCCTAGTACTACTCTCGCCCAAGCACGCTTAACTTCGGAGTTCTGATGGGATCCGGTGCATTAGTGCTGGTATGATCGCACCCGTAAGGTAATGCACATTCTTTTCCTTTATACCAAGTCCACAATCGGAGGATTAATATGGGCTCATCCGAAAAGTTCAACGACTCGGCCCCGTAAAATTACTCAATCACACGTGTAAATCCAAAACTCTCTATGAATGATAATTCAAAATAAAAAATAATGACGTATTATAATTCCGACATAATAATAATATTAATAATAATAAATCAAATATTCGACGCTTACTCAATATCCTACTCACGCTTATTATCTATCTCTTTACTCGAGAACATCAAGTAAAAAAAAAAAAAAAGGCGACTAAAAATGAATTTTTTCGAAAAGGGGTGCAAAACGAGGACTTCCCAGGGGGTCACCCATCCTAGTACTACTCTCGCCCAAGCACGCTTAACTTCGGAGTTCTGATGGGATCCGGTGCATTAGTGCTGGTATGATCGCACCCGTAAGGTAATGCACATTCTTTTCCTTTATACCAAGTCCACAATCGGAGGATTAATATGGGCTCATCCGAAAAGTTCAACGACTCGGCCCCGTAAAATTACTCAATCACACGTGTAAATCCAAAACTCTCTATGAATGATAATTCAAAATAAAAAATAATGACGTATTATAATTCCGACATAATAATAATATTAATAATAATAAATCAAATATTCGACGCTTACTCAATATCCTACTCACGCTTATTATCTATCTCTTTACTCGAGAACATCAAGTAAAAAAAAAAAAAAAGGCGACTAAAAATGAATTTTTTCGAAAAGGGGTGCAACACGAGGACTTCCCAGGGGGTCACCCATCCTAGTACTACTCTCGCCTAAGCACGCTTAACTTCGGAGTTCTGATGGGATCCGGTGCATTAGTGCTAGTATGATCGCACCCCAAAGGTAATGCACATTCTTTTCCTTTATACCAAGTCCACAATCGGAGGATTAATATGGGCTCATCCGAAAAGTTCAACGACTCGGCCCGTAAAATTACTCAATCACACGTGTAAATCAAAAACTCTCTATGAATGATAATTCAAAATAAAAAATAATGACGTATTATAATTCCGACATAATAATAATATTAATAATAATAAATCAAATATTCGACGCTTACTCAATATCCTACTCACGCTTATTATCTATCTCTTTACTCGAGAACATCAAGTAAAAAAAAAAAAAAAGGCGACTAAAAATGAATTTTTTCGAAAAGGGGTGCAAAACGAGGACTTCCCAGGGGGTCACCCATCCTAGTACTACTCTCGCCCAAGCACGCTTAACTTCGGAGTTCTGATGGGATCCGGTGCATTAGTGCTGGTATGATCGCACCCGTAAGGTAATGCACATTCTTTTCCTTTATACCAAGTCCACAATCGGAGGATTAATATGGGCTCATCCGAAAAGTTCAACGACTCGGCCCCGTAAAATTACTCAATCACACGTGTAAATCCAAAACTCTCTATGAATGATAATTCAAAATAAAAAATAATGACGTATTATAATTCCGACATAATAATAATATTAATAATAATAAATCAAATATTCGACGCTTACTCAATATCCTACTCACGCTTATTATCTATCTCTTTACTCGAGAACATCAAGTAAAAAAAAAAAAAAAGGCGACTAAAAATGAATTTTTTCGAAAAGGGGTGCAAAACGAGGACTTCCCAGGGGGTCACCCATCCTAGTACTACTCTCGCCCAAGCACGCTTAACTTCGGAGTTCTGATGGGATCCGGTGCATTAGTGCTGGTATGATCGCACCCCTAAGGTAATGCTCATTCTTTTCCTTTATACCAAGTCCACAATCGGAGGATTAATATGGGCTCATCCGAAAAGTTCAACGACTCGGCCCGTAAAATTACTCAATCACACGTGTAAATCCAAAACTCTCTATGAATGATAATTCAAAATAAAAAATAATGACGTATTATAATTCCGACATAATAATAATATTAATAATAATAAATCAAATATTCGACGCATACTCAATATCCTACTCACGCTTATTATCTATCTCTTTACTCGAGAACATCAAGTAAAATAAAAAAAAAAGGCGACTAAAAATGAATTTTTTCGAAAAGGGGTGCAACACAAGGACTTCCCAGGGGGTCACCCATCCTAATACTACTCTCGCCCAAGCACGCTTAACTTCGGAGTTCTGATGGAATCCGGTGCATTAGTGCTGGTATGATCGCACCCGTAAGGTAATGCACATTCTTTTCCTTTATACCAAGTCCACAATCGGAGGATTAATATGGGCTCATCCGAAAAGTTCAACGACTCGGCCCCGTAAAATTACTCAATCACACGTGTAAATCCAAAACTCTCTATGAATGATAATTCAAAATAAAAAATAATGACGTATTATAATTCCGACATAATAATAATATTAATAATAATAAATCAAATATTCGACGCTTACTCAATATCCTACTCACGCTTATTATCTATCTCTTTACTCGAGAACATCAAGTAAAAAAAAAAAGAAAGGCGACTAAAAATGAATTTTTTCGAAAAGGGGTGCAACACGAGGACTTCCCAGGGGGTCACCCATCCTAGTACTACTCTCGCCCAAGCACGCTTAACTTCGGAGTTCTGATGGGATCCGGTGCATTAGTGCTGGTATGATCGCACCCGTAAGGTAATGCACATTCTTTTCCTTTATACCAAGTCCACAATCGGAGGATTAATATGGGCTCATCCGAAAAGTTCAACGACTCGGCCCCGTAAAATTACTCAATCACACGTGTAAATCCAAAACTCTCTATGAATGATAATTCAAAATAAAAAATAATGACGTATTATAATTCCGACATAATAATAATATTAATAATAATAAATCAAATATTCGACGCTTACTCAATATCCTACTCACGCTTATTATCTATCTCTTTACTCGAGAACATCAAGTAAAAAAAAAAAGAAAGGCGACTAAAAATGAATTTTTTCGAAAAGGGGTGCAACACGAGGACTTCCCAGGGGGTCACCCATCCTAGTACTACTCTCGCCCAAGCACGCTTAACTTCGCAGTTCTAATGGGATCCGGTGCATTAGTGCTGGTATGATCGCACCCGTAAGGTAATGCACATTCTTTTCCTTTATACCAAGTCCACAATCGGAGGATTAATATGGGCTCATCCGAAAAGTTCAACGACTCGGCCCCGTAAAATTACTCAATCACACGTGTAAATCCAAAACTCTCTATGAATGATAATTCAAAATAAAAAATAATGACGTATTATAATTCCGACATAATAATAATATTAATAATAATAAATCAAATATTCGACGCTTACTCAATATCCTACTCACGCTTATTATCTATCTCTTTACTCGAGAACATCAAGTAAAAAAAAAAAGAAAGGCGACTAAAAATGAATTTTTTCGAAAAGGGGTGCAACACGAGGACTTCCCAGGGGGTCACCCATCCTAGTACTACTCTCGCCCAAGCACGCTTAACTTCGGAGTTCTGATGGGATCCGGTGCATTAGTGCTGGTATGATCGCACCCGTAAGGTAATGCACATTCTTTTCCTTTATACCAAGTCCACAATCGGAGGATTAATATGGGCTCATCCGAAAAGTTCAACGACTCGGCCCCGTAAAATTACTCAATCACACGTGTAAATCCAAAACTCTCTATGAATGATAATTCAAAATAAAAAATAATGACGTATTATAATTCCGACATAATAATAATATTAATAATAATAAATCAAATATTCGACGCTTACTCAATATCCTACTCACGCTTATTATCTATCTCTTTACTCGAGAACATCAAGTAAAAAAAAAAAAAAAGGCGACTAAAAATGAATTTTTTCGAAAAGGGGTGCAACACGAGGACTTCCCAGGGGGTCACCCATCCTAGTACTACTCTCGCCCAAGCACGCTTAACTTCGGAGTTCTGATGGGATCCGGTGCATTAGTGCTGGTATGATCGCACCCCTAAAGTAATGCACATTCTTTTCCTTTATACCAAGTCCACAATCGGAGGATTAATATGGGCTCATCCGAAAAGTTCAACGACTCGGCCCGTAAAATTACTCAATCACACGTGTAAATCCAAAACTCTCTATGAATGATAATTCAAAATAAAAAATAATGACGTATTATAATTCCGACATAATAATAATATTAATAATAATAAATCAAATATTCGACGCATACTCAATATCCTACTCACGCTTATTATCTATCTCTTTACTCGAGAACATCAAGTAAAAAAAAAAAAAAAGGCGACTAAAAATGAATTTTTTCGAAAAGGGGTGCAACACAAGGACTTCCCAGGGGGTCACCCATCCTAGTACTACTCTCGCCCAAGCACGCTTAACTTCGGAGTTCTGATGGGATCCGGTACATTAGTGCTGGTATGATCGCACCCGTAAGGTAATGCACATTCTTTTCCTTTATACCAAGTCCACAATCGGAGGATTAATATGGGCTCATCCGAAAAGTTCAACGACTCGGCCCCGTAAAATTACTCAATCACACGTGTAAATCCAAAACTCTCTATGAATGATAATTCAAAATAAAAAATAATGACGTATTATAATTCCGACATAATAATAATATTAATAATAATAAATCAAATATTCGACGCTTACTCAATATCCTACTCACGCTTATTATCTATCTCTTTACTCGAGAACATCAAGTAAAAAAAAAAAAGAAAGGCGACTAAAAATAAATTTTTTCGAAAAGGGGTGCAACACGAGGACTTCCCAGGGGGTCACCCATCCTAGTACTACTCTCGCCCAAGCACGCTTAACTTCGCAGTTCTAATGGGATCCGGTGCATTAGTGCTGGTATGATCGCACCCGTAAGGTAATGCACATTCTTTTCCTTTATACCAAGTCCACAATCGGAGGATTAATATGGGCTCATCCGAAAAGTTCAACGACTCGGCCCCGTAAAATTACTCAATCACACGTGTAAATCCAAAACTCTCTATGAATGATAATTCAAAATAAAAAATAATGACGTATTATAATTCCGACATAATAATAATATTAATAATAATAAATCAAATATTCGACGCTTACTCAATATCCTACTCACGCTTATTATCTATCTCTTTACTCGAGAACATCAAGTAAAAAAAAAAAAAAAGGCGACTAAAAATGAATTTTTTCGAAAAGGGGTGCAACACGAGGACTTCCCAGGGGGTCACCCATCCTAGTACTACTCTCGCCCAAGCACGCTTAACTTCGGAGTTCTGATGGGATCCGGTGCATTAGTGCTGGTATGATCGCACCCGTAAGGTAATGCACATTCTTTTCCTTTATACCAAGTCCACAATCGGAGGATTAATATGGGCTCATCCGAAAAGTTCAACGACTCGGCCCCGTAAAATTACTCAATCACACGTGTAAATCCAAAACTCTCTATGAATGATAATTCAAAATAAAAAATAATGACGTATTATAATTCCGACATAATAATAATATTAATAATAATAAATCAAATATTCGACGCTTACTCAATATCCTACTCACGCTTATTATCTATCTCTTTACTCGAGAACATCAAGTAAAAAAAAAAAAAAAGGCGACTAAAAATGAATTTTTTCGAAAAGGGGTGCAAAACGAGGACTTCCCAGGGGGTCACCCATCCTAGTACTACTCTCGCCCAAGCACGCTTAACTTCGGAGTTCTGATGGGATCCGGTGCATTAGTGCTGGTATGATCGCACCCGTAAGGTAATGCACATTCTTTTCCTTTATACCAAGTCCACAATCGGAGGATTAATATGGGCTCATCCGAAAAGTTCAACGACTCGGCCCCGTAAAATTACTCAATCACACGTGTAAATCCAAAACTCTCTATGAATGATAATTCAAAATAAAAAATAATGACGTATTATAATTCCGACATAATAATAATATTAATAATAATAAATCAAATATTCGACGCTTACTCAATATCCTACTCACGCTTATTATCTATCTCTTTACTCGAGAACATCAAGTAAAAAAAAAAAAAAAGGCGACTAAAAATGAATTTTTTCGAAAAGGGGTGCAACACGAGGACTTCCCAGGGGGTCACCCATCCTAGTACTACTCTCGCCTAAGCACGCTTAACTTCGGAGTTCTGATGGGATCCGGTGCATTAGTGCTAGTATGATCGCACCCCAAAGGTAATGCACATTCTTTTCCTTTATACCAAGTCCACAATCGGAGGATTAATATGGGCTCATCCGAAAAGTTCAACGACTCGGCCCGTAAAATTACTCAATCACACGTGTAAATCAAAAACTCTCTATGAATGATAATTCAAAATAAAAAATAATGACGTATTATAATTCCGACATAATAATAATATTAATAATAATAAATCAAATATTCGACGCTTACTCAATATCCTACTCACGCTTATTATCTATCTCTTTACTCGAGAACATCAAGTAAAAAAAAAAAAAAAGGCGACTAAAAATGAATTTTTTCGAAAAGGGGTGCAAAACGAGGACTTCCCAGGGGGTCACCCATCCTAGTACTACTCTCGCCCAAGCACGCTTAACTTCGGAGTTCTGATGGGATCCGGTGCATTAGTGCTGGTATGATCGCACCCGTAAGGTAATGCACATTCTTTTCCTTTATACCAAGTCCACAATCGGAGGATTAATATGGGCTCATCCGAAAAGTTCAACGACTCGGCCCCGTAAAATTACTCAATCACACGTGTAAATCCAAAACTCTCTATGAATGATAATTCAAAATAAAAAATAATGACGTATTATAATTCCGACATAATAATAATATTAATAATAATAAATCAAATATTCGACGCTTACTCAATATCCTACTCACGCTTATTATCTATCTCTTTACTCGAGAACATCAAGTAAAAAAAAAAAAAAAGGCGACTAAAAATGAATTTTTTCGAAAAGGGGTGCAAAACGAGGACTTCCCAGGGGGTCACCCATCCTAGTACTACTCTCGCCCAAGCACGCTTAACTTCGGAGTTCTGATGGGATCCGGTGCATTAGTGCTGGTATGATCGCACCCGTAAGGTAATGCACATTCTTTTCCTTTATACCAAGTCCACAATCGGAGGATTAATATGGGCTCATCCGAAAAGTTCAACGACTCGGCCCCGTAAAATTACTCAATCACACGTGTAAATCCAAAACTCTCTATGAATGATAATTCAAAATAAAAAATAATGACGTATTATAATTCCGACATAATAATAATATTAATAATAATAAATCAAATATTCGACGCTTACTCAATATCCTACTCACGCTTATTATCTATCTCTTTACTCGAGAACATCAAGTAAAAAAAAAAAAAAAGGCGACTAAAAATGAATTTTTTCGAAAAGGGGTGCAACACGAGGACTTCCCAGGGGGTCACCCATCCTAGTACTACTCTCGCCTAAGCACGCTTAACTTCGGAGTTCTGATGGGATCCGGTGCATTAGTGCTAGTATGATCGCACCCCAAAGGTAATGCACATTCTTTTCCTTTATACCAAGTCCACAATCGGAGGATTAATATGGGCTCATCCGAAAAGTTCAACGACTCGGCCCGTAAAATTACTCAATCACACGTGTAAATCAAAAACTCTCTATGAATGATAATTCAAAATAAAAAATAATGACGTATTATAATTCCGACATAATAATAATATTAATAATAATAAATCAAATATTCGACGCATACTCAATATCCTACTCACGCTTATTATCTATCTCTTTACTCGAGAACATCAAGTAAAAAAAAAAAAAAAAGGCGACTAAAAATGAATTTTTTCGAAAAGGGGTGCAACACAAGGACTTCCCAGGGGGTCACCCATCCTAGTACTACTCTCGCCCAAGCACGCTTAACTTCGGAGTTCTGATGGGATCCGGTGCATTAGTGCTGGTATGATCGCACCCGTAAGGTAATGCACATTCTTTTCCTTTATACCAAGTCCACAATCGGAGGATTAATATGGGCTCATCCGAAAAGTTCAACGACTCGGCCCCGTAAAATTACTCAATCACACGTGTAAATCCAAAACTCTCTATGAATGATAATTCAAAATAAAAAATAATGACGTATTATAATTCCGACATAATAATAATATTAATAATAATAAATCAAATATTCGACGCATACTCAATATCCTACTCACGCTTATTATCTATCTCTTTACTCGAGAACATCAAGTAAAAAAAAAAAGAAAGGCGACTAAAAATGAATTTTTTCGAAAAGGGGTGCAACACGAGGACTTCCCAGGGGGTCACCCATCCTAGTACTACTCTCGCCCAAGCACGCTTAACTTCGGAGTTCTGATGGGATCCGGTGCATTAGTGCTGGTATGATCGCACCCGTAAGGTAATGCACATTCTTTTCTTTATACCAAGTCCACAATCGGAGGATTAATATGGGCTCATCCGAAAAGTTCAACGACTCGGCCCGTAAAATTACTCAATCACACGTGTAAATCCAAAACTCTCTATGAATGATAATTCAAAATAAAAAATAATGACGTATTATAATTCCGACATAATAATAATATTAATAATAATAAATCAAATATTCGACGCTTACTCAATATCCTACTCACGCTTATTATCTATCTCTTTACTCGAGAACATCAAGTAAAAAAAAAAAAGAAAGGCGACTAAAAATGAATTTTTTCGAAAAGGGGTGCAACACGAGGACTTCCCAGGGGGTCACCCATCCTAGTACTACTCTCGCCCAAGCACGCTTAACTTCGGAGTTCTGATGGGATCCGGTGCATTAGTGCTGGTATGATCGCACCCGTAAGGTAATGCACATTCTTTTCTTTATACCAAGTCCACAATCGGAGGATTAATATGGGCTCATCCGAAAAGTTCAACGACTCGGCCCGTAAAATTACTCAATCACACGTGTAAATCCAAAACTCTCTATGAATGATAATTCAAAATAAAAAATAATGACGTATTATAATTCCGACATAATAATAATATTAATAATAATAAATCAAATATTCGACGCTTACTCAATATCCTACTCACGCTTATTATCTATCTCTTTACTCGAGAACATCAAGTAAAAAAAAAAAAGAAAGGCGACTAAAAATGAATTTTTTCGAAAAGGGGTGCAACACGAGCACTTCCCAGGGGGTCACCCATCCTAGTACTAATCTCGCCCAAGCACGCTTAACTTCGGAGTTCTGATGGGATCCGGTGCATTAGTGCTGGTATGATCGCACCCGTAAGGTAATGCACATTCTTTTCTTTATACCAAGTCCACAATCGGAGGATTAATATGGGCTCATCCGAAAAGTTCAACGACTCGGCCCGTAAAATTACTCAATCACACGTGTAAATCCAAAACTCTCTATGAATGATAATTCAAAATAAAAAATAATGACGTATTATAATTCCGACATAATAATAATATTAATAATAATAAATCAAATATTCGACGCTTACTCAATATCCTACTCACGCTTATTATCTATCTCTTTACTCGAGAACATCAAGTAAAAAAAAAAAAGAAAGGCGACTAAAAATGAATTTTTTCGAAAAGGGGTGCAACACGAGGACTTCCCAGGGGGTCACCCATCCTAGTACTACTCTCGCCCAAGCACGCTTAACTTCGGAGTTCTGATGGGATCCGGTGCATTAGTGCTGGTATGATCGCACCCGTAAGGTAATGCACATTCTTTTCCTTTATACCAAGTCCACAATCGGAGGATTAATATGGGCTCATCCGAAAAGTTCAACGACTCGGCCCGTAAAATTACTCAATCACACGTGTAAATCCAAAACTCTCTATGAATGATAATTCAAAATAAAAAATAATGACGTATTATAATTCCGACATAATAATAATATTAATAATAATAAATCAAATATTCGACGCTTACTCAATATCCTACTCACGCTTATTATCTATCTCTTTACTCGAGAACATCAAGTAAAAAAAAAAAGAAAGGCGACTAAAAATGAATTTTTTCGAAAAGGGGTGCAACACGAGGACTTCCCAGGGGGTCACCCATCCTAGTACTACTCTCGCCCAAGCACGCTTAACTTCGGAGTTCTGATGGGATCCGGTGCATTAGTGCTGGTATGATCGCACCCGTAAGGTAATGCACATTCTTTTCCTTTATACCAAGTCCACAATCGGAGGATTAATATGGGCTCATCCGAAAAGTTCAACGACTCGGCCCCGTAAAATTACTCAATCACACGTGTAAATCCAAAACTCTCTATGAATGATAATTCAAAATAAAAAATAATGACGTATTATAATTCCGACATAATAATAATATTAATAATAATAAATCAAATATTCGACGCTTACTCAATATCCTACTCACGCTTATTATCTATCTCTTTACTCGAGAACATCAAGTAAAAAAAAAAAGAAAGGCGACTAAAAATGAATTTTTTCGAAAAGGGGTGCAACACGAGGACTTCCCAGGGGGTCACCCATCCTAGTACTACTCTCGCCCAAGCACGCTTAACTTCGGAGTTCTGATGGGATCCGGTGCATTAGTGCTGGTATGATCGCACCCGTAAGGTAATGCACATTCTTTTCCTTTATACCAAGTCCACAATCGGAGGATTAATATGGGCTCATCCGAAAAGTTCAACGACTCGGCCCCGTAAAATTACTCAATCACACGTGTAAATCCAAAACTCTCTATGAATGATAATTCAAAATAAAAAATAATGACGTATTATAATTCCGACATAATAATAATATTAATAATAATAAATCAAATATTCGACGCTTACTCAATATCCTACTCACGCTTATTATCTATCTCTTTACTCGAGAACATCAAGTAAAAAAAAAAAGAAAGGCGACTAAAAATGAATTTTTTCGAAAAGGGGGGCAACACGAGGACTTCCCAGGGGGTCACCCATCCTAGTACTACTCTCGCCCAAGCACGCTTAACTTCGGAGTTCTGATGGGATCCGGTGCATTAGTGCTGGTATGATCGCACCCGTAAGGTAATGCACATTCTTTTCCTTTATACCAAGTCCACAATCGGAGGATTAATATGGGCTCATCCGAAAAGTTCAACGACTCGGCCCCGTAAAATTACTCAATCACACGTGTAAATCCAAAACTCTCTATGAATGATAATTCAAAATAAAAAATAATGACGTATTATAATTCCGACATAATAATAATATTAATAATAATAAATCAAATATTCGACGCTTACTCAATATCCTACTCACGCTTATTATCTATCTCTTTACTCGAGAACATCAAGTAAAAAAAAAAAAGAAAGGCGACTAAAAATGAATTTTTTCGAAAAGGGGTGCAACACGAGGACTTCCCAGGGGGTCACCCATCCTAGTACTACTCTCGCCCAAGCACGCTTAACTTCGGAGTTCTGATGGGATCCGGTGCATTAGTGCTGGTATGATCGCACCCGTAAGGTAATGCACATTCTTTTCCTTTATACCAAGTCCACAATCGGAGGATTAATATGGGCTCATCCGAAAAGTTCAACGACTCGGCCCGTAAAATTACTCAATCACACGTGTAAATCCAAAACTCTCTATGAATGATAATTCAAAATAAAAAATAATGACGTATTATAATTCCGACATAATAATAATATTAATAATAATAAATCAAATATTCGACGCTTACTCAATATCCTACTCACGCTTATTATCTATCTCTTTACTCGAGAACATCAAGTAAAAAAAAAAAGAAAGGCGACTAAAAATGAATTTTTTCGAAAAGGGGTGCAACACGAGGACTTCCCAGGGGGTCACCCATCCTAGTACTACTCTCGCCCAAGCACGCTTAACTTCGGAGTTCTGATGGGATCCGGTGCATTAGTGCTGGTATGATCGCACCCGTAAGGTAATGCACATTCTTTTCCTTTATACCAAGTCCACAATCGGAGGATTAATATGGGCTCATCCGAAAAGTTCAACGACTCGGCCCGTAAAATTACTCAATCACACGTGTAAATCCAAAACTCTCTATGAATGATAATTCAAAATAAAAAATAATGACGTATTATAATTCCGACATAATAATAATATTAATAATA
This sequence comes from Verbascum thapsus, assembly GCA_963669365.1. Classification (NCBI taxonomy): domain Eukaryota; kingdom Viridiplantae; phylum Streptophyta; class Magnoliopsida; order Lamiales; family Scrophulariaceae; genus Verbascum; species Verbascum thapsus. Next base: position 15,166,816 of record OY770108.1, read on the forward strand.
ATAAATCAAATATTCGACGCTTACTCAATATCCTACTCACGCTTATTATCTATCTCTTTACTCGAGAACATCAAGTAAAAAAAAAAAGAAAGGCGACTAAAAATGAATTTTTTCGAAAAGGGGTGCAACACGAGGACTTCCCAGGGGGTCACCCATCCTAGTACTACTCTCGCCCAAGCACGCTTAACTTCGGAGTTCTGATGGGATCCGGTGCATTAGTGCTGGTATGATCGCACCCGTAAGGTAATGCACATTCTTTTCCTTTATACCAAGTCCACAATCGGAGGATTAATATGGGCTCATCCGAAAAGTTCAACGACTCGGCCCCGTAAAATTACTCAATCACACGTGTAAATCCAAAACTCTCTATGAATGATAATTCAAAATAAAAAATAATGACGTATTATAATTCCGACATAATAATAATATTAATAATAATAAATCAAATATTCGACGCTTACTCAATATCCTACTCACGCTTATTATCTATCTCTTTACTCGAGAACATCAAGTAAAAAAAAAAAGAAAGGCGACTAAAAATGAATTTTTTCGAAAAGGGGTGCAACACGAGGACTTCCCAGGGGGTCACCCATCCTAGTACTACTCTCGCCCAAGCACGCTTAACTTCGGAGTTCTGATGGGATCCGGTGCATTAGTGCTGGTATGATCGCACCCGTAAGGTAATGCACATTCTTTTCCTTTATACCAAGTCCACAATCGGAGGATTAATATGGGCTCATCCGAAAAGTTCAACGACTCGGCCCCGTAAAATTACTCAATCACACGTGTAAATCCAAAACTCTCTATGAATGATAATTCAAAATAAAAAATAATGACGTATTATAATTCCGACATAATAATAATATTAATAATAATAAATCAAATATTCGACGCTTACTCAATATCCTACTCACGCTTATTATCTATCTCTTTACTCGAGAACATCAAGTAAAAAAAAAAAGAAAGGCGACTAAAAATGAATTTTTTCGAAAAGGGGGGCAACACGAGGACTTCCCAGGGGGTCACCCATCCTAGTACTACTCTCGCCCAAGCACGCTTAACTTCGGAGTTCTGATGGGATCCGGTGCATTAGTGCTGGTATGATCGCACCCGTAAGGTAATGCACATTCTTTTCCTTTATACCAAGTCCACAATCGGAGGATTAATATGGGCTCATCCGAAAAGTTCAACGACTCGGCCCCGTAAAATTACTCAATCACACGTGTAAATCCAAAACTCTCTATGAATGATAATTCAAAATAAAAAATAATGACGTATTATAATTCCGACATAATAATAATATTAATAATAATAAATCAAATATTCGACGCTTACTCAATATCCTACTCACGCTTATTATCTATCTCTTTACTCGAGAACATCAAGTAAAAAAAAAAAAGAAAGGCGACTAAAAATGAATTTTTTCGAAAAGGGGTGCAACACGAGGACTTCCCAGGGGGTCACCCATCCTAGTACTACTCTCGCCCAAGCACGCTTAACTTCGGAGTTCTGATGGGATCCGGTGCATTAGTGCTGGTATGATCGCACCCGTAAGGTAATGCACATTCTTTTCCTTTATACCAAGTCCACAATCGGAGGATTAATATGGGCTCATCCGAAAAGTTCAACGACTCGGCCCGTAAAATTACTCAATCACACGTGTAAATCCAAAACTCTCTATGAATGATAATTCAAAATAAAAAATAATGACGTATTATAATTCCGACATAATAATAATATTAATAATAATAAATCAAATATTCGACGCTTACTCAATATCCTACTCACGCTTATTATCTATCTCTTTACTCGAGAACATCAAGTAAAAAAAAAAAGAAAGGCGACTAAAAATGAATTTTTTCGAAAAGGGGTGCAACACGAGGACTTCCCAGGGGGTCACCCATCCTAGTACTACTCTCGCCCAAGCACGCTTAACTTCGGAGTTCTGATGGGATCCGGTGCATTAGTGCTGGTATGATCGCACCCGTAAGGTAATGCACATTCTTTTCCTTTATACCAAGTCCACAATCGGAGGATTAATATGGGCTCATCCGAAAAGTTCAACGACTCGGCCCGTAAAATTACTCAATCACACGTGTAAATCCAAAACTCTCTATGAATGATAATTCAAAATAAAAAATAATGACGTATTATAATTCCGACATAATAATAATATTAATAATAATAAATCAAATATTCGACGCTTACTCAATATCCTACTCACGCTTATTATCTATCTCTTTACTCGAGAACATCAAGTAAAAAAAAAAAGAAAGGCGACTAAAAATGAATTTTTTCGAAAAGGGGTGCAACACGAGGACTTCCCAGGGGGTCACCCATCCTAGTACTACTCTCGCCCAAGCACGCTTAACTTCGGAGTTCTGATGGGATCCGGTGCATTAGTGCTGGTATGATCGCACCCGTAAGGTAATGCACATTCTTTTCCTTTATACCAAGTCCACAATCGGAGGATTAATATGGGCTCATCCGAAAAGTTCAACGACTCGGCCCCGTAAAATTACTCAATCACACGTGTAAATCCAAAACTCTCTATGAATGATAATTCAAAATAAAAAATAATGACGTATTATAATTCCGACATAATAATAATATTAATAATAATAAATCAAATATTCGACGCTTACTCAATATCCTACTCACGCTTATTATCTATCTCTTTACTCGAGAACATCAAGTAAAAAAAAAAAGAAAGGCGACTAAAAATGAATTTTTTCGAAAAGGGGTGCAACACGAGGACTTCCCAGGGGGTCACCCATCCTAGTACTACTCTCGCCCAAGCACGCTTAACTTCGGAGTTCTGATGGGATCCGGTGCATTAGTGCTGGTATGATCGCACCCGTAAGGTAATGCACATTCTTTTCCTTTATACCAAGTCCACAATCGGAGGATTAATATGGGCTCATCCGAAAAGTTCAACGACTCGGCCCCGTAAAATTACTCAATCACACGTGTAAATCCAAAACTCTCTATGAATGATAATTCAAAATAAAAAATAATGACGTATTATAATTCCGACATAATAATAATATTAATAATAATAAATCAAATATTCGACGCTTACTCAATATCCTACTCACGCTTATTATCTATCTCTTTACTCGAGAACATCAAGTAAAAAAAAAAAGAAAGGCGACTAAAAATGAATTTTTTCGAAAAGGGGGGCAACACGAGGACTTCCCAGGGGGTCACCCATCCTAGTACTACTCTCGCCCAAGCACGCTTAACTTCGGAGTTCTGATGGGATCCGGTGCATTAGTGCTGGTATGATCGCACCCGTAAGGTAATGCACATTCTTTTCCTTTATACCAAGTCCACAATCGGAGGATTAATATGGGCTCATCCGAAAAGTTCAACGACTCGGCCCCGTAAAATTACTCAATCACACGTGTAAATCCAAAACTCTCTATGAATGATAATTCAAAATAAAAAATAATGACGTATTATAATTCCGACATAATAATAATATTAATAATAATAAATCAAATATTCGACGCTTACTCAATATCCTACTCACGCTTATTATCTATCTCTTTACTCGAGAACATCAAGTAAAAAAAAAAAGAAAGGCGACTAAAAATGAATTTTTTCGAAAAGGGGTGCAACACGAGGACTTCCCAGGGGGTCACCCATCCTAGTACTACTCTCGCCCAAGCACGCTTAACTTCGGAGTTCTGATGGGATCCGGTGCATTAGTGCTGGTATGATCGCACCCGTAAGGTAATGCACATTCTTTTCCTTTATACCAAGTCCACAATCGGAGGATTAATATGGGCTCATCCGAAAAGTTCAACGACTCGGCCCCGTAAAATTACTCAATCACACGTGTAAATCCAAAACTCTCTATGAATGATAATTCAAAATAAAAAATAATGACGTATTATAATTCCGACATAATAATAATATTAATAATAATAAATCAAATATTCGACGCTTACTCAATATCCTACTCACGCTTATTATCTATCTCTTTACTCGAGAACATCAAGTAAAAAAAAAAAGAAAGGCGACTAAAAATGAATTTTTTCGAAAAGGGGTGCAACACGAGGACTTCCCAGGGGGTCACCCATCCTAGTACTACTCTCGCCCAAGCACGCTTAACTTCGGAGTTCTGATGGGATCCGGTGCATTAGTGCTGGTATGATCGCACCCGTAAGGTAATGCACATTCTTTTCCTTTATACCAAGTCCACAATCGGAGGATTAATATGGGCTCATCCGAAAAGTTCAACGACTCGGCCCCGTAAAATTACTCAATCACACGTGTAAATCCAAAACTCTCTATGAATGATAATTCAAAATAAAAAATAATGACGTATTATAATTCCGACATAATAATAATATTAATAATAATAAATCAAATATTCGACGCTTACTCAATATCCTACTCACGCTTATTATCTATCTCTTTACTCGAGAACATCAAGTAAAAAAAAAAAGAAAGGCGACTAAAAATGAATTTTTTCGAAAAGGGGTGCAACACGAGGACTTCCCAGGGGGTCACCCATCCTAGTACTACTCTCGCCCAAGCACGCTTAACTTCGGAGTTCTGATGGGATCCGGTGCATTAGTGCTGGTATGATCGCACCCGTAAGGTAATGCACATTCTTTTCCTTTATACCAAGTCCACAATCGGAGGATTAATATGGGCTCATCCGAAAAGTTCAACGACTCGGCCCCGTAAAATTACTCAATCACACGTGTAAATCCAAAACTCTCTATGAATGATAATTCAAAATAAAAAATAATGACGTATTATAATTCCGACATAATAATAATATTAATAATAATAAATCAAATATTCGACGCTTACTCAATATCCTACTCACGCTTATTATCTATCTCTTTACTCGAGAACATCAAGTAAAAAAAAAAAGAAAGGCGACTAAAAATGAATTTTTTCGAAAAGGGGTGCAACACGAGGACTTCCCAGGGGGTCACCCATCCTAGTACTACTCTCGCCCAAGCACGCTTAACTTCGGAGTTCTGATGGGATCCGGTGCATTAGTGCTGGTATGATCGCACCCGTAAGGTAATGCACATTCTTTTCCTTTATACCAAGTCCACAATCGGAGGATTAATATGGGCTCATCCGAAAAGTTCAACGACTCGGCCCCGTAAAATTACTCAATCACACGTGTAAATCCAAAACTCTCTATGAATGATAATTCAAAATAAAAAATAATGACGTATTATAATTCCGACATAATAATAATATTAATAATAATAAATCAAATATTCGACGCTTACTCAATATCCTACTCACGCTTATTATCTATCTCTTTACTCGAGAACATCAAGTAAAAAAAAAAAGAAAGGCGACTAAAAATGAATTTTTTCGAAAAGGGGGGCAACACGAGGACTTCCCAGGGGGTCACCCATCCTAGTACTACTCTCGCCCAAGCACGCTTAACTTCGGAGTTCTGATGGGATCCGGTGCATTAGTGCTGGTATGATCGCACCCGTAAGGTAATGCACATTCTTTTCCTTTATACCAAGTCCACAATCGGAGGATTAATATGGGCTCATCCGAAAAGTTCAACGACTCGGCCCCGTAAAATTACTCAATCACACGTGTAAATCCAAAACTCTCTATGAATGATAATTCAAAATAAAAAATAATGACGTATTATAATTCCGACATAATAATAATATTAATAATAATAAATCAAATATTCGACGCTTACTCAATATCCTACTCACGCTTATTATCTATCTCTTTACTCGAGAACATCAAGTAAAAAAAAAAAGAAAGGCGACTAAAAATGAATTTTTTCGAAAAGGGGTGCAACACGAGGACTTCCCAGGGGGTCACCCATCCTAGTACTACTCTCGCCCAAGCACGCTTAACTTCGGAGTTCTGATGGGATCCGGTGCATTAGTGCTGGTATGATCGCACCCGTAAGGTAATGCACATTCTTTTCCTTTATACCAAGTCCACAATCGGAGGATTAATATGGGCTCATCCGAAAAGTTCAACGACTCGGCCCCGTAAAATTACTCAATCACACGTGTAAATCCAAAACTCTCTATGAATGATAATTCAAAATAAAAAATAATGACGTATTATAATTCCGACATAATAATAATATTAATAATAATAAATCAAATATTCGACGCTTACTCAATATCCTACTCACGCTTATTATCTATCTCTTTACTCGAGAACATCAAGTAAAAAAAAAAAGAAAGGCGACTAAAAATGAATTTTTTCGAAAAGGGGTGCAACACGAGGACTTCCCAGGGGGTCACCCATCCTAGTACTACTCTCGCCCAAGCACGCTTAACTTCGGAGTTCTGATGGGATCCGGTGCATTAGTGCTGGTATGATCGCACCCGTAAGGTAATGCACATTCTTTTCCTTTATACCAAGTCCACAATCGGAGGATTAATATGGGCTCATCCGAAAAGTTCAACGACTCGGCCCCGTAAAATTACTCAATCACACGTGTAAATCCAAAACTCTCTATGAATGATAATTCAAAATAAAAAATAATGACGTATTATAATTCCGACATAATAATAATATTAATAATAATAAATCAAATATTCGACGCTTACTCAATATCCTACTCACGCTTATTATCTATCTCTTTACTCGAGAACATCAAGTAAAAAAAAAAAGAAAGGCGACTAAAAATGAATTTTTTCGAAAAGGGGTGCAACACGAGGACTTCCCAGGGGGTCACCCATCCTAGTACTACTCTCGCCCAAGCACGCTTAACTTCGGAGTTCTGATGGGATCCGGTGCATTAGTGCTGGTATGATCGCACCCGTAAGGTAATGCACATTCTTTTCCTTTATACCAAGTCCACAATCGGAGGATTAATATGGGCTCATCCGAAAAGTTCAACGACTCGGCCCCGTAAAATTACTCAATCACACGTGTAAATCCAAAACTCTCTATGAATGATAATTCAAAATAAAAAATAATGACGTATTATAATTCCGACATAATAATAATATTAATAATAATAAATCAAATATTCGACGCTTACTCAATATCCTACTCACGCTTATTATCTATCTCTTTACTCGAGAACATCAAGTAAAAAAAAAAAGAAAGGCGACTAAAAATGAATTTTTTCGAAAAGGGGTGCAACACGAGGACTTCCCAGGGGGTCACCCATCCTAGTACTACTCTCGCCCAAGCACGCTTAACTTCGGAGTTCTGATGGGATCCGGTGCATTAGTGCTGGTATGATCGCACCCGTAAGGTAATGCACATTCTTTTCCTTTATACCAAGTCCACAATCGGAGGATTAATATGGGCTCATCCGAAAAGTTCAACGACTCGGCCCCGTAAAATTACTCAATCACACGTGTAAATCCAAAACTCTCTATGAATGATAATTCAAAATAAAAAATAATGACGTATTATAATTCCGACATAATAATAATATTAATAATAATAAATCAAATATTCGACGCTTACTCAATATCCTACTCACGCTTATTATCTATCTCTTTACTCGAGAACATCAAGTAAAAAAAAAAAGAAAGGCGACTAAAAATGAATTTTTTCGAAAAGGGGTGCAACACGAGGACTTCCCAGGGGGTCACCCATCCTAGTACTACTCTCGCCCAAGCACGCTTAACTTCGGAGTTCTGATGGGATCCGGTGCATTAGTGCTGGTATGATCGCACCCGTAAGGTAATGCACATTCTTTTCCTTTATACCAAGTCCACAATCGGAGGATTAATATGGGCTCATCCGAAAAGTTCAACGACTCGGCCCCGTAAAATTACTCAATCACACGTGTAAATCCAAAACTCTCTATGAATGATAATTCAAAATAAAAAATAATGACGTATTATAATTCCGACATAATAATAATATTAATAATAATAAATCAAATATTCGACGCTTACTCAATATCCTACTCACGCTTATTATCTATCTCTTTACTCGAGAACATCAAGTAAAAAAAAAAAAGAAAGGCGACTAAAAATGAATTTTTTCGAAAAGGGGTGCAACACGAGGACTTCCCAGGGGGTCACCCATCCTAGTACTACTCTCGCCCAAGCACGCTTAACTTCGGAGTTCTGATGGGATCCGGTGCATTAGTGCTGGTATGATCGCACCCGTAAGGTAATGCACATTCTTTTCCTTTATACCAAGTCCACAATCGGAGGATTAATATGGGCTCATCCGAAAAGTTCAACGACTCGGCCCCGTAAAATTACTCAATCACACGTGTAAATCCAAAACTCTCTATGAATGATAATTCAAAATAAAAAATAATGACGTATTATAATTCCGACATAATAATAATATTAATAATAATAAATCAAATATTCGACGCTTACTCAATATCCTACTCACGCTTATTATCTATCTCTTTACTCGAGAACATCAAGTAAAAAAAAAAAAGAAAGGCGACTAAAAATGAATTTTTTCGAAAAGGGGTGCAACACGAGGACTTCCCAGGGGGTCACCCATCCTAGTACTACTCTCGCCCAAGCACGCTTAACTTCGGAGTTCTGATGGGATCCGGTGCATTAGTGCTGGTATGATCGCACCCGTAAGGTAATGCACATTCTTTTCCTTTATACCAAGTCCACAATCGGAGGATTAATATGGGCTCATCCGAAAAGTTCAACGACTCGGCCCCGTAAAATTACTCAATCACACGTGTAAATCCAAAACTCTCTATGAATGATAATTCAAAATAAAAAATAATGACGTATTATAATTCCGACATAATAATAATATTAATAATAATAAATCAAATATTCGACGCTTACTCAATATCCTACTCACGCTTATTATCTATCTCTTTACTCGAGAACATCAAGTAAAAAAAAAAAGAAAGGCGACTAAAAATGAATTTTTTCGAAAAGGGGTGCAACACGAGGACTTCCCAGGGGGTCACCCATCCTAGTACTACTCTCGCCCAAGCACGCTTAACTTCGGAGTTCTGATGGGATCCGGTGCATTAGTGCTGGTATGATCGCACCCGTAAGGTAATGCACATTCTTTTCCTTTATACCAAGTCCACAATCGGAGGATTAATATGGGCTCATCCGAAAAGTTCAACGACTCGGCCCCGTAAAATTACTCAATCACACGTGTAAATCCAAAACTCTCTATGAATGATAATTCAAAATAAAAAATAATGACGTATTATAATTCCGACATAATAATAATATTAATAATAATAAATCAAATATTCGACGCTTACTCAATATCCTACTCACGCTTATTATCTATCTCTTTACTCGAGAACATCAAGTAAAAAGAAAAAGAAAGGCGACTAAAAATGAATTTTTTCGAAAAGGGGTGCAACACGAGGACTTCCCAGGGGGTCACCCATCCTAGTACTACTCTCGCCCAAGCACGCTTAACTTCGGAGTTCTGATGGGATCCGGTGCATTAGTGCTGGTATGATCGCACCCGTAAGGTAATGCACATTCTTTTCCTTTATACCAAGTCCACAATCGGAGGATTAATATGGGCTCATCCGAAAAGTTCAACGACTCGGCCCCGTAAAATTACTCAATCACACGTGTAAATCCAAAACTCTCTATGAATGATAATTCAAAATAAAAAATAATGACGTATTATAATTCCGACATAATAATAATATTAATAATAATAAATCAAATATTCGACGCTTACTCAATATCCTACTCACGCTTATTATCTATCTCTTTACTCGAGAACATCAAGTAAAAAAAAAAAGAAAGGCGACTAAAAATGAATTTTTTCGAAAAGGGGTGCAACACGAGGACTTCCCAGGGGGTCACCCATCCTAGTACTACTCTCGCCCAAGCACGCTTAACTTCGGAGTTCTGATGGGATCCGGTGCATTAGTGCTGGTATGATCGCACCCGTAAGGTAATGCACATTCTTTTCCTTTATACCAAGTCCACAATCGGAGGATTAATATGGGCTCATCCGAAAAGTTCAACGACTCGGCCCCGTAAAATTACTCAATCACACGTGTAAATCCAAAACTCTCTATGAATGATAATTCAAAATAAAAAATAATGACGTATTATAATTCCGACATAATAATAATATTAATAATAATAAATCAAATATTCGACGCTTACTCAATATCCTACTCACGCTTATTATCTATCTCTTTACTCGAGAACATCAAGTAAAAAAAAAAAGAAAGGCGACTAAAAATGAATTTTTTCGAAAAGGGGTGCAACACGAGGACTTCCCAGGGGGTCACCCATCCTAGTACTACTCTCGCCCAAGCACGCTTAACTTCGGAGTTCTGATGGGATCCGGTGCATTAGTGCTGGTATGATCGCACCCGTAAGGTAATGCACATTCTTTTCCTTTATACCAAGTCCACAATCGGAGGATTAATATGGGCTCATCCGAAAAGTTCAACGACTCGGCCCCGTAAAATTACTCAATCACACGTGTAAATCCAAAACTCTCTATGAATGATAATTCAAAATAAAAAATAATGACGTATTATAATTCCGACATAATAATAATATTAATAATAATAAATCAAATATTCGACGCTTACTCAATATCCTACTCACGCTTATTATCTATCTCTTTACTCGAGAACATCAAGTAAAAAAAAAAAAGAAAGGCGACTAAAAATGAATTTTTTCGAAAAGGGGTGCAACACGAGGACTTCCCAGGGGGTCACCCATCCTAGTACTACTCTCGCCCAAGCACGCTTAACTTCGGAGTTCTGATGGGATCCGGTGCATTAGTGCTGGTATGATCGCACCCGTAAGGTAATGCACATTCTTTTCCTTTATACCAAGTCCACAATCGGAGGATTAATATGGGCTCATCCGAAAAGTTCAACGACTCGGCCCCGTAAAATTACTCAATCACACGTGTAAATCCAAAACTCTCTATGAATGATAATTCAAAATAAAAAATAATGACGTATTATAATTCCGACATAATAATAATATTAATAATAATAAATCAAATATTCGACGCTTACTCAATATCCTACTCACGCTTATTATCTATCTCTTTACTCGAGAACATCAAGTAAAAAAAAAAAAGAAAGGCGACTAAAAATGAATTTTTTCGAAAAGGGGTGCAACACGAGGACTTCCCAGGGGGTCACCCATCCTAGTACTACTCTCGCCCAAGCACGCTTAACTTCGGAGTTCTGATGGGATCCGGTGCATTAGTGCTGGTATGATCGCACCCGTAAGGTAATGCACATTCTTTTCCTTTATACCAAGTCCACAATCGGAGGATTAATATGGGCTCATCCGAAAAGTTCAACGACTCGGCCCCGTAAAATTACTCAATCACACGTGTAAATCCAAAACTCTCTATGAATGATAATTCAAAATAAAAAATAATGACGTATTATAATTCCGACATAATAATAATATTAATAATAATAAATCAAATATTCGACGCTTACTCAATATCCTACTCACGCTTATTATCTATCTCTTTACTCGAGAACATCAAGTAAAAAAAAAAAGAAAGGCGACTAAAAATGAATTTTTTCGAAAAGGGGTGCAACACGAGGACTTCCCAGGGGGTCACCCATCCTAGTACTACTCTCGCCCAAGCACGCTTAACTTCGGAGTTCTGATGGGATCCGGTGCATTAGTGCTGGTATGATCGCACCCGTAAGGTAATGCACATTCTTTTCCTTTATACCAAGTCCACAATCGGAGGATTAATATGGGCTCATCCGAAAAGTTCAACGACTCGGCCCCGTAAAATTACTCAATCACACGTGTAAATCCAAAACTCTCTATGAATGATAATTCAAAATAAAAAATAATGACGTATTATAATTCCGACATAATAATAATATTAATAATAATAAATCAAATATTCGACGCTTACTCAATATCCTACTCACGCTTATTATCTATCTCTTTACTCGAGAACATCAAGTAAAAAAAAAAAGAAAGGCGACTAAAAATGAATTTTTTCGAAAAGGGGTGCAACACGAGGACTTCCCAGGGGGTCACCCATCCTAGTACTACTCTCGCCCAAGCACGCTTAACTTCGGAGTTCTGATGGGATCCGGTGCATTAGTGCTGGTATGATCGCACCCGTAAGGTAATGCACATTCTTTTCCTTTATACCAAGTCCACAATCGGAGGATTAATATGGGCTCATCCGAAAAGTTCAACGACTCGGCCCCGTAAAATTACTCAATCACACGTGTAAATCCAAAACTCTCTATGAATGATAATTCAAAATAAAAAATAATGACGTATTATAATTCCGACATAATAATAATATTAATAATAATAAATCAAATATTCGACGCTTACTCAATATCCTACTCACGCTTATTATCTATCTCTTTACTCGAGAACATCAAGTAAAAAAAAAAAAGAAAGGCGACTAAAAATGAATTTTTTCGAAAAGGGGTGCAACACGAGGACTTCCCAGGGGGTCACCCATCCTAGTACTACTCTCGCCCAAGCACGCTTAACTTCGGAGTTCTGATGGGATCCGGTGCATTAGTGCTGGTATGATCGCACCCATAAGGTAATGCACATTCTTTTCCTTTATACCAAGTCCACAATCGGAGGATTAATATGGGCTCATCCGAAAAGTTCAACGACTCGGCCCCGTAAAATTACTCAATCACACGTGTAAATCCAAAACTCTCTATGAATGATAATTCAAAATAAAAAATAATGACGTATTATAATTCCGACATAATAATAATATTAATAATAATAAATCAAATATTCGACGCTTACTCAATATCCTACTCACGCTTATTATCTATCTCTTTACTCGAGAACATCAAGTAAAAAAAAAAAAGAAAGGCGACTAAAAATGAATTTTTTCGAAAAGGGGTGCAACACGAGGACTTCCCAGGGGGTCACCCATCCTAGTACTACTCTCGCCCAAGCACGCTTAACTTCGGAGTTCTGATGGGATCCGGTGCATTAGTGCTGGTATGATCGCACCCGTAAGGTAATGCACATTCTTTTCCTTTATACCAAGTCCACAATCGGAGGATTAATATGGGCTCATCCGAAAAGTTCAACGACTCGGCCCCGTAAAATTACTCAATCACACGTGTAAATCCAAAACTCTCTATGAATGATAATTCAAAATAAAAAATAATGACGTATTATAATTCCGACATAATAATAATATTAATAATAATAAATCAAATATTCGACGCTTACTCAATATCCTACTCACGCTTATTATCTATCTCTTTACTCGAGAACATCAAGTAAAAAAAAAAAGAAAGGCGACTAAAAATGAATTTTTTCGAAAAGGGGTGCAACACGAGGACTTCCCAGGGGGTCACCCATCCTAGTACTACTCTCGCCGAAGCACGCTTAACTTCGGAGTTCTGATGGGATCCGGTGCATTAGTGCTGGTATGATCGCACCCGTAAGGTAATGCACATTCTTTTCCTTTATACCAAGTCCACAATCGGAGGATTAATATGGGCTCATCCGAAAAGTTCAACGACTCGGCCCCGTAAAATTACTCAATCACACGTGTAAATCCAAAACTCTCTATGAATGATAATTCAAAATAAAAAATAATGACGTATTATAATTCCGACATAATAATAATATTAATAATAATAAATCAAATATTCGACGCTTACTCAATATCCTACTCACGCTTATTATCTATCTCTTTACTCGAGAACATCAAGTAAAAAAAAAAAAGAAAGGCGACTAAAAATGAGGGATCCGGTGCATTAGTGCTGGTATGATCGCACCCGTAAGGTAATGCACATTCTTTTCCTTTATACCAAGTCCACAATCGGAGGATTAATATGGGCTCATCCGAAAAGTTCAACGACTCGGCCCCGTAAAATTACTCAATCACACGTGTAAATCCAAAACTCTCTATGAATGATAATTCAAAATAAAAAATAATGACGTATTATAATTCCGACATAATAATAATATTAATAATAATAAATCAAATATTCGACGCTTACTCAATATCCTACTCACGCTTATTATCTATCTCTTTACTCGAGAACATCAAGTAAAAAAAAAAAAGAAAGGCGACTAAAAATGAATTTTTTCGAAAAGGGGTGCAACACGAGGACTTCCCAGGGGGTCACCCATCCTAGTACTACTCTCGCCCAAGCACGCTTAACTTCGGAGTTCTGATGGGATCCGGTGCATTAGTGCTGGTATGATCGCACCCGTAAGGTAATGCACATTCTTTTCCTTTATACCAAGTCCACAATCGGAGGATTAATATGGGCTCATCCGAAAAGTTCAACGACTCGGCCCCGTAAAATTACTCAATCACACGTGTAAATCCAAAACTCTCTATGAATGATAATTCAAAATAAAAAATAATGACGTATTATAATTCCGACATAATAATAATATTAATAATAATAAATCAAATATTCGACGCTTACTCAATATCCTACTCACGCTTATTATCTATCTCTTTACTCGAGAACATCAAGTAAAAAAAAAAAAGAAAGGCGACTAAAAATGAATTTTTTCGAAAAGGGGTGCAACACGAGGACTTCCCAGGGGGTCACCCATCCTAGTACTACTCTCGCCCAAGCACGCTTAACTTCGGAGTTCTGATGGGATCCGGTGCATTAGTGCTGGTATGATCGCACCCGTAAGGTAATGCACATTCTTTTCCTTTATACCAAGTCCACAATCGGAGGATTAATATGGGCTCATCCGAAAAGTTCAACGACTCGGCCCCGTAAAATTACTCAATCACACGTGTAAATCCAAAACTCTCTATGAATGATAATTCAAAATAAAAAATAATGACGTATTATAATTCCGACATAATAATAATATTAATAATAATAAATCAAATATTCGACGCTTACTCAATATCCTACTCACGCTTATTATCTATCTCTTTACTCGAGAACATCAAGTAAAAAAAAAAAAGAAAGGCGACTAAAAATGAATTTTTTCGAAAAGGGGTGCAACACGAGGACTTCCCAGGGGGTCACCCATCCTAGTACTACTCTCGCCCAAGCACGCTTAACTTCGGAGTTCTGATGGGATCCGGTGCATTAGTGCTGGTATGATCGCACCCGTAAGGTAATGCACATTCTTTTCCTTTATACCAAGTCCACAATCGGAGGATTAATATGGGCTCATCCGAAAAGTTCAACGACTCGGCCCCGTAAAATTACTCAATCACACGTGTAAATCCAAAACTCTCTATGAATGATAATTCAAAATAAAAAATAATGACGTATTATAATTCCGACATAATAATAATATTAATAATAATAAATCAAATATTCGACGCTTACTCAATATCCTACTCACGCTTATTATCTATCTCTTTACTCGAGAACATCAAGTAAAAAAAAAAAAGAAAGGCGACTAAAAATGAATTTTTTCGAAAAGGGGTGCAACACGAGGACTTCCCAGGGGGTCACCCATCCTAGTACTACTCTCGCCCAAGCACGCTTAACTTCGGAGTTCTGATGGGATCCGGTGCATTAGTGCTGGTATGATCGCACCCGTAAGGTAATGCACATTCTTTTCCTTTATACCAAGTCCACAATCGGAGGATTAATATGGGCTCATCCGAAAAGTTCAACGACTCGGCCCCGTAAAATTACTCAATCACACGTGTAAATCCAAAACTCTCTATGAATGATAATTCAAAATAAAAAATAATGACGTATTATAATTCCGACATAATAATAATATTAATAATAATAAATCAAATATTCGACGCTTACTCAATATCCTACTCACGCTTATTATCTATCTCTTTACTCGAGAACATCAAGTAAAAAAAAAAAAGAAAGGCGACTAAAAATGAATTTTTTCGAAAAGGGGTGCAACACGAGGACTTCCCAGGGGGTCACCCATCCTAGTACTACTCTCGCCCAAGCACGCTTAACTTCGGAGTTCTGATGGGATCCGGTGCATTAGTGCTGGTATGATCGCACCCGTAAGGTAATGCACATTCTTTTCCTTTATACCAAGTCCACAATCGGAGGATTAATATGGGCTCATCCGAAAAGTTCAACGACTCGGCCCCGTAAAATTACTCAATCACACGTGTAAATCCAAAACTCTCTATGAATGATAATTCAAAATAAAAAATAATGACGTATTATAATTCCGACATAATAATAATATTAATAATAATAAATCAAATATTCGACGCTTACTCAATATCCTACTCACGCTTATTATCTATCTCTTTACTCGAGAACATCAAGTAAAAAAAAAAAAGAAAGGCGACTAAAAATGAATTTTTTCGAAAAGGGGTGCAACACGAGGACTTCCCAGGGGGTCACCCATCCTAGTACTACTCTCGCCGAAGCACGCTTAACTTCGGAGTTCTGATGGGATCCGGTGCATTAGTGCTGGTATGATCGCACCCGTAAGGTAATGCACATTCTTTTCCTTTATACCAAGTCCACAATCGGAGGATTAATATGGGCTCATCCGAAAAGTTCAACGACTCGGCCCCGTAAAATTACTCAATCACACGTGTAAATCCAAAACTCTCTATGAATGATAATTCAAAATAAAAAATAATGACGTATTATAATTCCGACATAATAATAATATTAATAATAATAAATCAAATATTCGACGCTTACTCAATATCCTACTCACGCTTATTATCTATCTCTTTACTCGAGAACATCAAGTAAAAAAAAAAAAGAAAGGCGACTAAAAATGAATTTTTTCGAAAAGGGGTGCAACACGAGGACTTCCCAGGGGGTCACCCATCCTAGTACTACTCTCGCCGAAGCACGCTTAACTTCGGAGTTCTGATGGGATCCGGTGCATTAGTGCTGGTATGATCGCACCCGTAAGGTAATGCACATTCTTTTCCTTTATACCAAGTCCACAATCGGAGGATTAATATGGGCTCATCCGAAAAGTTCAACGACTCGGCCCCGTAAAATTACTCAATCACACGTGTAAATCCAAAACTCTCTATGAATGATAATTCAAAATAAAAAATAATGACGTATTATAATTCCGACATAATAATAATATTAATAATAATAAATCAAATATTCGACGCTTACTCAATATCCTACTCACGCTTATTATCTATCTCTTTACTCGAGAACATCAAGTAAAAAAAAAAAAGAAAGGCGACTAAAAATGAATTTTTTCGAAAAGGGGTGCAACACGAGGACTTCCCAGGGGGTCACCCATCCTAGTACTACTCTCGCCGAAGCACGCTTAACTTCGGAGTTCTGATGGGATCCGGTGCATTAGTGCTGGTATGATCGCACCCGTAAGGTAATGCACATTCTTTTCCTTTATACCAAGTCCACAATCGGAGGATTAATATGGGCTCATCCGAAAAGTTCAACGACTCGGCCCCGTAAAATTACTCAATCACACGTGTAAATCCAAAACTCTCTATGAATGATAATTCAAAATAAAAAATAATGACGTATTATAATTCCGACATAATAATAATATTAATAATAATAAATCAAATATTCGACGCTTACTCAATATCCTACTCACGCTTATTATCTATCTCTTTACTCGAGAACATCAAGTAAAAAAAAAAAAGAAAGGCGACTAAAAATGAATTTTTTCGAAAAGGGGTGCAACACGAGGACTTCCCAGGGGGTCACCCATCCTAGTACTACTCTCGCCCAAGCACGCTTAACTTCGGAGTTCTGATGGGATCCGGTGCATTAGTGCTGGTATGATCGCACCCGTAAGGTAATGCACATTCTTTTCCTTTATACCAAGTCCACAATCGGAGGATTAATATGGGCTCATCCGAAAAGTTCAACGACTCGGCCCCGTAAAATTACTCAATCACACGTGTAAATCCAAAACTCTCTATGAATGATAATTCAAAATAAAAAATAATGACGTATTATAATTCCGACATAATAATAATATTAATAATAATAAATCAAATATTCGACGCTTACTCAATATCCTACTCACGCTTATTATCTATCTCTTTACTCGAGAACATCAAGTAAAAAAAAAAAAGAAAGGCGACTAAAAATGAATTTTTTCGAAAAGGGGTGCAACACGAGGACTTCCCAGGGGGTCACCCATCCTAGTACTACTCTCGCCCAAGCACGCTTAACTTCGGAGTTCTGATGGGATCCGGTGCATTAGTGCTGGTATGATCGCACCCGTAAGGTAATGCACATTCTTTTCCTTTATACCAAGTCCACAATCGGAGGATTAATATGGGCTCATCCGAAAAGTTCAACGACTCGGCCCCGTAAAATTACTCAATCACACGTGTAAATCCAAAACTCTCTATGAATGATAATTCAAAATAAAAAATAATGACGTATTATAATTCCGACATAATAATAATATTAATAATAATAAATCAAATATTCGACGCTTACTCAATATCCTACTCACGCTTATTATCTATCTCTTTACTCGAGAACATCAAGTAAAAAAAAAAAAGAAAGGCGACTAAAAATGAATTTTTTCGAAAAGGGGTGCAACACGAGGACTTCCCAGGGGGTCACCCATCCTAGTACTACTCTCGCCCAAGCACGCTTAACTTCGGAGTTCTGATGGGATCCGGTGCATTAGTGCTGGTATGATCGCACCCGTAAGGTAATGCACATTCTTTTCCTTTATACCAAGTCCACAATCGGAGGATTAATATGGGCTCATCCGAAAAGTTCAACGACTCGGCCCCGTAAAATTACTCAATCACACGTGTAAATCCAAAACTCTCTATGAATGATAATTCAAAATAAAAAATAATGACGTATTATAATTCCGACATAATAATAATATTAATAATAATAAATCAAATATTCGACGCTTACTCAATATCCTACTCACGCTTATTATCTATCTCTTTACTCGAGAACATCAAGTAAAAAAAAAAAAGAAAGGCGACTAAAAATGAATTTTTTCGAAAAGGGGTGCAACACGAGGACTTCCCAGGGGGTCACCCATCCTAGTACTACTCTCGCCCAAGCACGCTTAACTTCGGAGTTCTGATGGGATCCGGTGCATTAGTGCTGGTATGATCGCACCCGTAAGGTAATGCACATTCTTTTCCTTTATACCAAGTCCACAATCGGAGGATTAATATGGGCTCATCCGAAAAGTTCAACGACTCGGCCCCGTAAAATTACTCAATCACACGTGTAAATCCAAAACTCTCTATGAATGATAATTCAAAATAAAAAATAATGACGTATTATAATTCCGACATAATAATAATATTAATAATAATAAATCAAATATTCGACGCTTACTCAATATCCTACTCACGCTTATTATCTATCTCTTTACTCGAGAACATCAAGTAAAAAAAAAAAAGAAAGGCGACTAAAAATGAATTTTTTCGAAAAGGGGTGCAACACGAGGACTTCCCAGGGGGTCACCCATCCTAGTACTACTCTCGCCGAAGCACGCTTAACTTCGGAGTTCTGATGGGATCCGGTGCATTAGTGCTGGTATGATCGCACCCGTAAGGTAATGCACATTCTTTTCCTTTATACCAAGTCCACAATCGGAGGATTAATATGGGCTCATCCGAAAAGTTCAACGACTCGGCCCCGTAAAATTACTCAATCACACGTGTAAATCCAAAACTCTCTATGAATGATAATTCAAAATAAAAAATAATGACGTATTATAATTCCGACATAATAATAATATTAATAATAATAAATCAAATATTCGACGCTTACTCAATATCCTACTCACGCTTATTATCTATCTCTTTACTCGAGAACATCAAGTAAAAAAAAAAAAGAAAGGCGACTAAAAATGAATTTTTTCGAAAAGGGGTGCAACACGAGGACTTCCCAGGGGGTCACCCATCCTAGTACTACTCTCGCCCAAGCACGCTTAACTTCGGAGTTCTGATGGGATCCGGTGCATTAGTGCTGGTATGATCGCACCCGTAAGGTAATGCACATTCTTTTCCTTTATACCAAGTCCACAATCGGAGGATTAATATGGGCTCATCCGAAAAGTTCAACGACTCGGCCCCGTAAAATTACTCAATCACACGTGTAAATCCAAAACTCTCTATGAATGATAATTCAAAATAAAAAATAATGACGTATTATAATTCCGACATAATAATAATATTAATAATAATAAATCAAATATTCGACGCTTACTCAATATCCTACTCACGCTTATTATCTATCTCTTTACTCGAGAACATCAAGTAAAAAAAAAAAAGAAAGGCGACTAAAAATGAATTTTTTCGAAAAGGGGTGCAACACGAGGACTTCCCAGGGGGTCACCCATCCTAGTACTACTCTCGCCCAAGCACGCTTAACTTCGGAGTTCTGATGGGATCCGGTGCATTAGTGCTGGTATGATCGCACCCGTAAGGTAATGCACATTCTTTTCCTTTATACCAAGTCCACAATCGGAGGATTAATATGGGCTCATCCGAAAAGTTCAACGACTCGGCCCCGTAAAATTACTCAATCACACGTGTAAATCCAAAACTCTCTATGAATGATAATTCAAAATAAAAAATAATGACGTATTATAATTCCGACATAATAATAATATTAATAATAATAAATCAAATATTCGACGCTTACTCAATATCCTACTCACGCTTATTATCTATCTCTTTACTCGAGAACATCAAGTAAAAAAAAAAAAGAAAGGCGACTAAAAATGAATTTTTTCGAAAAGGGGTGCAACACGAGGACTTCCCAGGGGGTCACCCATCCTAGTACTACTCTCGCCCAAGCACGCTTAACTTCGGAGTTCTGATGGGATCCGGTGCATTAGTGCTGGTATGATCGCACCCGTAAGGTAATGCACATTCTTTTCCTTTATACCAAGTCCACAATCGGAGGATTAATATGGGCTCATCCGAAAAGTTCAACGACTCGGCCCCGTAAAATTACTCAATCACACGTGTAAATCCAAAACTCTCTATGAATGATAATTCAAAATAAAAAATAATGACGTATTATAATTCCGACATAATAATAATATTAATAATAATAAATCAAATATTCGACGCTTACTCAATATCCTACTCACGCTTATTATCTATCTCTTTACTCGAGAACATCAAGTAAAAAAAAAAAAGAAAGGCGACTAAAAATGAATTTTTTCGAAAAGGGGTGCAACACGAGGACTTCCCAGGGGGTCACCCATCCTAGTACTACTCTCGCCCAAGCACCGCCCAAGCACGCTTAACTTCGGAGTTCTGATGGGATCCGGTGCATTAGTGCTGGTATGATCGCACCCGTAAGGTAATGCACATTCTTTTCCTTTATACCAAGTCCACAATCGGAGGATTAATATGGGCTCATCCGAAAAGTTCAACGACTCGGCCCCGTAAAATTACTCAATCACACGTGTAAATCCAAAACTCTCTATGAATGATAATTCAAAATAAAAAATAATGACGTATTATAATTCCGACATAATAATAATATTAATAATAATAAATCAAATATTCGACGCTTACTCAATATCCTACTCACGCTTATTATCTATCTCTTTACTCGAGAACATCAAGTAAAAAAAAAAAAGAAAGGCGACTAAAAATGAATTTTTTCGAAAAGGGGTGCAACACGAGGACTTCCCAGGGGGTCACCCATCCTAGTACTACTCTCGCCCAAGCACGCTTAACTTCGGAGTTCTGATGGGATCCGGTGCATTAGTGCTGGTATGATCGCACCCGTAAGGTAATGCACATTCTTTTCCTTTATACCAAGTCCACAATCGGAGGATTAATATGGGCTCATCCGAAAAGTTCAACGACTCGGCCCCGTAAAATTACTCAATCACACGTGTAAATCCAAAACTCTCTATGAATGATAATTCAAAATAAAAAATAATGACGTATTATAATTCCGACATAATAATAATATTAATAATAATAAATCAAATATTCGACGCTTACTCAATATCCTACTCACGCTTATTATCTATCTCTTTACTCGAGAACATCAAGTAAAAAAAAAAAGAAAGGCGACTAAAAATGAATTTTTTCGAAAAGGGGTGCAACACGAGGACTTCCCAGGGGGTCACCCATCCTAGTACTACTCTCGCCCAAGCACGCTTAACTTCGGAGTTCTGATGGGATCCGGTGCATTAGTGCTGGTATGATCGCACCCGTAAGGTAATGCACATTCTTTTCCTTTATACCAAGTCCACAATCGGAGGATTAATATGGGCTCATCCGAAAAGTTCAACGACTCGGCCCCGTAAAATTACTCAATCACACGTGTAAATCCAAAACTCTCTATGAATGATAATTCAAAATAAAAAATAATGACGTATTATAATTCCGACATAATAATAATATTAATAATAATAAATCAAATATTCGACGCTTACTCAATATCCTACTCACGCTTATTATCTATCTCTTTACTCGAGAACATCAAGTAAAAAAAAAAAAGAAAGGCGACTAAAAATGAATTTTTTCGAAAAGGGGTGCAACACGAGGACTTCCCAGGGGGTCACCCATCCTAGTACTACTCTCGCCCAAGCACGCTTAACTTCGGAGTTCTGATGGGATCCGGTGCATTAGTGCTGGTATGATCGCACCCGTAAGGTAATGCACATTCTTTTCCTTTATACCAAGTCCACAATCGGAGGATTAATATGGGCTCATCCGAAAAGTTCAACGACTCGGCCCCGTAAAATTACTCAATCACACGTGTAAATCCAAAACTCTCTATGAATGATAATTCAAAATAAAAAATAATGACGTATTATAATTCCGACATAATAATAATATTAATAATAATAAATCAAATATTCGACGCTTACTCAATATCCTACTCACGCTTATTATCTATCTCTTTACTCGAGAACATCAAGTAAAAAAAAAAAGAAAGGCGACTAAAAATGAATTTTTTCGAAAAGGGGTGCAACACGAGGACTTCCCAGGGGGTCACCCATCCTAGTACTACTCTCGCCCAAGCACGCTTAACTTCGGAGTTCTGATGGGATCCGGTGCATTAGTGCTGGTATGATCGCACCCGTAAGGTAATGCACATTCTTTTCCTTTATACCAAGTCCACAATCGGAGGATTAATATGGGCTCATCCGAAAAGTTCAACGACTCGGCCCCGTAAAATTACTCAATCACACGTGTAAATCCAAAACTCTCTATGAATGATAATTCAAAATAAAAAATAATGACGTATTATAATTCCGACATAATAATAATATTAATAATAATAAATCAAATATTCGACGCTTACTCAATATCCTACTCACGCTTATTATCTATCTCTTTACTCGAGAACATCAAGTAAAAAAAAAAAGAAAGGCGACTAAAAATGAATTTTTTCGAAAAGGGGTGCAACACGAGGACTTCCCAGGGGGTCACCCATCCTAGTACTACTCTCGCCCAAGCACGCTTAACTTCGGAGTTCTGATGGGATCCGGTGCATTAGTGCTGGTATGATCGCACCCGTAAGGTAATGCACATTCTTTTCCTTTATACCAAGTCCACAATCGGAGGATTAATATGGGCTCATCCGAAAAGTTCAACGACTCGGCCCCGTAAAATTACTCAATCACACGTGTAAATCCAAAACTCTCTATGAATGATAATTCAAAATAAAAAATAATGACGTATTATAATTCCGACATAATAATAATATTAATAATAATAAATCAAATATTCGACGCTTACTCAATATCCTACTCACGCTTATTATCTATCTCTTTACTCGAGAACATCAAGTAAAAAAAAAAAGAAAGGCGACTAAAAATGAATTTTTTCGAAAAGGGGTGCAACACGAGGACTTCCCAGGGGGTCACCCATCCTAGTACTACTCTCGCCCAAGCACGCTTAACTTCGGAGTTCTGATGGGATCCGGTGCATTAGTGCTGGTATGATCGCACCCGTAAGGTAATGCACATTCTTTTCCTTTATACCAAGTCCACAATCGGAGGATTAATATGGGCTCATCCGAAAAGTTCAACGACTCGGCCCCGTAAAATTACTCAATCACACGTGTAAATCCAAAACTCTCTATGAATGATAATTCAAAATAAAAAATAATGACGTATTATAATTCCGACATAATAATAATATTAATAATAATAAATCAAATATTCGACGCTTACTCAATATCCTACTCACGCTTATTATCTATCTCTTTACTCGAGAACATCAAGTAAAAAAAAAAAAGAAAGGCGACTAAAAATGAATTTTTTCGAAAAGGGGTGCAACACGAGGACTTCCCAGGGGGTCACCCATCCTAGTACTACTCTCGCCCAAGCACGCTTAACTTCGGAGTTCTGATGGGATCCGGTGCATTAGTGCTGGTATGATCGCACCCGTAAGGTAATGCACATTCTTTTCCTTTATACCAAGTCCACAATCGGAGGATTAATATGGGCTCATCCGAAAAGTTCAACGACTCGGCCCCGTAAAATTACTCAATCACACGTGTAAATCCAAAACTCTCTATGAATGATAATTCAAAATAAAAAATAATGACGTATTATAATTCCGACATAATAATAATATTAATAATAATAAATCAAATATTCGACGCTTACTCAATATCCTACTCACGCTTATTATCTATCTCTTTACTCGAGAACATCAAGTAAAAAAAAAAAGAAAGGCGACTAAAAATGAATTTTTTCGAAAAGGGGTGCAACACGAGGACTTCCCAGGGGGTCACCCATCCTAGTACTACTCTCGCCCAAGCACGCTTAACTTCGGAGTTCTGATGGGATCCGGTGCATTAGTGCTGGTATGATCGCACCCGTAAGGTAATGCACATTCTTTTCCTTTATACCAAGTCCACAATCGGAGGATTAATATGGGCTCATCCGAAAAGTTCAACGACTCGGCCCCGTAAAATTACTCAATCACACGTGTAAATCCAAAACTCTCTATGAATGATAATTCAAAATAAAAAATAATGACGTATTATAATTCCGACATAATAATAATATTAATAATAATAAATCAAATATTCGACGCTTACTCAATATCCTACTCACGCTTATTATCTATCTCTTTACTCGAGAACATCAAGTAAAAAAAAAAAAGAAAGGCGACTAAAAATGAATTTTTTCGAAAAGGGGTGCAACACGAGGACTTCCCAGGGGGTCACCCATCCTAGTACTACTCTCGCCCAAGCACGCTTAACTTCGGAGTTCTGATGGGATCCGGTGCATTAGTGCTGGTATGATCGCACCCGTAAGGTAATGCACATTCTTTTCCTTTATACCAAGTCCACAATCGGAGGATTAATATGGGCTCATCCGAAAAGTTCAACGACTCGGCCCCGTAAAATTACTCAATCACACGTGTAAATCCAAAACTCTCTATGAATGATAATTCAAAATAAAAAATAATGACGTATTATAATTCCGACATAATAATAATATTAATAATAATAAATCAAATATTCGACGCTTACTCAATATCCTACTCACGCTTATTATCTATCTCTTTACTCGAGAACATCAAGTAAAAAAAAAAAGAAAGGCGACTAAAAATGAATTTTTTCGAAAAGGGGTGCAACACGAGGACTTCCCAGGGGGTCACCCATCCTAGTACTACTCTCGCCCAAGCACGCTTAACTTCGGAGTTCTGATGGGATCCGGTGCATTAGTGCTGGTATGATCGCACCCGTAAGGTAATGCACATTCTTTTCCTTTATACCAAGTCCACAATCGGAGGATTAATATGGGCTCATCCGAAAAGTTCAACGACTCGGCCCCGTAAAATTACTCAATCACACGTGTAAATCCAAAACTCTCTATGAATGATAATTCAAAATAAAAAATAATGACGTATTATAATTCCGACATAATAATAATATTAATAATAATAAATCAAATATTCGACGCTTACTCAATATCCTACTCACGCTTATTATCTATCTCTTTACTCGAGAACATCAAGTAAAAAAAAAAAGAAAGGCGACTAAAAATGAATTTTTTCGAAAAGGGGTGCAACACGAGGACTTCCCAGGGGGTCACCCATCCTAGTACTACTCTCGCCCAAGCACGCTTAACTTCGGAGTTCTGATGGGATCCGGTGCATTAGTGCTGGTATGATCGCACCCGTAAGGTAATGCACATTCTTTTCCTTTATACCAAGTCCACAATCGGAGGATTAATATGGGCTCATCCGAAAAGTTCAACGACTCGGCCCCGTAAAATTACTCAATCACACGTGTAAATCCAAAACTCTCTATGAATGATAATTCAAAATAAAAAATAATGACGTATTATAATTCCGACATAATAATAATATTAATAATAATAAATCAAATATTCGACGCTTACTCAATATCCTACTCACGCTTATTATCTATCTCTTTACTCGAGAACATCAAGTAAAAAAAAAAAGAAAGGCGACTAAAAATGAATTTTTTCGAAAAGGGGTGCAACACGAGGACTTCCCAGGGGGTCACCCATCCTAGTACTACTCTCGCCCAAGCACGCTTAACTTCGGAGTTCTGATGGGATCCGGTGCATTAGTGCTGGTATGATCGCACCCGTAAGGTAATGCACATTCTTTTCCTTTATACCAAGTCCACAATCGGAGGATTAATATGGGCTCATCCGAAAAGTTCAACGACTCGGCCCCGTAAAATTACTCAATCACACGTGTAAATCCAAAACTCTCTATGAATGATAATTCAAAATAAAAAATAATGACGTATTATAATTCCGACATAATAATAATATTAATAATAATAAATCAAATATTCGACGCTTACTCAATATCCTACTCACGCTTATTATCTATCTCTTTACTCGAGAACATCAAGTAAAAAAAAAAAGAAAGGCGACTAAAAATGAATTTTTTCGAAAAGGGGTGCAACACGAGGACTTCCCAGGGGGTCACCCATCCTAGTACTACTCTCGCCCAAGCACGCTTAACTTCGGAGTTCTGATGGGATCCGGTGCATTAGTGCTGGTATGATCGCACCCGTAAGGTAATGCACATTCTTTTCCTTTATACCAAGTCCACAATCGGAGGATTAATATGGGCTCATCCGAAAAGTTCAACGACTCGGCCCCGTAAAATTACTCAATCACACGTGTAAATCCAAAACTCTCTATGAATGATAATTCAAAATAAAAAATAATGACGTATTATAATTCCGACATAATAATAATATTAATAATAATAAATCAAATATTCGACGCTTACTCAATATCCTACTCACGCTTATTATCTATCTCTTTACTCGAGAACATCAAGTAAAAAAAAAAAGAAAGGCGACTAAAAATGAATTTTTTCGAAAAGGGGTGCAACACGAGGACTTCCCAGGGGGTCACCCATCCTAGTACTACTCTCGCCCAAGCACGCTTAACTTCGGAGTTCTGATGGGATCCGGTGCATTAGTGCTGGTATGATCGCACCCGTAAGGTAATGCACATTCTTTTCCTTTATACCAAGTCCACAATCGGAGGATTAATATGGGCTCATCCGAAAAGTTCAACGACTCGGCCCCGTAAAATTACTCAATCACACGTGTAAATCCAAAACTCTCTATGAATGATAATTCAAAATAAAAAATAATGACGTATTATAATTCCGACATAATAATAATATTAATAATAATAAATCAAATATTCGACGCTTACTCAATATCCTACTCACGCTTATTATCTATCTCTTTACTCGAGAACATCAAGTAAAAAAAAAAAGAAAGGCGACTAAAAATGAATTTTTTCGAAAAGGGGTGCAACACGAGGACTTCCCAGGGGGTCACCCATCCTAGTACTACTCTCGCCCAAGCACGCTTAACTTCGGAGTTCTGATGGGATCCGGTGCATTAGTGCTGGTATGATCGCACCCGTAAGGTAATGCACATTCTTTTCCTTTATACCAAGTCCACAATCGGAGGATTAATATGGGCTCATCCGAAAAGTTCAACGACTCGGCCCCGTAAAATTACTCAATCACACGTGTAAATCCAAAACTCTCTATGAATGATAATTCAAAATAAAAAATAATGACGTATTATAATTCCGACATAATAATAATATTAATAATAATAAATCAAATATTCGACGCTTACTCAATATCCTACTCACGCTTATTATCTATCTCTTTACTCGAGAACATCAAGTAAAAAAAAAAAGAAAGGCGACTAAAAATGAATTTTTTCGAAAAGGGGTGCAACACGAGGACTTCCCAGGGGGTCACCCATCCTAGTACTACTCTCGCCCAAGCACGCTTAACTTCGGAGTTCTGATGGGATCCGGTGCATTAGTGCTGGTATGATCGCACCCGTAAGGTAATGCACATTCTTTTCCTTTATACCAAGTCCACAATCGGAGGATTAATATGGGCTCATCCGAAAAGTTCAACGACTCGGCCCCGTAAAATTACTCAATCACACGTGTAAATCCAAAACTCTCTATGAATGATAATTCAAAATAAAAAATAATGACGTATTATAATTCCGACATAATAATAATATTAATAATAATAAATCAAATATTCGACGCTTACTCAATATCCTACTCACGCTTATTATCTATCTCTTTACTCGAGAACATCAAGTAAAAAAAAAAAGAAAGGCGACTAAAAATGAATTTTTTCGAAAAGGGGTGCAACACGAGGACTTCCCAGGGGGTCACCCATCCTAGTACTACTCTCGCCCAAGCACGCTTAACTTCGGAGTTCTGATGGGATCCGGTGCATTAGTGCTGGTATGATCGCACCCGTAAGGTAATGCACATTCTTTTCCTTTATACCAAGTCCACAATCGGAGGATTAATATGGGCTCATCCGAAAAGTTCAACGACTCGGCCCCGTAAAATTACTCAATCACACGTGTAAATCCAAAACTCTCTATGAATGATAATTCAAAATAAAAAATAATGACGTATTATAATTCCGACATAATAATAATATTAATAATAATAAATCAAATATTCGACGCTTACTCAATATCCTACTCACGCTTATTATCTATCTCTTTACTCGAGAACATCAAGTAAAAAAAAAAAAAAAGGCGACTAAAAATGAATTTTTTCGAAAAGGGGTGCAACACGAGGACTTCCCAGGGGGTCACCCATCCTAGTACTACTCTCGCCCAAGCACGCTTAACTTCGGAGTTCTGATGGGATCCGGTGCATTAGTGCTGGTATGATCGCACCCGTAAGGTAATGCACATTCTTTTCCTTTATACCAAGTCCACAATCGGAGGATTAATATGGGCTCATCCGAAAAGTTCAACGACTCGGCCCCGTAAAATTACTCAATCACACGTGTAAATCCAAAACTCTCTATGAATGATAATTCAAAATAAAAAATAATGACGTATTATAATTCCGACATAATAATAATATTAATAATAATAAATCAAATATTCGACGCTTACTCAATATCCTACTCACGCTTATTATCTATCTCTTTACTCGAGAACATCAAGTAAAAAAAAAAAGAAAGGCGACTAAAAATGAATTTTTTCGAAAAGGGGTGCAACACGAGGACTTCCCAGGGGGTCACCCATCCTAGTACTACTCTCGCCCAAGCACGCTTAACTTCGGAGTTCTGATGGGATCCGGTGCATTAGTGCTGGTATGATCGCACCCGTAAGGTAATGCACATTCTTTTCCTTTATACCAAGTCCACAATCGGAGGATTAATATGGGCTCATCCGAAAAGTTCAACGACTCGGCCCCGTAAAATTACTCAATCACACGTGTAAATCCAAAACTCTCTATGAATGATAATTCAAAATAAAAAATAATGACGTATTATAATTCCGACATAATAATAATATTAATAATAATAAATCAAATATTCGACGCTTACTCAATATCCTACTCACGCTTATTATCTATCTCTTTACTCGAGAACATCAAGTAAAAAAAAAAAGAAAGGCGACTAAAAATGAATTTTTTCGAAAAGGGGTGCAACACGAGGACTTCCCAGGGGGTCACCCATCCTAGTACTACTCTCGCCCAAGCACGCTTAACTTCGGAGTTCTGATGGGATCCGGTGCATTAGTGCTGGTATGATCGCACCCGTAAGGTAATGCACATTCTTTTCCTTTATACCAAGTCCACAATCGGAGGATTAATATGGGCTCATCCGAAAAGTTCAACGACTCGGCCCCGTAAAATTACTCAATCACACGTGTAAATCCAAAACTCTCTATGAATGATAATTCAAAATAAAAAATAATGACGTATTATAATTCCGACATAATAATAATATTAATAATAATAAATCAAATATTCGACGCTTACTCAATATCCTACTCACGCTTATTATCTATCTCTTTACTCGAGAACATCAAGTAAAAAAAAAAAAGAAAGGCGACTAAAAATGAATTTTTTCGAAAAGGGGTGCAACACGAGGACTTCCCAGGGGGTCACCCATCCTAGTACTACTCTCGCCCAAGCACGCTTAACTTCGGAGTTCTGATGGGATCCGGTGCATTAGTGCTGGTATGATCGCACCCGTAAGGTAATGCACATTCTTTTCCTTTATACCAAGTCCACAATCGGAGGATTAATATGGGCTCATCCGAAAAGTTCAACGACTCGGCCCCGTAAAATTACTCAATCACACGTGTAAATCCAAAACTCTCTATGAATGATAATTCAAAATAAAAAATAATGACGTATTATAATTCCGACATAATAATAATATTAATAATAATAAATCAAATATTCGACGCTTACTCAATATCCTACTCACGCTTATTATCTATCTCTTTACTCGAGAACATCAAGTAAAAAAAAAAAAGAAAGGCGACTAAAAATGAATTTTTTCGAAAAGGGGTGCAACACGAGGACTTCCCAGGGGGTCACCCATCCTAGTACTACTCTCGCCCAAGCACGCTTAACTTCGGAGTTCTGATGGGATCCGGTGCATTAGTGCTGGTATGATCGCACCCGTAAGGTAATGCACATTCTTTTCCTTTATACCAAGTCCACAATCGGAGGATTAATATGGGCTCATCCGAAAAGTTCAACGACTCGGCCCCGTAAAATTACTCAATCACACGTGTAAATCCAAAACTCTCTATGAATGATAATTCAAAATAAAAAATAATGACGTATTATAATTCCGACATAATAATAATATTAATAATAATAAATCAAATATTCGACGCTTACTCAATATCCTACTCACGCTTATTATCTATCTCTTTACTCGAGAACATCAAGTAAAAAAAAAAAGAAAGGCGACTAAAAATGAATTTTTTCGAAAAGGGGTGCAACACGAGGACTTCCCAGGGGGTCACCCATCCTAGTACTACTCTCGCCCAAGCACGCTTAACTTCGGAGTTCTGATGGGATCCGGTGCATTAGTGCTGGTATGATCGCACCCGTAAGGTAATGCACATTCTTTTCCTTTATACCAAGTCCACAATCGGAGGATTAATATGGGCTCATCCGAAAAGTTCAACGACTCGGCCCCGTAAAATTACTCAATCACACGTGTAAATCCAAAACTCTCTATGAATGATAATTCAAAATAAAAAATAATGACGTATTATAATTCCGACATAATAATAATATTAATAATAATAAATCAAATATTCGACGCTTACTCAATATCCTACTCACGCTTATTATCTATCTCTTTACTCGAGAACATCAAGTAAAAAAAAAAAGAAAGGCGACTAAAAATGAATTTTTTCGAAAAGGGGTGCAACACGAGGACTTCCCAGGGGGTCACCCATCCTAGTACTACTCTCGCCCAAGCACGCTTAACTTCGGAGTTCTGATGGGATCCGGTGCATTAGTGCTGGTATGATCGCACCCGTAAGGTAATGCACATTCTTTTCCTTTATACCAAGTCCACAATCGGAGGATTAATATGGGCTCATCCGAAAAGTTCAACGACTCGGCCCCGTAAAATTACTCAATCACACGTGTAAATCCAAAACTCTCTATGAATGATAATTCAAAATAAAAAATAATGACGTATTATAATTCCGACATAATAATAATATTAATAATAATAAATCAAATATTCGACGCTTACTCAATATCCTACTCACGCTTATTATCTATCTCTTTACTCGAGAACATCAAGTAAAAAAAAAAAGAAAGGCGACTAAAAATGAATTTTTTCGAAAAGGGGTGCAACACGAGGACTTCCCAGGGGGTCACCCATCCTAGTACTACTCTCGCCCAAGCACGCTTAACTTCGGAGTTCTGATGGGATCCGGTGCATTAGTGCTGGTATGATCGCACCCGTAAGGTAATGCACATTCTTTTCCTTTATACCAAGTCCACAATCGGAGGATTAATATGGGCTCATCCGAAAAGTTCAACGACTCGGCCCCGTAAAATTACTCAATCACACGTGTAAATCCAAAACTCTCTATGAATGATAATTCAAAATAAAAAATAATGACGTATTATAATTCCGACATAATAATAATATTAATAATAATAAATCAAATATTCGACGCTTACTCAATATCCTACTCACGCTTATTATCTATCTCTTTACTCGAGAACATCAAGTAAAAAAAAAAAGAAAGGCGACTAAAAATGAATTTTTTCGAAAAGGGGTGCAACACGAGGACTTCCCAGGGGGTCACCCATCCTAGTACTACTCTCGCCCAAGCACGCTTAACTTCGGAGTTCTGATGGGATCCGGTGCATTAGTGCTGGTATGATCGCACCCGTAAGGTAATGCACATTCTTTTCCTTTATACCAAGTCCACAATCGGAGGATTAATATGGGCTCATCCGAAAAGTTCAACGACTCGGCCCCGTAAAATTACTCAATCACACGTGTAAATCCAAAACTCTCTATGAATGATAATTCAAAATAAAAAATAATGACGTATTATAATTCCGACATAATAATAATATTAATAATAATAAATCAAATATTCGACGCTTACTCAATATCCTACTCACGCTTATTATCTATCTCTTTACTCGAGAACATCAAGTAAAAAAAAAAAGAAAGGCGACTAAAAATGAATTTTTTCGAAAAGGGGTGCAACACGAGGACTTCCCAGGGGGTCACCCATCCTAGTACTACTCTCGCCCAAGCACGCTTAACTTCGGAGTTCTGATGGGATCCGGTGCATTAGTGCTGGTATGATCGCACCCGTAAGGTAATGCACATTCTTTTCCTTTATACCAAGTCCACAATCGGAGGATTAATATGGGCTCATCCGAAAAGTTCAACGACTCGGCCCCGTAAAATTACTCAATCACACGTGTAAATCCAAAACTCTCTATGAATGATAATTCAAAATAAAAAATAATGACGTATTATAATTCCGACATAATAATAATATTAATAATAATAAATCAAATATTCGACGCTTACTCAATATCCTACTCACGCTTATTATCTATCTCTTTACTCGAGAACATCAAGTAAAAAAAAAAAAGAAAGGCGACTAAAAATGAATTTTTTCGAAAAGGGGTGCAACACGAGGACTTCCCAGGGGGTCACCCATCCTAGTACTACTCTCGCCCAAGCACGCTTAACTTCGGAGTTCTGATGGGATCCGGTGCATTAGTGCTGGTATGATCGCACCCGTAAGGTAATGCACATTCTTTTCCTTTATACCAAGTCCACAATCGGAGGATTAATATGGGCTCATCCGAAAAGTTCAACGACTCGGCCCCGTAAAATTACTCAATCACACGTGTAAATCCAAAACTCTCTATGAATGATAATTCAAAATAAAAAATAATGACGTATTATAATTCCGACATAATAATAATATTAATAATAATAAATCAAATATTCGACGCTTACTCAATATCCTACTCACGCTTATTATCTATCTCTTTACTCGAGAACATCAAGTAAAAAAAAAAAGAAAGGCGACTAAAAATGAATTTTTTCGAAAAGGGGTGCAACACGAGGACTTCCCAGGGGGTCACCCATCCTAGTACTACTCTCGCCCAAGCACGCTTAACTTCGGAGTTCTGATGGGATCCGGTGCATTAGTGCTGGTATGATCGCACCCGTAAGGTAATGCACATTCTTTTCCTTTATACCAAGTCCACAATCGGAGGATTAATATGGGCTCATCCGAAAAGTTCAACGACTCGGCCCCGTAAAATTACTCAATCACACGTGTAAATCCAAAACTCTCTATGAATGATAATTCAAAATAAAAAATAATGACGTATTATAATTCCGACATAATAATAATATTAATAATAATAAATCAAATATTCGACGCTTACTCAATATCCTACTCACGCTTATTATCTATCTCTTTACTCGAGAACATCAAGTAAAAAAAAAAAGAAAGGCGACTAAAAATGAATTTTTTCGAAAAGGGGTGCAACACGAGGACTTCCCAGGGGGTCACCCATCCTAGTACTACTCTCGCCCAAGCACGCTTAACTTCGGAGTTCTGATGGGATCCGGTGCATTAGTGCTGGTATGATCGCACCCGTAAGGTAATGCACATTCTTTTCCTTTATACCAAGTCCACAATCGGAGGATTAATATGGGCTCATCCGAAAAGTTCAACGACTCGGCCCCGTAAAATTACTCAATCACACGTGTAAATCCAAAACTCTCTATGAATGATAATTCAAAATAAAAAATAATGACGTATTATAATTCCGACATAATAATAATATTAATAATAATAAATCAAATATTCGACGCTTACTCAATATCCTACTCACGCTTATTATCTATCTCTTTACTCGAGAACATCAAGTAAAAAAAAAAAGAAAGGCGACTAAAAATGAATTTTTTCGAAAAGGGGTGCAACACGAGGACTTCCCAGGGGGTCACCCATCCTAGTACTACTCTCGCCCAAGCACGCTTAACTTCGGAGTTCTGATGGGATCCGGTGCATTAGTGCTGGTATGATCGCACCCGTAAGGTAATGCACATTCTTTTCCTTTATACCAAGTCCACAATCGGAGGATTAATATGGGCTCATCCGAAAAGTTCAACGACTCGGCCCCGTAAAATTACTCAATCACACGTGTAAATCCAAAACTCTCTATGAATGATAATTCAAAATAAAAAATAATGACGTATTATAATTCCGACATAATAATAATATTAATAATAATAAATCAAATATTCGACGCTTACTCAATATCCTACTCACGCTTATTATCTATCTCTTTACTCGAGAACATCAAGTAAAAAAAAAAAGAAAGGCGACTAAAAATGAATTTTTTCGAAAAGGGGTGCAACACGAGGACTTCCCAGGGGGTCACCCATCCTAGTACTACTCTCGCCCAAGCACGCTTAACTTCGGAGTTCTGATGGGATCCGGTGCATTAGTGCTGGTATGATCGCACCCGTAAGGTAATGCACATTCTTTTCCTTTATACCAAGTCCACAATCGGAGGATTAATATGGGCTCATCCGAAAAGTTCAACGACTCGGCCCCGTAAAATTACTCAATCACACGTGTAAATCCAAAACTCTCTATGAATGATAATTCAAAATAAAAAATAATGACGTATTATAATTCCGACATAATAATAATATTAATAATAATAAATCAAATATTCGACGCTTACTCAATATCCTACTCACGCTTATTATCTATCTCTTTACTCGAGAACATCAAGTAAAAAAAAAAAGAAAGGCGACTAAAAATGAATTTTTTCGAAAAGGGGTGCAACACGAGGACTTCCCAGGGGGTCACCCATCCTAGTACTACTCTCGCCCAAGCACGCTTAACTTCGGAGTTCTGATGGGATCCGGTGCATTAGTGCTGGTATGATCGCACCCGTAAGGTAATGCACATTCTTTTCCTTTATACCAAGTCCACAATCGGAGGATTAATATGGGCTCATCCGAAAAGTTCAACGACTCGGCCCCGTAAAATTACTCAATCACACGTGTAAATCCAAAACTCTCTATGAATGATAATTCAAAATAAAAAATAATGACGTATTATAATTCCGACATAATAATAATATTAATAATAATAAATCAAATATTCGACGCTTACTCAATATCCTACTCACGCTTATTATCTATCTCTTTACTCGAGAACATCAAGTAAAAAAAAAAAGAAAGGCGACTAAAAATGAATTTTTTCGAAAAGGGGTGCAACACGAGGACTTCCCAGGGGGTCACCCATCCTAGTACTACTCTCGCCCAAGCACGCTTAACTTCGGAGTTCTGATGGGATCCGGTGCATTAGTGCTGGTATGATCGCACCCGTAAGGTAATGCACATTCTTTTCCTTTATACCAAGTCCACAATCGGAGGATTAATATGGGCTCATCCGAAAAGTTCAACGACTCGGCCCCGTAAAATTACTCAATCACACGTGTAAATCCAAAACTCTCTATGAATGATAATTCAAAATAAAAAATAATGACGTATTATAATTCCGACATAATAATAATATTAATAATAATAAATCAAATATTCGACGCTTACTCAATATCCTACTCACGCTTATTATCTATCTCTTTACTCGAGAACATCAAGTAAAAAAAAAAAGAAAGGCGACTAAAAATGAATTTTTTCGAAAAGGGGTGCAACACGAGGACTTCCCAGGGGGTCACCCATCCTAGTACTACTCTCGCCCAAGCACGCTTAACTTCGGAGTTCTGATGGGATCCGGTGCATTAGTGCTGGTATGATCGCACCCGTAAGGTAATGCACATTCTTTTCCTTTATACCAAGTCCACAATCGGAGGATTAATATGGGCTCATCCGAAAAGTTCAACGACTCGGCCCCGTAAAATTACTCAATCACACGTGTAAATCCAAAACTCTCTATGAATGATAATTCAAAATAAAAAATAATGACGTATTATAATTCCGACATAATAATAATATTAATAATAATAAATCAAATATTCGACGCTTACTCAATATCCTACTCACGCTTATTATCTATCTCTTTACTCGAGAACATCAAGTAAAAAAAAAAAGAAAGGCGACTAAAAATGAATTTTTTCGAAAAGGGGTGCAACACGAGGACTTCCCAGGGGGTCACCCATCCTAGTACTACTCTCGCCCAAGCACGCTTAACTTCGGAGTTCTGATGGGATCCGGTGCATTAGTGCTGGTATGATCGCACCCGTAAGGTAATGCACATTCTTTTCCTTTATACCAAGTCCACAATCGGAGGATTAATATGGGCTCATCCGAAAAGTTCAACGACTCGGCCCCGTAAAATTACTCAATCACACGTGTAAATCCAAAACTCTCTATGAATGATAATTCAAAATAAAAAATAATGACGTATTATAATTCCGACATAATAATAATATTAATAATAATAAATCAAATATTCGACGCTTACTCAATATCCTACTCACGCTTATTATCTATCTCTTTACTCGAGAACATCAAGTAAAAAAAAAAAGAAAGGCGACTAAAAATGAATTTTTTCGAAAAGGGGTGCAACACGAGGACTTCCCAGGGGGTCACCCATCCTAGTACTACTCTCGCCCAAGCACGCTTAACTTCGGAGTTCTGATGGGATCCGGTGCATTAGTGCTGGTATGATCGCACCCGTAAGGTAATGCACATTCTTTTCCTTTATACCAAGTCCACAATCGGAGGATTAATATGGGCTCATCCGAAAAGTTCAACGACTCGGCCCCGTAAAATTACTCAATCACACGTGTAAATCCAAAACTCTCTATGAATGATAATTCAAAATAAAAAATAATGACGTATTATAATTCCGACATAATAATAATATTAATAATAATAAATCAAATATTCGACGCTTACTCAATATCCTACTCACGCTTATTATCTATCTCTTTACTCGAGAACATCAAGTAAAAAAAAAAAGAAAGGCGACTAAAAATGAATTTTTTCGAAAAGGGGTGCAACACGAGGACTTCCCAGGGGGTCACCCATCCTAGTACTACTCTCGCCCAAGCACGCTTAACTTCGGAGTTCTGATGGGATCCGGTGCATTAGTGCTGGTATGATCGCACCCGTAAGGTAATGCACATTCTTTTCCTTTATACCAAGTCCACAATCGGAGGATTAATATGGGCTCATCCGAAAAGTTCAACGACTCGGCCCCGTAAAATTACTCAATCACACGTGTAAATCCAAAACTCTCTATGAATGATAATTCAAAATAAAAAATAATGACGTATTATAATTCCGACATAATAATAATATTAATAATAATAAATCAAATATTCGACGCTTACTCAATATCCTACTCACGCTTATTATCTATCTCTTTACTCGAGAACATCAAGTAAAAAAAAAAAGAAAGGCGACTAAAAATGAATTTTTTCGAAAAGGGGTGCAACACGAGGACTTCCCAGGGGGTCACCCATCCTAGTACTACTCTCGCCCAAGCACGCTTAACTTCGGAGTTCTGATGGGATCCGGTGCATTAGTGCTGGTATGATCGCACCCGTAAGGTAATGCACATTCTTTTCCTTTATACCAAGTCCACAATCGGAGGATTAATATGGGCTCATCCGAAAAGTTCAACGACTCGGCCCCGTAAAATTACTCAATCACACGTGTAAATCCAAAACTCTCTATGAATGATAATTCAAAATAAAAAATAATGACGTATTATAATTCCGACATAATAATAATATTAATAATAATAAATCAAATATTCGACGCTTACTCAATATCCTACTCACGCTTATTATCTATCTCTTTACTCGAGAACATCAAGTAAAAAAAAAAAGAAAGGCGACTAAAAATGAATTTTTTCGAAAAGGGGTGCAACACGAGGACTTCCCAGGGGGTCACCCATCCTAGTACTACTCTCGCCCAAGCACGCTTAACTTCGGAGTTCTGATGGGATCCGGTGCATTAGTGCTGGTATGATCGCACCCGTAAGGTAATGCACATTCTTTTCCTTTATACCAAGTCCACAATCGGAGGATTAATATGGGCTCATCCGAAAAGTTCAACGACTCGGCCCCGTAAAATTACTCAATCACACGTGTAAATCCAAAACTCTCTATGAATGATAATTCAAAATAAAAAATAATGACGTATTATAATTCCGACATAATAATAATATTAATAATAATAAATCAAATATTCGACGCTTACTCAATATCCTACTCACGCTTATTATCTATCTCTTTACTCGAGAACATCAAGTAAAAAAAAAAAGAAAGGCGACTAAAAATGAATTTTTTCGAAAAGGGGTGCAACACGAGGACTTCCCAGGGGGTCACCCATCCTAGTACTACTCTCGCCCAAGCACGCTTAACTTCGGAGTTCTGATGGGATCCGGTGCATTAGTGCTGGTATGATCGCACCCGTAAGGTAATGCACATTCTTTTCCTTTATACCAAGTCCACAATCGGAGGATTAATATGGGCTCATCCGAAAAGTTCAACGACTCGGCCCCGTAAAATTACTCAATCACACGTGTAAATCCAAAACTCTCTATGAATGATAATTCAAAATAAAAAATAATGACGTATTATAATTCCGACATAATAATAATATTAATAATAATAAATCAAATATTCGACGCTTACTCAATATCCTACTCACGCTTATTATCTATCTCTTTACTCGAGAACATCAAGTAAAAAAAAAAAAGAAAGGCGACTAAAAATGAATTTTTTCGAAAAGGGGTGCAACACGAGGACTTCCCAGGGGGTCACCCATCCTAGTACTACTCTCGCCCAAGCACGCTTATCTTCGGAGTTCTGATGGGATCCGGTGCATTAGTGCTGGTATGATCGCACCCGTAAGGTAATGCACATTCTTTTCCTTTATACCAAGTCCACAATCGGAGGATTAATATGGGCTCATCCGAAAAGTTCAACGACTCGGCCCCGTAAAATTACTCAATCACACGTGTAAATCCAAAACTCTCTATGAATGATAATTCAAAATAAAAAATAATGACGTATTATAATTCCGACATAATAATAATATTAATAATAATAAATCAAATATTCGACGCTTACTCAATATCCTACTCACGCTTATTATCTATCTCTTTACTCGAGAACATCAAGTAAAAAAAAAAAGAAAGGCGACTAAAAATGAATTTTTTCGAAAAGGGGTGCAACACGAGGACTTCCCAGGGGGTCACCCATCCTAGTACTACTCTCGCCCAAGCACGCTTAACTTCGGAGTTCTGATGGGATCCGGTGCATTAGTGCTGGTATGATCGCACCCGTAAGGTAATGCACATTCTTTTCCTTTATACCAAGTCCACAATCGGAGGATTAATATGGGCTCATCCGAAAAGTTCAACGACTCGGCCCCGTAAAATTACTCAATCACACGTGTAAATCCAAAACTCTCTATGAATGATAATTCAAAATAAAAAATAATGACGTATTATAATTCCGACATAATAATAATATTAATAATAATAAATCAAATATTCGACGCTTACTCAATATCCTACTCACGCTTATTATCTATCTCTTTACTCGAGAACATCAAGTAAAAAAAAAAAGAAAGGCGACTAAAAATGAATTTTTTCGAAAAGGGGTGCAACACGAGGACTTCCCAGGGGGTCACCCATCCTAGTACTACTCTCGCCCAAGCACGCTTAACTTCGGAGTTCTGATGGGATCCGGTGCATTAGTGCTGGTATGATCGCACCCGTAAGGTAATGCACATTCTTTTCCTTTATACCAAGTCCACAATCGGAGGATTAATATGGGCTCATCCGAAAAGTTCAACGACTCGGCCCCGTAAAATTACTCAATCACACGTGTAAATCCAAAACTCTCTATGAATGATAATTCAAAATAAAAAATAATGACGTATTATAATTCCGACATAATAATAATATTAATAATAATAAATCAAATATTCGACGCTTACTCAATATCCTACTCACGCTTATTATCTATCTCTTTACTCGAGAACATCAAGTAAAAAAAAAAAGAAAGGCGACTAAAAATGAATTTTTTCGAAAAGGGGTGCAACACGAGGACTTCCCAGGGGGTCACCCATCCTAGTACTACTCTCGCCCAGGCACGCTTAACTTCGGAGTTCTGATGGGATCCGGTGCATTAGTGCTGGTATGATCGCACCCGTAAGGTAATGCACATTCTTTTCCTTTATACCAAGTCCACAATCGGAGGATTAATATGGGCTCATCCGAAAAGTTCAACGACTCGGCCCCGTAAAATTACTCAATCACACGTGTAAATCCAAAACTCTCTATGAATGATAATTCAAAATAAAAAATAATGACGTATTATAATTCCGACATAATAATAATATTAATAATAATAAATCAAATATTCGACGCTTACTCAATATCCTACTCACGCTTATTATCTATCTCTTTACTCGAGAACATCAAGTAAAAAAAAAAAGAAAGGCGACTAAAAATGAATTTTTTCGAAAAGGGGTGCAACACGAGGACTTCCCAGGGGGTCACCCATCCTAGTACTACTCTCGCCCAAGCACGCTTAACTTCGGAGTTCTGATGGGATCCGGTGCATTAGTGCTGGTATGATCGCACCCGTAAGGTAATGCACATTCTTTTCCTTTATACCAAGTCCACAATCGGAGGATTAATATGGGCTCATCCGAAAAGTTCAACGACTCGGCCCCGTAAAATTACTCAATCACACGTGTAAATCCAAAACTCTCTATGAATGATAATTCAAAATAAAAAATAATGACGTATTATAATTCCGACATAATAATAATATTAATAATAATAAATCAAATATTCGACGCTTACTCAATATCCTACTCACGCTTATTATCTATCTCTTTACTCGAGAACATCAAGTAAAAAAAAAAAGAAAGGCGACTAAAAATGAATTTTTTCGAAAAGGGGTGCAACACGAGGACTTCCCAGGGGGTCACCCATCCTAGTACTACTCTCGCCCAAGCACGCTTAACTTCGGAGTTTTGATGGGATCCGGTGCATTAGTGCTGGTATGATCGCACCCGTAAGGTAATGCACATTCTTTTCCTTTATACCAAGTCCACAATCGGAGGATTAATATGGGCTCATCCGAAAAGTTCAACGACTCGGCCCCGTAAAATTACTCAATCACACGTGTAAATCCAAAACTCTCTATGAATGATAATTCAAAATAAAAAATAATGACGTATTATAATTCCGACATAATAATAATATTAATAATAATAAATCAAATATTCGACGCTTACTCAATATCCTACTCACGCTTATTATCTATCTCTTTACTCGAGAACATCAAGTAAAAAAAAAAAGAAAGGCGACTAAAAATGAA
The DNA here is from genome assembly GCA_963669365.1 of Verbascum thapsus. Lineage (NCBI taxonomy): Eukaryota > Viridiplantae > Streptophyta > Magnoliopsida > Lamiales > Scrophulariaceae > Verbascum > Verbascum thapsus. Next base: position 15,208,821 of record OY770108.1, read on the forward strand.
TTTTTTCGAAAAGGGGTGCAACACGAGGACTTCCCAGGGGGTCACCCATCCTAGTACTACTCTCGCCCAAGCACGCTTAACTTCGGAGTTCTGATGGGATCCGGTGCATTAGTGCTGGTATGATCGCACCCGTAAGGTAATGCACATTCTTTTCCTTTATACCAAGTCCACAATCGGAGGATTAATATGGGCTCATCCGAAAAGTTCAACGACTCGGCCCCGTAAAATTACTCAATCACACGTGTAAATCCAAAACTCTCTATGAATGATAATTCAAAATAAAAAATAATGACGTATTATAATTCCGACATAATAATAATATTAATAATAATAAATCAAATATTCGACGCTTACTCAATATTCTACTCACGCTTATTATCTATCTCTTTACTCGAGAACATCAAGTAAAAAAAAAAAAAAAGGCGACTAAAAATGAATTTTTTCGAAAAGGGGTGCAACACGAGGACTTCCCAGGGGGTCACCCATCCTAGTACTACTCTCGCCCAAGCACGCTTAACTTCGGAGTTCTGATGGGATCCGGTGCATTAGTGCTGGTATGATCGCACCCGTAAGGTAATGCACATTCTTTTCCTTTATACCAAGTCCACAATCGGAGGATTAATATGGGCTCATCCGAAAAGTTCAACGACTCGGCCCCGTAAAATTACTCAATCACACGTGTAAATCCAAAACTCTCTATGAATGATAATTCAAAATAAAAAATAATGACGTATTATAATTCCGACATAATAATAATATTAATAATAATAAATCAAATATTCGACGCTTACTCAATATCCTACTCACGCTTATTATCTATCTCTTTACTCGAGAACATCAAGTAAAAAAAAAAAGAAAGGCGACTAAAAATGAATTTTTTCGAAAAGGGGTGCAACACGAGGACTTCCCAGGGGGTCACCCATCCTAGTACTACTCTCGCCCAAGCACGCTTAACTTCGGAGTTCTGATGGGATCCGGTGCATTAGTGCTGGTATGATCACACCCGTAAGGTAATGCACATTCTTTTCCTTTATACCAAGTCCACAATCGGAGGATTAATATGGGCTCATCCGAAAAGTTCAACGACTCGGCCCGTAAAATTACTCAATCACACGTGTAAATCCAAAACTCTCTATGAATGATAATTCAAAATAAAAAATAATGACGTATTATAATTCCGACATAATAATAATATTAATAATAATAAATCAAATATTCGACGCTTACTCAATATCCTATTCACGCTTATTATCTATCTCTTTACTCGAGAACATCAAGTAAAAAAAAAAAGAAAGGCGACTAAAAATGAATTTTTTCGAAAAGGGGTGCAACACGAGGACTTCCCAGGGGGTCACCCATCCTAGTACTACTCTCGCCCAAGCACGCTTAACTTCGGAGTTCTGATGGGATCCGGTGCATTAGTGCTGGTATGATCGCACCCGTAAGGTAATGCACATTCTTTTCTTTATACCAAGTCCACAATCGGAGGATTAATATGGGCTCATCCGAAAAGTTCAACGACTCGGCCCGTAAAATTACTCAATCACACGTGTAAATCCAAAACTCTCTATGAATGATAATTCAAAATAAAAAATAATGACGTATTATAATTCCGACATAATAATAATATTAATAATAATAAATCAAATATTCGACGCTTACTCAATATCCTACTCACGCTTATTATCTATCTCTTTACTCGAGAACATCAAGTAAAAAAAAAAAAGAAAGGCGACTAAAAATGATTTTTTTCGAAAAGGGGTGCAACACGAGGACTTCCCAGGGGGTCACCCATCCTAGTACTACTCTCGCCCAAGCACGCTTAACTTCGGAGTTCTGATGGGATCCGGTGCATTAGTGCTGGTATGATCGCACCCGTAAGGTAATGCACATTCTTTTCCTTTATACCAAGTCCACAATCGGAGGATTAATATGGGCTCATCCGAAAAGTTCAACGACTCGGCCCGTAAAATTACTCAATCACACGTGTAAATCCAAAACTCTCTATGAATGATAATTCAAAATAAAAAATAATGACGTATTATAATTCCGACATAATAATAATATTAATAATAATAAATCAAATATTCGACGCTTACTCAATATCCTATTCACGCTTATTATCTATCTCTTTACTCGAGAACATCAAGTAAAAAAAAAAAGAAAGGCGACTAAAAATGAATTTTTTCGAAAAGGGGTGCAACACGAGGACTTCCCAGGGGGTCACCCATCCTAGTACTACTCTCGCCCAAGCACGCTTAACTTCGGAGTTCTGATGGGATCCGGTGCATTAGTGCTGGTATGATCGCACCCGTAAGGTAATGCACATTCTTTTCTTTATACCAAGTCCACAATCGGAGGATTAATATGGGCTCATCCGAAAAGTTCAACGACTCGGCCCGTAAAATTACTCAATCACACGTGTAAATCCAAAACTCTCTATGAATGATAATTCAAAATAAAAAATAATGACGTATTATAATTCCGACATAATAATAATATTAATAATAATAAATCAAATATTCGACGCTTACTCAATATCCTACTCACGCTTATTATCTATCTCTTTACTCGAGAACATCAAGTAAAAAAAAAAAAGAAAGGCGACTAAAAATGATTTTTTTCGAAAAGGGGTGCAACACGAGGACTTCCCAGGGGGTCACCCATCCTAGTACTACTCTCGCCCAAGCACGCTTAACTTCGGAGTTCTGATGGGATCCGGTGCATTAGTGCTGGTATGATCGCACCCGTAAGGTAATGCACATTCTTTTCCTTTATACCAAGTCCACAATCGGAGGATTAATATGGGCTCATCCGAAAAGTTCAACGACTCGGCCCGTAAAATTACTCAATCACACGTGTAAATCCAAAACTCTCTATGAATGATAATTCAAAATAAAAAATAATGACGTATTATAATTCCGACATAATAATAATATTAATAATAATAAATCAAATATTAGACGCTTACTCAATATCCTACTCACGCTTATTATCTATCTCTTTACTCGAGAACATCAAGTAAAAAAAAAAAGAAAGGCGACTAAAAATGAATTTTTTCGAAAAGGGTGCAACACGAGGACTTCCCAGGGGGTCACCCATCCTAGTACTACTCTCGCCCAAGCACGCTTAACTTCGGAGTTCTGATGGGATCCGGTGCATTAGTGCTGGTATGATCGCACCCGTAAGGTAATGCACATTCTTTTCCTTTATACCAAGTCCACAATCGGAGGATTAATATGGGCTCATCCGAAAAGTTCAACGACTCGGCCCGTAAAATTAGTCAATCACACGTGTAAATCCAAAACTCTCTATGAATGATAATTCAAAATAAAAAATAATGACGTATTATAATTCCGACATAATAATAATATTAATAATAATAAATCAAATATTCGACGCTTACTCAATATCCTATTCACGCTTATTATCTATCTCTTTACTCGAGAACATCAAGTAAAAAAAAAAAGAAAGGCGACTAAAAATGAATTTTTTCGAAAAGGGGTGCAACACGAGGACTTCCCAGGGGGTCACCCATCCTAGTACTACTCTCGCCCAAGCACGCTTAACTTCGGAGTTCTGATGGGATCCGGTGCATTAGTGCTGGTATGATCGCACCCGTAAGGTAATGCACATTCTTTTCTTTATACCAAGTCCACAATCGGAGGATTAATATGGGCTCATCCGAAAAGTTCAACGACTCGGCCCGTAAAATTACTCAATCACACGTGTAAATCCAAAACTCTCTATGAATGATAATTCAAAATAAAAAATAATGACGTATTATAATTCCGACATAATAATAATATTAATAATAATAAATCAAATATTCGACGCTTACTCAATATCCTACTCACGCTTATTATCTATCTCTTTACTCGAGAACATCAAGTAAAAAAAAAAAAGAAAGGCGACTAAAAATGATTTTTTTCGAAAAGGGGTGCAACACGAGGACTTCCCAGGGGGTCACCCATCCTAGTACTACTCTCGCCCAAGCACGCTTAACTTCGGAGTTCTGATGGGATCCGGTGCATTAGTGCTGGTATGATCGCACCCGTAAGGTAATGCACATTCTTTTCCTTTATACCAAGTCCACAATCGGAGGATTAATATGGGCTCATCCGAAAAGTTCAACGACTCGGCCCGTAAAATTACTCAATCACACGTGTAAATCCAAAACTCTCTATGAATGATAATTCAAAATAAAAAATAATGACGTATTATAATTCCGACATAATAATAATATTAATAATAATAAATCAAATATTCGACGCTTACTCAATATCCTACTCACGCTTATTATCTATCTCTTTACTCGAGAACATCAAGTAAAAAAAAAAAGAAAGGCGACTAAAAATGAATTTTTTCGAAAAGGGTGCAACACGAGGACTTCCCAGGGGGTCACCCATCCTAGTACTACTCTCGCCCAAGCACGCTTAACTTCGGAGTTCTGATGGGATCCGGTGCATTAGTGCTGGTATGATCGCACCCGTAAGGTAATGCACATTCTTTTCCTTTATACCAAGTCCACAATCGGAGGATTAATATGGGCTCATCCGAAAAGTTCAACGACTCGGCCCGTAAAATTAGTCAATCACACGTGTAAATCCAAAACTCTCTATGAATGATAATTCAAAATAAAAAATAATGACGTATTATAATTCCGACATAATAATAATATTAATAATAATAAATCAAATATTCGACGCTTACTCAATATCCTACTCACGCTTATTATCTATCTCTTTACTCGAGAACATCAAGTAAAAAAAAAAAAAGAAAGGCGACTAAAAATGAATTTTTTCGAAAAGGGGTGCAACACGAGGACTTCTCAGGGGGTCACCCATCCTAGTACTACTCTCGTACAAGCACGCTTAACTTCGGAGTTCTGATGGGATCCGGTGCATTAGTGCTGGTATGATCGCACCCGTAAGGTAATGCACATTCTTTTCCTTTATACCAAGTCCACAATCGGAGGATTAATATGGGCTCATCCGAAAAGTTCAACAACTCGGCCCGTAAAATTACTCAATCACCCGTGTAAATCCAAAACTCTCTATGAATGATAATTCAAAATAAAAAATAATGACGTATTATAATTCCGACATAATAATAATATTAATAATAATAAATCAAATATTCGACGCTTACTCAATATCCTACTACCGCTTATTATCTATCTCTTTACTCGAGAACATCAAGTAAAAAAAAAAAAGAAAGGCGACTAAAAATGAATTTTTTCGAAAAGGGGTGCAACACGAGGACTTCCCAGGGGGTCACCCATCCTAGTACTACTCTCGCCCAAGCACGCTTAACTTCGGAGTTCTGATGGGATCCGGTGCAATAGTGCTGGTATGATCGCACCCGTAAGGTAATGCACATTCTTTTCCTTTATACCAAGTCCACAATCGGAGGATTAATATGGGCTCATCCGAAAAGTTCAACGACTCGGCCCGTAAAATTACTCAATCACACGTGTAAATCCAAAACTCTCTATGAATGATAATTCAAAATAAAAAATAATGACGTATTATAATTCCGACATAATAATAATATTAATAATAATAAATCAAATATTCGACGCTTACTCAATATCCTACTCACGCTTATTATCTATCTCTTTACTCGAGAACATCAAGTAAAAAAAAAAAGAAAGGCGACTAAAAATGAATTTTTTCGAAAAGGGTGCAACACGAGGACTTCCCAGGGGGTCACCCATCCTAGTACTACTCTCGCCCAAGCACGCTTAACTTCGGAGTTCTGATGGGATCCGGTGCATTAGTGCTGGTATGATCGCACCCGTAAGGTAATGCACATTCTTTTCCTTTATACCAAGTCCACAATCGGAGGATTAATATGGGCTCATCCGAAAAGTTCAACGACTCGGCCCGTAAAATTACTCAATCACACGTGTAAATCCAAAACTCTCTATGAATGATAATTCAAAATAAAAAATAATGACGTATTATAATTCCGACATAATAATAATATTAATAATAATAAATCAAATATTCGACGCTTACTCAATATCCTACTCACGCTTATTATCTATCTCTTTACTCGAGAACATCAAGTAAAAAAAAAAAAAGAAAGGCGACTAAAAATGAATTTTTTCGAAAAGGGGTGCAACACGAGGACTTCCCAGGGGGTCACCCATCCTAGTACTACTCTCGTACAAGCACGCTTAACTTCGGAGTTCTGATGGGATCCGGTGCATTAGTGCTGGTATGATCGCACCCGTAAGGTAATGCACATTCTTTTCCTTTATACCAAGTCCACAATCGGAGGATTAATATGGGCTCATCCGAAAAGTTCAACGACTCGGCCCGTAAAATTACTCAATCACACGTGTAAATCCAAAACTCTCTATGAATGATAATTCAAAATAAAAAATAATGACGTATTATAATTCCGACATAATAATAATATTAATAATAATAAATCAAATATTCGACGCTTACTCAATATCCTACTCACGCTTATTATCTATCTCTTTACTCGAGAACATCAAGTAAAAAAGAAAAAAGAAAGGCGACTAAAAATGAATTTTTTCGAAAAGGGGTGCAACACGAGGACTTCCCAGGGGGTCACCCATCCTAGTACTACTCTCGTACAAGCACGCTTAACTTCGGAGTTCTGATGGGATCCGGTGCATTAGTGCTGGTATGATCGCACCCGTAAGGTAATGCACATTCTTTTCCTTTATACCAAGTCCACAATCGGAGGATTAATATGGGCTCATCCGAAAAGTTCAACGACTCGGCCCGTAAAATTACTCAATCACCCGTGTAAATCCAAAACTCTCTATGAATGATAATTCAAAATAAAAAATAATGACGTATTATAATTCCGACATAATAATAATATTAATAATAATAAATCAAATATTCGACGCTTACTCAATATCCTACTACCGCTTATTATCTATCTCTTTACTCGAGAACATCAAGTAAAAAAAAAAAAGAAAGGCGACTAAAAATGAATTTTTTCGAAAAGGGGTGCAACACGAGGACTTCACAGGGGGTCACCCATCCTAGTACTACTCTCGCCCAAGCACGCTTAACTTCGGAGTTCTGATGGGATCCGGTGCAATAGTGCTGGTATGATCGCACCCGTAAGGTAATGCACATTCTTTTCCTTTATACCAAGTCCACAATCGGAGGATTAATATGGGCTCATCCGAAAAGTTCAACGACTCGGCCCGTAAAATTACTCAATCACACGTGTAAATCCAAAACTCTCTATGAATGATAATTCAAAATAAAAAATAATGACGTATTATAATTCCGACATAATAATAATATTAATAATAATAAATCAAATATTCGACGCTTACTCAATATCCTACTCACGCTTATTATCTATCTCTTTACTCGAGAACATCAAGTAAAAAAAAAAAGAAAGGCGACTAAAAATGAATTTTTTCGAAAAGGGGTGCAACACGAGGACTTCCCAGGGGGTCACCCATCCTAGTACTACTCTCGCCCAAGCACGCTTAACTTCGGAGTTCTGATGGAATCCGATGCATTAGTGCCGGTATGATCGCACCCGTAAGGTAATGCACATTCTTTTCCTTTATACCAAGTCCACAATCGGAGGATTAATATGGGCTCATCCGAAAAGTTCAACGACTCGGCCCGTAAAATTACTCAATCACACGTGTAAATCCAAAACCCTCTATGAATGATAATTCAAAATAAAAAATAATGACGTATTATAATTCCGACATAATAATAATATTAATAATAATAAATCAAATATTCGACGCTTACTCAATATCCTACTCACGCTTATTATCTATCTCTTTACTCGAGAACATCAAGTAAAAAAAAAAAAAGAAAGGCGACTAAAAATGAATTTTTTCGAAAAGGGGTGCAACACGAGGACTTCCCAGGGGGTCACCCATCCTAGTACTACTCTCGCCCAAGCACGCTTAACTTCGGAGTTCTGATGGGATCCGGTGCATTAGTGCTGGTATGATCGCACCCCTAAGGTAATGCACATTCTTTTCCTTTATACCAAGTCCACAATCGGAGGATTAATATGGGCTCATCCGAAAAGTTCAACGACTCGGCCCGTAAAATTACTCAATCACACGTGTAAATCCAAAACTCTCTATGAATGATAATTCAAAATAAAAAATAATGACGTATTATAATTCCGACATAATAATAATATTAATAATAATAAATCAAATATTCGACGCTTACTCAATATCCTACTCACGCTTATTATCTATCTCTTTACTCGAGAACATCAAGTAAAAAAAAAAAGTCACGCTTATTATCTATCTCTTTACTCGAGAACATCAAGTAAAAAAAAAAAAGAAAGGCGACTAAAAATGAATTTTTTCGAAAAGGGGTGCAACACGAGGACTTCCCAGGGGGTCACCCATCCTAGTACTACTCTCGCCCAAGCACGCTTAACTTCGGAGTTCTGATGGGATCCGGTGCATTAGTGCTGGTATGATCGCACCCGTAAGGTAATGCACATTCTTTTCCTTTATACCAAGTCCACAATCGGAGGATTAATATGGGCTCATCCGAAAAGTTCAACGACTCGGCCCGTAAAATTACTCAATCACACGTGTAAATCCAAAACTCTCTATGAATGATAATTCAAAATAAAAAATAATGACGTATTATAATTCCGACATAATAATAATATTAATAATAATAAATCAAATATTCGACGCTTACTCAATATCCTACTCACGCTTATTATCTATCTCTTTACTCGAGAACATCAAGTAAAAAAAAAAAGAAAGGCGACTAAAAATGAATTTTTTCGAAAAGGGGTGCAACACGAGGACTTCCCAGGGGGTCACCCATCCTAGTACTACTCTCGCCCAAGCACGCTTAACATCGGAGTTCTGATGGGATCCGGTGGATTAGTGCTAGTATGATCGCACCCGTAAGGTAATGCACATTCTTTTCCTTTATACCAAGTCCACAATCGGAGGATTAATATGGGCTCATCCGAAAAGTTCAACGACTCGGCCCGTAAAATTACTCAATCACACGTGTAAATCCAAAACTCTCTATGAATGATAATTCAAAATAATGACGTATTATAATTCCGACATAATAATAATATTAATAATAATAAATCAAATATTCGACGCTTACTCAATATCCTACTCACGCTTATTATCTATCTCTTTACTCGAGAACATCAAGTAAAAAAAAAAAGAAAGGCGACTAAAAATGAATTTTTTCGAAAAGGGGTGCAACACGAGGACTTCCCAGGGGGTCACCCATCCTAGTACTACTCTCGCCCAAGCACGCTTAACTTCGGAGTTCTGATGGGATCCGGTGCATTAGTGCTGGTATGATCGCACCGGTAAGGTAATGCACATTCTTTTCCTTTATACCAAGTCCACAATCGGAGAATTAATATGGGCTCATCCGAAAAGTTCAACGACTCGGCCCGTAAAATTACTCAATCACACGTGTAAATCCAAAACTCTCTATGAATGATAATTCAAAATAAAAAATAATGACGTATTATAATTCCGACATAATAATAATATTAATAATAATAAATCAAATATTCGACGCTTACTCAATATCCTACTCACGCTTATTATCTATCTCTTTACTCGAGAACATCAAGTAAAAAAAAAAAGAAAGGCGACTAAAAATTAATTTTTTCGAAAAGGGGTGCAACACGAGGACTTCCCAGGGGGTCACCCATCCTAGTACTACTCTCGCCCAAGCACGCTTAACTTCGGAGTTCTGATGGGATCCGGTGCATTAGTGCTGGTATGATCGCACCGGTAAGGTAATGCACATTCTTTTCCTTTATACCAAGTCCACAATCGGAGGATTAATATGGGCTCATCCGAAAAGTTCAACGACTCGGCCCGTAAAATTACTCAATCACACGTGTAAATCCAAAACTCTCTATGAATGATAATTCAAAATAAAAAATAATGACGTATTATAATTCCGACATAATAATAATATTAATAATAATAAATCAAATATTCGACGCTTACTCAATATCCTACTCACGCTTATTATCTATCTCTTTACTCGAGAACATCAAGTAAAAAAAAAAAGAAAGGCGACTAAAAATGAATTTTTTCGAAAAGGGGTGCAACACGAGGACTTCCAAGGGGGTCACCCATCCTAGTACTACTCTCGCCCAAGCACGCTTAACTTCGGAGTTCTGATGGGATCCGGTGCATTAGTGCTGGTATGATCGCACCGGTAAGGTAATGCACATTCTTTTCCTTTATACCAAGTCCACAATCGGAGAATTAATATGGGCTCATCCGAAAAGTTCAACGACTCGGCCCGTAAAATTACTCAATCACACGTGTAAATCCAAAACTCTCTATGAATGATAATTCAAAATAAAAAATAATGACGTATTATAATTCCGACATAATAATAATATTAATAATAATAAATCAAATATTCGACGCTTACTCAATATCCTACTCACGCTTATTATCTATCTCTTTACTCGAGAACATCAAGTAAAAAAAAAAAAGAAAGGCGACTAAAAATTAATTTTTTCGAAAAGGGGTGCAACACGAGGAATTCCCAGGGGGTCACCCATCCTAGTACTACTCTCGCCCAAGCACGCTTAACTTCGGAGTTCTGATGGGATCCGGTGCATTAGTGCTGGTATGATCGCACCGGTAAGGTAATGCACATTCTTTTCCTTTATACCAAGTCCACAATCGGAGGATTAATATGGGCTCATCCGAAAAGTTCAACGACTCGGCCCGTAAAATTACTCAATCACACGTGTAAATCCAAAACTCTCTATGAATGATAATTCAAAATAAAAAATAATGACGTATTATAATTCCGACATAATAATAATATTAATAATAATAAATCAAATATTCGACGCTTACTCAATATCCTACTCACGCTTATTATCTATCTCTTTACTCGAGAACATCAAGTAAAAAAAAAAAGAAAGGCGACTAAAAATGAATTTTTTCGAAAAGGGGTGCAACACGAGGACTTCCCAGGGGGTCACCATCCTAGTACTACTCTCGCCCAAGCACGCTTAACTTCGGAGTTCTGATGGGATCCGGTGCATTAGTGCTGGTATGATCGCACACGTAAGGTAATGCACATTCTTTTCCTTTATACCAAGTCCACAATCGGAGGATTAATATGGGCTCATCCGAAAAGTTCAACGACTCGGCCCCGTAAAATTACTCAATCACACGTGTAAATCCAAAACTCTCTATGAATGATAATTCAAAATAAAAAATAATGACGTATTATAATTCCGACATAATAATAATATTAATAATAATAAATCAAATATTCGACGCTTACTCAATATCCTACTCACGCTTATTATCTATCTCTTTACTCGAGAACATCAAGTAAAAAAAAAAAAAGAAAGGCGACTAAAAATGAATTTTTTCGAAAAGGGGTGCAACACGAGGACTTCCCAGGGGGTCACCCATCCTAGTACTACTCTCGTACAAGCACGCTTAACTTCGGAGTTCTGATGGGATCCGGTGCATTAGTGCTGGTATGATCGCACCCGTAAGGTAATGCACATTCTTTTCCTTTATACCAAGTCCACAATCGGAGGATTAATATGGGCTCATCCGAAAAGTTCAACGACTCGGCCCGTAAAATTACTCAATCACCCGTGTAAATCCAAAACTCTCTATGAATGATAATTCAAAATAAAAAATAATGACGTATTATAATTCCGACATAATAATAATATTAATAATAATAAATCAAATATTCGACGCTTACTCAATATCCTACTACCGCTTATTATCTATCTCTTTACTCGAGAACATCAAGTAAAAAAAAAAAAGAAAGGCGACTAAAAATGAATTTTTTCGAAAAGGGGTGCAACACGAGGACTTCACAGGGGGTCACCCATCCTAGTACTACTCTCGCCCAAGCACGCTTAACTTCGGAGTTCTGATGGGATCCGGTGCAATAGTGCTGGTATGATCGCACCCGTAAGGTAATGCACATTCTTTTCCTTTATACCAAGTCCACAATCGGAGGATTAATATGGGCTCATCCGAAAAGTTCAACGACTCGGCCCGTAAAATTACTCAATCACACGTGTAAATCCAAAACTCTCTATGAATGATAATTCAAAATAAAAAATAATGACGTATTATAATTCCGACATAATAATAATATTAATAATAATAAATCAAATATTCGACGCTTACTCAATATCCTACTCACGCTTATTATCTATCTCTTTACTCGAGAACATCAAGTAAAAAAAAAAAGAAAGGCGACTAAAAATGAATTTTTTCGAAAAGGGGTGCAACACGAGGACTTCCCAGGGGGTCACCCATCCTAGTACTACTCTCGCCCAAGCACGCTTAACTTCGGAGTTCTGATGGAATCCGATGCATTAGTGCCGGTATGATCGCACCCGTAAGGTAATGCACATTCTTTTCCTTTATACCAAGTCCACAATCGGAGGATTAATATGGGCTCATCCGAAAAGTTCAACGACTCGGCCCGTAAAATTACTCAATCACACGTGTAAATCCAAAACCCTCTATGAATGATAATTCAAAATAAAAAATAATGACGTATTATAATTCCGACATAATAATAATATTAATAATAATAAATCAAATATTCGACGCTTACTCAATATCCTACTCACGCTTATTATCTATCTCTTTACTCGAGAACATCAAGTAAAAAAAAAAAAAGAAAGGCGACTAAAAATGAATTTTTTCGAAAAGGGGTGCAACACGAGGACTTCCCAGGGGGTCACCCATCCTAGTACTACTCTCGCCCAAGCACGCTTAACTTCGGAGTTCTGATGGGATCCGGTGCATTAGTGCTGGTATGATCGCACCCCTAAGGTAATGCACATTCTTTTCCTTTATACCAAGTCCACAATCGGAGGATTAATATGGGCTCATCCGAAAAGTTCAACGACTCGGCCCGTAAAATTACTCAATCACACGTGTAAATCCAAAACTCTCTATGAATGATAATTCAAAATAAAAAATAATGACGTATTATAATTCCGACATAATAATAATATTAATAATAATAAATCAAATATTCGACGCTTACTCAATATCCTACTCACGCTTATTATCTATCTCTTTACTCGAGAACATCAAGTAAAAAAAAAAAGTCACGCTTATTATCTATCTCTTTACTCGAGAACATCAAGTAAAAAAAAAAAAGAAAGGCGACTAAAAATGAATTTTTTCGAAAAGGGGTGCAACACGAGGACTTCCCAGGGGGTCACCCATCCTAGTACTACTCTCGCCCAAGCACGCTTAACTTCGGAGTTCTGATGGGATCCGGTGCATTAGTGCTGGTATGATCGCACCCGTAAGGTAATGCACATTCTTTTCCTTTATACCAAGTCCACAATCGGAGGATTAATATGGGCTCATCCGAAAAGTTCAACGACTCGGCCCGTAAAATTACTCAATCACACGTGTAAATCCAAAACTCTCTATGAATGATAATTCAAAATAAAAAATAATGACGTATTATAATTCCGACATAATAATAATATTAATAATAATAAATCAAATATTCGACGCTTACTCAATATCCTACTCACGCTTATTATCTATCTCTTTACTCGAGAACATCAAGTAAAAAAAAAAAGAAAGGCGACTAAAAATGAATTTTTTCGAAAAGGGGTGCAACACGAGGACTTCCCAGGGGGTCACCCATCCTAGTACTACTCTCGCCCAAGCACGCTTAACATCGGAGTTCTGATGGGATCCGGTGGATTAGTGCTAGTATGATCGCACCCGTAAGGTAATGCACATTCTTTTCCTTTATACCAAGTCCACAATCGGAGGATTAATATGGGCTCATCCGAAAAGTTCAACGACTCGGCCCGTAAAATTACTCAATCACACGTGTAAATCCAAAACTCTCTATGAATGATAATTCAAAATAATGACGTATTATAATTCCGACATAATAATAATATTAATAATAATAAATCAAATATTCGACGCTTACTCAATATCCTACTCACGCTTATTATCTATCTCTTTACTCGAGAACATCAAGTAAAAAAAAAAAGAAAGGCGACTAAAAATGAATTTTTTCGAAAAGGGGTGCAACACGAGGACTTCCCAGGGGGTCACCCATCCTAGTACTACTCTCGCCCAAGCACGCTTAACTTCGGAGTTCTGATGGGATCCGGTGCATTAGTGCTGGTATGATCGCACCGGTAAGGTAATGCACATTCTTTTCCTTTATACCAAGTCCACAATCGGAGAATTAATATGGGCTCATCCGAAAAGTTCAACGACTCGGCCCGTAAAATTACTCAATCACACGTGTAAATCCAAAACTCTCTATGAATGATAATTCAAAATAAAAAATAATGACGTATTATAATTCCGACATAATAATAATATTAATAATAATAAATCAAATATTCGACGCTTACTCAATATCCTACTCACGCTTATTATCTATCTCTTTACTCGAGAACATCAAGTAAAAAAAAAAAGAAAGGCGACTAAAAATTAATTTTTTCGAAAAGGGGTGCAACACGAGGACTTCCCAGGGGGTCACCCATCCTAGTACTACTCTCGCCCAAGCACGCTTAACTTCGGAGTTCTGATGGGATCCGGTGCATTAGTGCTGGTATGATCGCACCGGTAAGGTAATGCACATTCTTTTCCTTTATACCAAGTCCACAATCGGAGGATTAATATGGGCTCATCCGAAAAGTTCAACGACTCGGCCCGTAAAATTACTCAATCACACGTGTAAATCCAAAACTCTCTATGAATGATAATTCAAAATAAAAAATAATGACGTATTATAATTCCGACATAATAATAATATTAATAATAATAAATCAAATATTCGACGCTTACTCAATATCCTACTCACGCTTATTATCTATCTCTTTACTCGAGAACATCAAGTAAAAAAAAAAAGAAAGGCGACTAAAAATGAATTTTTTCGAAAAGGGGTGCAACACGAGGACTTCCAAGGGGGTCACCCATCCTAGTACTACTCTCGCCCAAGCACGCTTAACTTCGGAGTTCTGATGGGATCCGGTGCATTAGTGCTGGTATGATCGCACCGGTAAGGTAATGCACATTCTTTTCCTTTATACCAAGTCCACAATCGGAGAATTAATATGGGCTCATCCGAAAAGTTCAACGACTCGGCCCGTAAAATTACTCAATCACACGTGTAAATCCAAAACTCTCTATGAATGATAATTCAAAATAAAAAATAATGACGTATTATAATTCCGACATAATAATAATATTAATAATAATAAATCAAATATTCGACGCTTACTCAATATCCTACTCACGCTTATTATCTATCTCTTTACTCGAGAACATCAAGTAAAAAAAAAAAAGAAAGGCGACTAAAAATTAATTTTTTCGAAAAGGGGTGCAACACGAGGAATTCCCAGGGGGTCACCCATCCTAGTACTACTCTCGCCCAAGCACGCTTAACTTCGGAGTTCTGATGGGATCCGGTGCATTAGTGCTGGTATGATCGCACCGGTAAGGTAATGCACATTCTTTTCCTTTATACCAAGTCCACAATCGGAGGATTAATATGGGCTCATCCGAAAAGTTCAACGACTCGGCCCGTAAAATTACTCAATCACACGTGTAAATCCAAAACTCTCTATGAATGATAATTCAAAATAAAAAATAATGACGTATTATAATTCCGACATAATAATAATATTAATAATAATAAATCAAATATTCGACGCTTACTCAATATCCTACTCACGCTTATTATCTATCTCTTTACTCGAGAACATCAAGTAAAAAAAAAAAGAAAGGCGACTAAAAATGAATTTTTTCGAAAAGGGGTGCAACACGAGGACTTCCCAGGGGGTCACCATCCTAGTACTACTCTCGCCCAAGCACGCTTAACTTCGGAGTTCTGATGGGATCCGGTGCATTAGTGCTGGTATGATCGCACACGTAAGGTAATGCACATTCTTTTCCTTTATACCAAGTCCACAATCGGAGGATTAATATGGGCTCATCCGAAAAGTTCAACGACTCGGCCCCGTAAAATTACTCAATCACACGTGTAAATCCAAAACTCTCTATGAATGATAATTCAAAATAAAAAATAATGACGTATTATAATTCCGACATAATAATAATATTAATAATAATAAATCAAATATTCGACGCTTACTCAATATCCTACTCACGCTTATTATCTATCTCTTTACTCGAGAACATCAAGTAAAAAAAAAAAAAGAAAGGCGACTAAAAATGAATTTTTTCGAAAAGGGGTGCAACACGAGGACTTCCCAGGGGGTCACCCATCCTAGTACTACTCTCGTACAAGCACGCTTAACTTCGGAGTTCTGATGGGATCCGGTGCATTAGTGCTGGTATGATCGCACCCGTAAGGTAATGCACATTCTTTTCCTTTATACCAAGTCCACAATCGGAGGATTAATATGGGCTCATCCGAAAAGTTCAACGACTCGGCCCCGTAAAATTACTCAATCACACGTGTAAATCCAAAACTCTCTATGAATGATAATTCAAAATAAAAAATAATGACGTATTATAATTCCGACATAATAATAATATTAATAATAATAAATCAAATATTCGACGCTTACTCAATATCCTACTCACGCTTATTATCTATCTCTTTACTCGAGAACATCAAGTAAAAAAAAAAAAAAAGGCGACTAAAAATGAATTTTTTCGAAAAGGGGTGCAACACGAGGACTTCCCAGGGGGTCACCCATCCTAGTACTACTCTCGCCCAAGCACGCTTAACTTCGGAGTTCTGATGGGATCCGGTGCATTAGTGCTGGTATGATCGCACCCGTAAGGTAATGCACATTCTTTTCCTTTATACCAAGTCCACAATCGGAGGATTAATATGGGCTCATCCGAAAAGTTCAACGACTCGGCCCGTAAAATTACTCAATCACACGTGTAAATCCAAAACTCTCTATGAATGATAATTCAAAATAAAAAATAATGACGTATTATAATTCCGACATAATAATAATATTAATAATAATAAATCAAATATTCGACGCTTACTCAATATCCTACTCACGCTTATTATCTATCTCTTTACTCGAGAACATCAAGTAAAAAAAAAAAAGAAAGGCGACTAAAAATGAATTTTTTCGAAAAGGGGTGCAACACGAGGACTTCCCAGGGGGTCACCCATCCTAGAACTACTCTCGCCCAAGCACGCTTAACTTCGGAGTTCTGATGGGATCCGGTGGATTAGTGCTGGTATGATCGCACCCGTAAAGTAATGCACATTCTTTTCCTTTATACCAAGTCCACAATCGGAGGATTAATATGGGCTCATCCGAAAAGTTCAACGACTCGGCCCGTAAAATTACTCAATCACACGTGTAAATCCAAAACTCTCTATGAATGATAATTCAAAATAATGACGTATTATAATTCCGACATAATAATAATATTAATAATAATAAATCAAATATTCGACGCTTACTCAATATCCTACTCACGCTTATTATCTATCTCTTTACTCGAGAACATCAAGTAAAAAAAAAAAGAAAGGCGACTAAAAATGAATTTTTTCGAAAAAGGGTGCAACACAAGGACTTCCCAGGGGGTCACCCATCCTAGTACTACTCTCGCCCAAGCACGCTTAACTTCGGAGTTCTGATGGGATCCGGTGCATTAGTGCTGGTATGATCGCACCCGTAAGGTAATGCACATTCTTTTCTTTTATACCAAGTCCACAATCGGAGGATTAATATGGGCTCATCCGAAAAGTTCAACGACTCGGCCCGTAAAATTACTCAATCACACGTGTAAATCCAAAACTCTCTATGAATGATAATTCAAAATAAAAAATAATGACGTATTATAATTCCGACATAATAATAATATTAATAATAATAAATCAAATATTCGACGCTTACTCAATATCCTACTCACGCTTATTATCTATCTCTTTACTCGAGAACATCAAGTAAAAAAAAAAAAAGAAAGGCGACTAAAAATGAATTTTTTCGAAAAGGGGTGCAACACGAGGACTTCCCAGGGGGTCACCCATCCTAGTACTACTCTCGCCCAAGCACGCTTAACTTCGGAGTTCTGATGGGATCCGGTGCATTAGTGCTGGTATGATCGCACCCGTAAGGTAATGCACATTCTTTTCCTTTATACCAAGTCCACAATCGGAGGATTAATATGGGCTCATCCGAAAAGTTCAACGACTCGGCCCGTAAAATTACTCAATCACACGTGTAAATCCAAAACTCTCTATGAATGATAATTCAAAATAAAAAATAATGACGTATTATAATTCCGACATAATAATAATATTAATAATAATAAATCAAATATTCGACTCTTACTCAATATCCTACTCAAGCTTATTATCTATCTCTTTACTCGAGAACATCAAGTAAAAAAAAAAAGAAAGGCGACTAAAAATGAATTTTTTCGAAAAGGGGTGCAACACGAGGACTTCCCAGGGGGTCACCCATCCTAGTACTACTCTCGCCCAAGCACGCTTAACATCGGAGTTCTGATGGGATCCGGTGGATTAGTGCTGGTATGATCGCACTCGTAAGGTAATGCACATTCTTTTCCTTTATACCAAGTCCACAATCGGAGGATTAATATGGGCTCATCCGAAAAGTTCAACGACTCGGCCCGTAAAATTACTCAATCACACGTGTAAATCCAAAACTCTCTATGAATGATAATTCAAAATAATGACGTATTATAATCCGACATAATAATAATATTAATAATAATAAATCAAATATTCGACGCTTACTCAATATCCTACTCACGCTTATTATCTATCTCTTTACTCGAGAACATCAAGTAAAAAAAAAAAGAAAGGCGACTAAAAATGAATTTTTTCGAAAAGGGGTGCAACACGAGGACTTCCCAGGGGGTCACCCATCCTAGTACTACTCTCGCCCAAGCACGCTTAACTTCGGAGTTCTGATGGGATCCGGTGCATTAGTGCTGGTATGATCGCACCGGTAAGGTAATGCACATTCTTTTCCTTTATACCAAGTCCACAATCGGAGAATTAATATGGGCTCATCCGAAAAGTTCAACGACTCGGCCCGTAAAATTACTCAATCACACGTGTAAATCCAAAACTCTCTATGAATGATAATTCAAAATAAAAAATAATGACGTATTATAATTCCGACATAATAATAATATTAATAATAATAAATCAAATATTCGACGCTTACTCAATATCCTACTCACGCTTATTATCTATCTCTTTACTCGAGAACATCAAGTAAAAAAAAAAAAGAAAGGCGACTAAAAATGAATTTTTTCGAAAAGGGGTGCAACACGAGGACTTCCCAGGGGGTCACCCATCCTAGTACTACTCTCGCCCAAGCACGCTTAACTTCGGAGTTCTGATGGGATCCGGTGCATTAGTGCTGGTATGATCGCACCCGTAAGGTAATGCACATTCTTTTCCTTTATACCAAGTCCACAATCGGAGGATTAATATGGGCTCATCCGAAAAGTTCAACGACTCGGCCCGTAAAATTACTCAATCACACGTGTAAATCCAAAACTCTCTATGAATGATAATTCAAAATAAAAAATAATGACGTATTATAATTCCGACATAATAATAATATTAATAATAATAAATCAAATATTCGACGCTTACTCAATATCCTACTCACGCTTATTATCTATCTCTTTACTCGAGAACATCAAGTAAAAAAAAAAAAAAAGGCGACTAAAAATGAATTTTTTCGAAAAGGGGTGCAACACGAGGACTTCCCAGGGGGTCACCCATCCTAGTACTACTCTCGCCCAAGCACGCTTAACTTCGGAGTTCTGATGGGATCCGGTGCATTAGTGCTGGTATGATCGCACCGGTAAGGTAATGCACATTCTTTTCCTTTATACCAAGTCCACAATCGGAGGATTAATATGGGCTCATCCGAAAAGTTCAACGACTCGGCCCGTAAAATTACTCAATCACACGTGTAAATCCAAAACTCTCTATGAATGATAATTCAAAATAAAAAATAATGACGTATTATAATTCCGACATAATAATAATATTAATAATAATAAATCAAATATTCGACGCTTACTCAATATCCTACTCACGCTTATTATCTATCTCTTTACTCGAGAACATCAAGTAAAAAAAAAAAAGAAAGGCGACTAAAAATGAATTTTTTCGAAAAGGGGTGCAACACGAGGACTTCCCAGGGGGTCACCCATCCTAGTACTACTCTCGCCCAAGCACGCTTAACTTTGGAGTTCTGATGGGATCCGGTGGATTAGTGCTGGTATGATCACACCCGTAAGGTAATGCACATTCTTTTCCTTTATACCAAGTCCACAATCGGAGGATTAATATGGGCTCATCCGAAAAGTTCAACGACTCGGCCCGTAAAATTACTCAATCACACGTGTAAATCCAAAACTCTCTATGAATGATAATTCAAAATAATGACGTATTATAATTCCGACATAATAATAATATTAATAATAATAAATCAAATATTCGACGCTTACTCAATATCCTACTCACGCTTATTATCTATCTCTTTACTCGAGAACATCAAGTAAAAAAAAAAAGAAAGGCGACTAAAAATGAATTTTTTCGAAAAGGGGTGCAACACGAGGACTTCCCAGGGGGTCACCCATCCTAGTACTACTCTCGCCCAAGCACGCTTAACTTCGGAGTTCTGATGGGATCCGGTGCATTAGTGCTGGTATGATCGCACCGGTAAGGTAATGCACATTCTTTTCCTTTATACCAAGTCCACAATCGGAGGATTAATATGGGCTCATCCGAAAAGTTCAACGACTCGGCCCGTAAAATTACTCAATCACACGTGTAAATCCAAAACTCTCTATGAATGATAATTCAAAATAAAAAATAATGACGTATTATAATTCCGACATAATAATGATATTAATAATAATAAATCAAATATTCGACGCTTACTCAATATCCTACTCACGCTTATTATCTATCTCTTTACTCGAGAACATCAAGTAAAAAAAAAAAAGAAAGGCGACTAAAAATGAATTTTTTCGAAAAGGGGTGCAACACGAGGACTTCCCAGGGGGTCACCCATCCTAGTACTACTCTCGCCCAAGCACGCTTAACTTCGGAGTTCTGATGGGATCCGGTGCATTAGTGCTGGTATGATCGCACCCGTAAGGTAATGCACATTCTTTTCCTTTATACCAAGTCCACAATCGGAGGATTAATATGGGCTCATCCGAAAAGTTCAACGACTCGGCCCGTAAAATTACTCAATCACACGTGTAAATCCAAAACTCTCTATGAATGATAATTCAAAATTAAAAATAATGACGTATTATAATTCCGACATAATAATAATATTAATAATAATAAATCAAATATTCGACGCTTACTCAATATCCTACTCACGCTTATTATCTATCTCTTTACTCGAGAACATCAAGTAAAAAAAAAAAGAAA
>OY770108.1:15235263-15380263 GCA_963669365.1 Verbascum thapsus
TATGGGCTCATCCGAAAAGTTCAACGACTCGGCCCGTAAAATTACTCAATCACACGTGTAAATCCAAAACTCTCTATGAATGATAATTCAAAACAAAAAATAATGACGTATTATAATTCCGACATAATAATAATATTAATAATAATAAATCAAATATTCGACGCTTACTCAATATCCTACTCACGCTTATTATCTATCTCTTTACTCGAGAACATCAAGTAAAAAAAAAAAGAAAGGCGACTAAAAATGAATTTTTTCGAAAAGGGGTGCAACACGAGGAATTCCCAGGGGGTCACCCATCCTAGTACTACTCTCGCCCAAGCACGCTTAACTTCGGAGTTCTGATGGGATCCGGTGCATTAGTGCTGGTATGATCGCACCCGTAAGGTAATGCACATTCTTTTCCTTTATACCAAGTCCACAACCGGAGGATTAATATGGGCTCATCCGAAAAGTTCAACGACTCGGCCCGTAAAATTACTCAATCACACGTGTAAATCCAAAACTCTCTATGAATGATAATTCAAAACAAAAAATAATGACGTATTATAATTCCGACATAATAATAATATTAATAATAATAAATCAAATATTCGACGCTTACTCAATATTCTACTCACGCTTATTATCTATCTCTTTACTCGAGAACATCAAGTAAAAAAAAAAAAAGAAAGGCGACTAAAAATGAATTTTTTCGAAAAGGGGTGCAACACGAGGACTTCCCAGGGGGTCACCCATCCTAGTACTACTCTCGCCCAAGCATGCTTAAGTTCGGAGTTCTGATGGGATCCGGTGCATTAGTGCTGGTATGATCGCACCCGTAAGGTAATGCACATTCTTTTCCTTTATACCAAGTCCACAATCGGAGGATTAATATGGGCTCATCCGAAAAGTTCAACGACTCGGCCCGTAAAATTACTCAATCACACGTGTAAATCCAAAACTCTCTATGAATGATAATTCAAAATAAAAAATAATGACGTATTATAATTCCGACATAATAATAATATTAATAATAATAAATCAAATATTCGACGCTTACTCAATATCCTACTCACGCTTATTATCTATCTCTTTACTCGAGAACATCAAGTAAAAAAAAAAAAGAAAGGCGACTAAAAATGAATTTTTTCGAAAAGGGGTGCAACACGAGGACTTCCCAGGGGGTCACCCATCCTAGTACTAATCTCGCCCAAGCACGCTTAACATCGAAGTTCTGATGGGATCCGGTGCATTAGTGCTGGTATGATCGCACCCGTAAGGTAATGCACATTCTTTTCCTTTATACCAAGTCCACAATCAGAGGATGAATATGGGCTCATCCGAAAAGTTCAACGACTCGGCCCGTAAAATTACTCAATCACACGTGTAAATCCAAAACTCTCTATGAATGATAATTCAAAATAAAAAATAATGATGTATTATAATTCCGACATAATAATAATATTAATAATAATAAATCAAATATTCGACGCTTACTCAATATCCTACTCACGCTTATTATCTATCTCTTTACTCGACAACATCAAGTAAAAAAAAAAAGAAAGGCGACTAAAAATGAATTTTTTCGAAAAGGGGTGCAACACGAGGACTTCCCAGGGGGTCACCCATCCTAGTACTACTCTCGCCCAAGCATGCTTAACTTCGGAGTTCTGATGGGATCCGGTGCATTAGTGCTGGTATGATCGCACCCGTAAGGTAATGCACATTCTTTTCCTTTATACCAAGTCCACAATCGGAGGATTAATATGGGCTCATCCGAAAAGTTCAACGACTCGGCCCCGTAAAATTACTCAATCACACGTGTAAATTCAAAACTCTCTATGAATGATAATTCAAAATAAAAAATAATGACGTATTATAATTCCGACATAATAATAATATTAATAATAATAAATCAAATATTCGACGCTTACTCAATATCCTACTCACGCTTATTATCTATCTCTTTACTCGAGAACATCAAGTAAAAAAAAAAAGAAAGGCGACTAAAAATGAATTTTTTCGAAAAGGGGTGCAACACGAGGACTTCCCAGGGGGTCACCCATCCTAGTACTACTCTCGCCCAAGCACGCTTAACTTCGGAGTTCTGATGGGATCCGGTGCATTAGTGCTGGTATGATCGCACCCGTAAGGTAATGCACATTCTTTTCCTTTATACCAAGTCCACAATCGGAGGATTAATATGGGCTCATCCGAAAAGTTCAACGACTCGGCCCCGTAAAATTACTCAATCACACGTGTAAATCCAAAACTCTCTATGAATGATAATTCAAAATAAAAAATAATGACGTATTATAATTCCGACATAATAATAATATTAATAATAATAAATCAAATATTCGACGCTTACTCAATATCCTACTCACGCTTATTATCTATCTCTTTACTCGAGAACATCAAGTAAAAAAAAAAAGAAAGGCGACTAAAAATAAATTTTTTCGAAAAGGGGTGCAACACGAGGACTTCCCAGGGGGTCACCCATCCTAGTACTACTCTCGCCCAAGCACGCTTAACTTCGCAGTTCTGATGGGATCCGGTGCATTAGTGCTGGTATGATCGCACCCGTAAGGTAATGCACATTCTTTTCCTTTATACCAAGTCCACAATCGGAGGATTAATATGGGCTCATCCGCAAAGTTCAACGACTCGGCCCCGTAAAATTACTCAATCACACGTGTAAATCCAAAACTCTCTATGAATGATAATTCAAAATAAAAAATAATGACGTATTATAATTCCGACATAATAATAATATTAATAATAATAAATCAAATATTCGACGCTTACTCAATATCCTACTCACGCTTATTATCTATCTCTTTACTCGAGAACATCAAGTAAAAAAAAAAAGAAAGGCGACTAAAAATGAATTTTTTCGAAAAGGGGTGCAACACGAGGACTTCCCAGGGGGTCACCCATCCTAGTACTACTCTCGCCCAAGCAGGCTTAACTTCGGAGTTCTGATGGGATCCGGTGCATTAGTGCTGGTATGATCGCACCCGTAAGGTAATGCACATTCTTTTCCTTTATACCAAGTCCACAATCGGAGGATTAATATGGGCTCATCCGAAAAGTTCAACGACTCGGCCCCGTAAAATTACTCAATCACACGTGTAAATTCAAAACTCTCTATGAATGATAATTCAAAATAAAAAATAATGACGTATTATAATTCCGACATAATAATAATATTAATAATAATAAATCAAATATTCGACGCTTACTCAATATCCTACTCACGCTTATTATCTATCTCTTTACTCGAGAACATCAAGTAAAAAAAAAAAGAAAGGCGACTAAAAATGAATTTTTTCGAAAAGGGGTGCAACACGAGGACTTCCCAGGGGGTCACCCATCCTAGTACTACTCTCGCCCAAGCAGGCTTAACTTCGGAGTTCTGATGGGATCCGGTGCATTAGTGCTGGTATGATCGCACCCGTAAGGTAATGCACATTCTTTTCCTTTATACCAAGTCCACAATCGGAGGATTAATATGGGCTCATCCGAAAAGTTCAACGACTCGGCCCCGTAAAATTACTCAATCACACGTGTAAATTCAAAACTCTCTATGAATGATAATTCAAAATAAAAAATAATGACGTATTATAATTCCGACATAATAATAATATTAATAATAATAAATCAAATATTCGACGCTTACTCAATATCCTACTCACGCTTATTATCTATCTCTTTACTCGAGAACATCAAGTAAAAAAAAAAAGAAAGGCGACTAAAAATGAATTTTTTCGAAAAGGGGTGCAACACGAGGACTTCCCAGGGGGTCACCCATCCTAGTACTACTCTCGCCCAAGCACGCTTAACTTCGGAGTTCTGATGGAATCCGGTGCATTAGTGCTGGCATGATCGCACCCGTAAGGTAATGCACATTCTTTTCCTTTATACCAAGTCCACAATCGGAGGATTAATATGGGCTCATCCGAAAAGTTCAACGACTCGGCCCCGTAAAATTACTCAATCACACGTGTAAATCCAAAACTCTCTATGAATGATAATTCAAAATAAAAAATAATGACGTATTATAATTCCGACATAATAATAATATTAATAATAATAAATCAAATATTCGACGCTTACTCAATATCCTACTCACGCTTATTATCTATCTCTTTACTCGAGAACATCAAGTAAAAAAAAAAAGAAAGGCGACTAAAAATGAATTTTTTCGAAAAGGGGTGCAACACGAGGACTTCCCAGGGGGTCACCCATCCTAGTACTACTCTCGCCCAAGCACGCTTAACTTCGGAGTTCTGATGGGATCCGGTGCATTAGTGCTGGTATGATCGCACCCGTAAGGTAATGCACATTCTTTTCCTTTATACCAAGTCCACAATCGGAGGATTAATATGGGCTCATCCGAAAAGTTCAACGACTCGGCCCCGTAAAATTACTCAATCACACGTGTAAATCCAAAACTCTCTATGAATGATAATTCAAAATAAAAAATAATGACGTATTATAATTCCGACATAATAATAATATTAATAATAATAAATCAAATATTCGACGCTTACTCAATATCCTACTCACGCTTATTATCTATCTCTTTACTCGAGAACATCAAGTAAAAAAAAAAAGAAAGGCGACTAAAAATGAATTTTTTCGAAAAGGGGTGCAACACGAGGACTTCCCAGGGGGTCACCCATCCTAGTACTACTATCGCCCAAGCACGCTTAACTTCGGAGTTCTGATGGAATCCGGTGCATTAGTGCTGGCATGATCGCACCCGTAAGGTAATGCACATTCTTTTCCTTTATACCAAGTCCACAATCGGAGGATTAATATGGGCTCATCCGAAAAGTTCAACGACTCGGCCCCGTAAAATTACTCAATCACACGTGTAAATCCAAAACTCTCTATGAATGATAATTCAAAATAAAAAATAATGACGTATTATAATTCCGACATAATAATAATATTAATAATAATAAATCAAATATTCGACGCTTACTCAATATCCTACTCACGCTTATTATCTATCTCTTTACTCGAGAACATCAAGTAAAAAAAAAAAGAAAGGCGACTAAAAATGAATTTTTTCGAAAAGGGGTGCAACACGAGGACTTCCCAGGGGGTCACCCATCCTAGTACTACTCTCGCCCAAGCACGCTTAACTTCGGAGTTCTGATGGGATCCAGTGCATTAGTGCTGGTATGATCGCACCCGTAAGGTAATGCACATTCTTTTCCTTTATACCAAGTCCACAATCGGAGGATTAATATGGGCTCATCCGAAAAGTTCAACGACTCGGCCCCGTAAAATTACTCAATCACACGTGTAAATCCAAAACTCTCTATGAATGATAATTCAAAATAAAAAATAATGACGTATTATAATTCCGACATAATAATAATATTAATAATAATAAATCAAATATTCGAAGCTTACTCAATATCCTACTCACGCTTATTATCTATCTCTTTACTCGAGAACATCAAGTAAAAAAAAAAAGAAAGGCGACTAAAAATGAATTTTTTCGAAAAGGGGTGCAACACGAGGACTTCCCAGGGGGTCACCCATCCTAGTACTACTCTCGCCCAAGCACGCTTAACTTCGGAGTTCTGATGGGATCCAGTGCATTAGTGCTGGTATGATCGCACCCGTAAGGTAATGCACATTCTTTTCCTTTATACCAAGTCCACAATCGGAGGATTAATATGGGCTCATCCGAAAAGTTCAAAGACTCGGCCCCGTAAAATTACTCAATCACACGTGTAAATCCAAAACTCTCTATGAATGATAATTCAAAATAAAAAATAATGACGTATTATAATTCCGACATAATAATAATATTAATAATAATAAATCAAATATTCGAAGCTTACTCAATATCCTACTCACGCTTATTATCTATCTCTTTACTCGAGAACATCAAGTAAAAAAAAAAAGAAAGGCGACTAAAAATGAATTTTTTCGAAAAGGGGTGCAACACGAGGACTTCCCAGGGGGTCACCCATCCTAGTACTACTCTCACCCAAGCACACTTAACTTCGGAGTTCTGATGGGATCCGGTGCATTAGTGCTGGTATGATCGCACCCGTAAGGTAATGCACATTCTTTTCCTTTATACCAAGTCCACAATCGGAGGATTAATATGGGCTCATCCGAAAAGTTCAACGACTCGGCCCCGTAAAATTACTCAATCACAC
Source organism: Verbascum thapsus (assembly GCA_963669365.1). NCBI lineage: Eukaryota > Viridiplantae > Streptophyta > Magnoliopsida > Lamiales > Scrophulariaceae > Verbascum > Verbascum thapsus. The sequence continues at coordinate 15,241,437 of OY770108.1, forward strand.
GTGTAAATCCAAAACTCTCTATAAATGATAATTCAAAATAAAAAATAATGACGTATTATAATTCCGACATAATAATAATATTAATAATAATAAATCAAATATTCGACGCTTACTCAATATCCTACTCACGCTTATTATCTATCTCTTTACTCGAGAACATCAAGTAAAAAAAAAAAAGAAAGGCGACTAAAAATGAATTTTTTCGAAAAGGGGTGCAACACGAGGACTTCCCAGGGGGTCACCCATCCTAGTACAACTCTCGCCCAATCACGCTTAACTTCGGAGTTCTGATGGGATCCGGTGCATTAGTGCTGGTATGATCGCACCCGTAAGGTAATGCACATTCTTTTCCTTTATACCAAGTCCACAATCGGAGGATTAATATGGGCTCATCCGAAAAGTTCAACGACTCGGCCCCGTAAAATTACTCAATCACACGTGTAAATCCAAAACTCTCTATGAATGATAATTCAAAATAAAAAATAATGACGTATTATAATTCCGACATAATAATAATATTAATAATAATAAATCAAATATTCGACGCTTACTCAATATCCTACTCACGCTTATTATCTATCTCTTTACTCGAGAACATCAAGTAAAAAAAAAAAAAAAGGCGACTAAAAATGAATTTTTTCGAAAAGGGGTGCAACACGAGGACTTCCCAGGGGGTCACCCATCCTAGTACTACTCTCGCCCAAGCACGCTTAACTTCGGAGTTCTGATGGGATCCGGTGCATTAGTGCTGGTATGATCGCACCCGTAAGGTAATGCACATTCTTTTCCTTTATACCAAGTCCACAATCGGAGGATTAATATGGGCTCATCCGAAAAGTTCAACGACTCGGCCCCGTAAAATTACTCAATCACACGTGTAAATCCAAAACTCTCTATGAATGATAATTCAAAATAAAAAATAATGACGTATTATAATTCCGACATAATAATAATATTAATAATAATAAATCAAATATTCGACGCTTACTCAATATCCTACTCACGCTTATTATCTATCTCTTTACTCGAGAACATCAAGTAAAAAAAAAAAGAAAGGCGACTAAAAATGAATTTTTTCGAAAAGGGGTGCAACACGAGGACTTCACAGGGGGTCACCCATCCTAGTACTACTCTCGCCCAAGCACGCTTAACTTCGGAGTTTTGATGGGATCCGGTGCATTAGTGCTGGTATGATCGCACCCGTAAGGTAATGCACATTCTTTTCCTTTATACCAAGTCCACAATCGGAGGATTAATATGGGCTCATCCGAAAAGTTCAACGACTCGGCCCCGTAAAATTACTCAATCACACGTGTAAATCCAAAACTCTCTATGAATGATAATTCAAAATAAAAAATAATGACGTATTATAATTCCGACATAATAATAATATTAATAATAATAAATCAAATATTCGACGCTTACTCAATATCCTACTCACGCTTATTATCTATCTCTTTACTCGAGAACATCAAGTAAAAAAAAAAAGAAAGGCGACTAAAAATGAATTTTTTCGAAAAGGGGTGCAACACGAGGACTTCCCAGGGGGTCACCCATCCTAGTACTACTCTCGCCCAAGCACGCTTAACTTCGGAGTTCTGATGGGATCCGGTGCATTAGTGCTGGTATGATCGCACCCGTAAGGTAATGCACATTCTTTTCCTTTATACCAAGTCCACAATCGGAGGATTAATATGGGCTCATCCGAAAAGTTCAACGACTCGGCCCCGTAAAATTACTCAATCACACGTGTAAATCCAAAACTCTCTATGAATGATAATTCAAAATAAAAAATATTGACGTATTATAATTCCGACATAATAATAATATTAATAATAATAAATCAAATATTCGACGCTTACTCAATATCCTACTCACGCTTATTATCTATCTCTTTACTCGAGAACATCAAGTAAAAAAAAAAAGAAAGGCGACTAAAAATGAATTTTTTCGAAAAGGGGTGCAACACGAGGACTTCCCAGGGGGTCACCCATCCTAGTACTACTCTCGCCCAAGCACGCTTAACTTCGGAGTTCTGATGGGATCCGGTGCATTAGTGCTGGTATGATCGCACCCGTAAGGTAATGCACATTCTTTTTCTTTATACCAAGTCCACAATCGGAGGATTAATATGGGCTTATCCGAAAAGTTCAACGACTCGGCCCCGTAAAATTACTCAATCAAACGTGTAAATCCAAAACTCTCTATGAATGATAATTCAAAATAAAAAATAATGACGTATTATAATTCCGACATAATAATAATATTAATAATAATAAATGAAATATTCGACGCTTACTCAATATCCTACTCACGCTTATTATCTATCTCTTTACTCGAGAACATCAAGTAAAAAAAAAAAGAAAGGCGACTAAAAATGAATTTTTTCGAAAAGGGGTGCAACACGAGGACTTCACAGGGGGTCACCCATCCTAGTACTACTCTCGCCCAAGCACGCTTAACTTCGGAGTTTTGATGGGATCCGGTGCATTAGTGCTGGTATGATCGCACCCGTAAGGTAATGCACATTCTTTTCCTTTATACCAAGTCCACAATCGGAGGATTAATATGGGCTCATCCGAAAAGTTCAACGACTCGGCCCCGTAAAATTACTCAATCACACGTGTAAATCCAAAACTCTCTATGAATGATAATTCAAAATAAAAAATAATGACGTATTATAATTCCGACATAATAATAATATTAATAATAATAAATCAAATATTCGACGCTTACTCAATATCCTACTCACGCTTATTATCTATCTCTTTACTCGAGAACATCAAGTAAAAAAAAAAAGAAAGGCGACTAAAAATGAATTTTTTCGAAAAGGGGTGCAACACGAGGACTTCCCAGGGGGTCACCCATCCTAGTACTACTCTCGCCCAAGCACGCTTAACTTCGGAGTTCTGATGGGATCCGGTGCATTAGTGCTGGTATGATCGCACCCGTAAGGTAATGCACATTCTTTTCCTTTATACCAAGTCCACAATCGGAGGATTAATATGGGCTCATCCGAAAAGTTCAACGACTCGGCCCCGTAAAATTACTCAATCACACGTGTAAATCCAAAACTCTCTATGAATGATAATTCAAAATAAAAAATAATGACGTATTATAATTCCGACATAATAATAATATTAATAATAATAAATCAAATATTCGACGCTTACTCAATATCCTACTCACGCTTATTATCTATCTCTTTACTCGAGAACATCAAGTAAAAAAAAAAAAGAAAGGCGACTAAAAATGAATTTTTTCGAAAAGGGGTGCAACACGAGGACTTCCCAGGGGGTCACCCATCCTAGTACTACTCTCGCCCAAGCACGCTTAACTTCGGAGTTCTGATGGGATCCGATGCATTAGTGCTGGTATGATCGCACCCGTAAGGTAATGCACATTCTTTTCCTTTATACCAAGTCCACAATCGGAGGATTAATATGGGCTCATCCGAAAAGTTCAACGACTCGGCCCCGTAAAATTACTCAATCACACGTGTAAATCCAAAACTCTCTATGAATGATAATTCAAAATAAAAAATAATGACGTATTATAATTCCGACATAATAATAATATTAATAATAATAAATCAAATATTCGACGCTTACTCAATATCCTACTCACGCTTATTATCTATCTCTTTACTCGAGAACATCAAGTAAAAAAAAAAGAAAGGCGACTAAAAATGAATTTTTTCGAAAAGGGGTGCAACACGAGGACTTCACAGGGGGTCACCCATCCTAGTACTACTCTCGCCCAAGCACGCTTAACTTCGGAGTTTTGATGGGATCCGGTGCATTAGTGCTGGTATGATCGCACCCGTAAGGTAATGCACATTCTTTTCCTTTATACCAAGTCCACAATCGGAGGATTAATATGGGCTCATCCGAAAAGTTCAACGACTCGGCCCCGTAAAATTACTCAATCACACGTGTAAATCCAAAACTCTCTATGAATGATAATTCAAAATAAAAAATAATGACGTATTATAATTCCGACATAATAATAATATTAATAATAATAAATCAAATATTCGACGCTTACTCAATATCCTACTCACGCTTATTATCTATCTCTTTACTCGAGAACATCAAGTAAAAAAAAAAAGAAAGGCGACTAAAAATGAATTTTTTCGAAAAGGGGTGCAACACGAGGACTTCCCAGGGGGTCACCCATCCTAGTACTACTCTCGCCCAAGCACGCTTAACTTCGGAGTTCTGATGGGATCCGGTGCATTAGTGCTGGTATGATCGCACCCGTAAGGTAATGCACATTCTTTTCCTTTATACCAAGTCCACAATCGGAGGATTAATATGGGCTCATCCGAAAAGTTCAACGACTCGGCCCCGTAAAATTACTCAATCACACGTGTAAATCCAAAACTCTCTATGAATGATAATTCAAAATAAAAAATAATGACGTATTATAATTCCGACATAATAATAATATTAATAATAATAAATCAAATATTCGACGCTTACTCAATATCCTACTCACGCTTATTATCTATCTCTTTACTCGAGAACATCAAGTAAAAAAAAAAAGAAAGGCGACTAAAAATGAATTTTTTCGAAAAGGGGTGCAACACGAGGACTTCCCAGGGGGTCACCCATCCTAGTACTACTCTCGCCCAAGCACGCTTAACTTCGGAGTTCTGATGGGATCCGGTGCATTAGTGCTGGTATGATCGCACCCGTAAGGTAATGCACATTCTTTTCCTTTATACCAAGTCCACAATCGGAGGATTAATATGGGCTTATCCGAAAAGTTCAACGACTCGGCCCCGTAAAATTACTCAATCAAACGTGTAAATCCAAAACTCTCTATGAATGATAATTCAAAATAAAAAATAATGACGTATTATAATTCCGACATAATAATAATATTAATAATAATAAATAAAATATTCGACGCTTACTCAATATCCTACTCACGCTTATTATCTATCTCTTTACTCGAGAACATCAAGTAAAAAAAAAAAGAAAGGCGACTAAAAATGAATTTTTTCGAAAAGGGGTGCAACACGAGGACTTCACAGGGGGTCACCCATCCTAGTACTACTCTCGCCCAAGCACGCTTAACTTCGCAGTTCTGATGGGATCCGGTGCATTAGTGCTGGTATGATCGCACCCGTAAGGTAATGCACATTCTTTTCCTTTATACCAAGTCCACAATCGGAGGATTAATATGGGCTCATCCGAAAAGTTCAATGACTCGGCCCGTAAAATTACTCAATCACACGTGTAAATCCAAAACTCTCTATGAATGATAATTCAAAATAAAAAATAATGACGTATTATAATTCCGACATAATAATAATATTAATAATAATAAATCAAATATTCGACGCTTACTCAATATCCTACTCACGCTTATTATCTATCTCTTTACTCGAGAACATCAAGTAAAAAAAAAAAAAGGCGACTAAAAATGAATTTTTTCGAAAAGGGGTGCAACACAAGGACTTCCCAGGGGGTCACACATCCTAGTACTACTCTCGCCCAAGCACGCTTAACTTCGGAGTTCTGATGGGATCCGGTGCATTAGTGCTGGTATGATCGCACCCGTAAGGTAATGCACATTCTTTTCCTTTATACCAAGTCCACAATCGGAGGATTAATATGGGCTCATCCGAAAAGTTCAACGACTCGGCCCCGTAAAATTACTCAATCACACGTGTAAATCCAAAACTCTCTATGAATGATAATTCAAAATAAAAAATAATGACGTATTATAATTCCGACATAATAATAATATTAATAATAATAAATGAAATATTCGACGCTTACTCAATATCCTACTCACGCTTATTATCTATCTCTTTACTCGAGAACATCAAGTAAAAAAAAAAAAAAAGGCGACTAAAAATGAATTTTTTCGAAAAGGGGTGCAACACGAGGACTTCCCAGGGGGTCACCCATCCTAGTACTACACTCGCCCAAGCACGCTTAACTTCGGAGTTCTGATGGGATCCGGTGCATTAGTGCTGGTATGATCGCACCCGTGAGGTAATGCACATACTTTTCCTTTATACCAAGTCCACAATCGGAGGATTAATATGGGCTCATCCGAAAAGTTCAACGACTCGGCCCCGTAAAATTACTCAATCACACGTGTAAATCCAAAACTCTCTATGAATGATAATTCAAAATAAAAAATAATGACGTATTATAATTCCGACATAATAATAATATTAATAATAATAAATCAAATATTCGACGCTTACTCAATATCCTACTCACGCTTATTATCTATCTCTTTACTCGAGAACATCAAGTAAAAAAAAAAAGAAAGGCGACTAAAAATGAATTTTTTCGAAAAGGGGTGCAACAAGAGGACTTCCCAGGGGGTCACCCATCCTAGTACTACTCTCGCCCAAGCACGCTTAACTTCGGAGTTCTGATGGGATCCGGTGCATTAGTGCTGGTATGATCGCACCCGTAAGGTAATGCACATTCTTTTTCTTTATACCAAGTCCACAATCGGAGGATTAATATGGGCTTATCCGAAAAGTTCAACGACTCGGCCCCGTAAAATTACTCAATCAAACGTGTAAATCCAAAACTCTCTATGAATGATAATTCAAAATAAAAAATAATGACGTATTATAATTCCGACATAATAATAATATTAATAATAATAAATGAAATATTCGACGCTTACTCAATATCCTACTCACGCTTATTATCTATCTCTTTACTCGAGAACATCAAGTAAAAAAAAAAAGAAAGGCGACTAAAAATGAATTTTTTCGAAAAGGGGTGCAACACGAGGACTTCACAGGGGGTCACCCATCCTAGTACTACTCTCGCCCAAGCACGCTTAACTTCGGAGTTTTGATGGGATCCGGTGCATTAGTGCTGGTATGATCGCACCCGTAAGGTAATGCACATTCTTTTCCTTTATACCAAGTCCACAATCGGAGGATTAATATGGGCTCATCCGAAAAGTTCAACGACTCGGCCCCGTAAAATTACTCAATCACACGTGTAAATCCAAAACTCTCTATGAATGATAATTCAAAATAAAAAATAATGACGTATTATAATTCCGACATAATAATAATATTAATAATAATAAATCAAATATTCGACGCTTACTCAATATCCTACTCACGCTTATTATCTATCTCTTTACTCGAGAACATCAAGTAAAAAAAAAAAGAAAGGCGACTAAAAATGAATTTTTTCGAAAAGGGGTGCAACACGAGGACTTCCCAGGGGGTCACCCATCCTAGTACTACTCTCGCCCAAGCACGCTTAACTTCGGAGTTCTGATGGGATCCGGTGCATTAGTGCTGGTATGATCGCACCCGTAAGGTAATGCACATTCTTTTCCTTTATACCAAGTCCACAATCGGAGGATTAATATGGGCTCATCCGAAAAGTTCAACGACTCGGCCCCGTAAAATTACTCAATCACACGTGTAAATCCAAAACTCTCTATGAATGATAATTCAAAATAAAAAATAATGACGTATTATAATTCCGACATAATAATAATATTAATAATAATAAATCAAATATTCGACGCTTACTCAATATCCTACTCACGCTTATTATCTATCTCTTTACTCGAGAACATCAAGTAAAAAAAAAAAAGAAAGGCGACTAAAAATGAATTTTTTCGAAAAGGGGTGCAACACGAGGACTTCCCAGGGGGTCACCCATCCTAGTACTACTCTCGCCCAAGCACGCTTAACTTCGGAGTTCTGATGGGATCCGATGCATTAGTGCTGGTATGATCGCACCCGTAAGGTAATGCACATTCTTTTCCTTTATACCAAGTCCACAATCGGAGGATTAATATGGGCTCATCCGAAAAGTTCAACGACTCGGCCCCGTAAAATTACTCAATCACACGTGTAAATCCAAAACTCTCTATGAATGATAATTCAAAATAAAAAATAATGACGTATTATAATTCCGACATAATAATAATATTAATAATAATAAATCAAATATTCGACGCTTACTCAATATCCTACTCACGCTTATTATCTATCTCTTTACTCGAGAACATCAAGTAAAAAAAAAAGAAAGGCGACTAAAAATGAATTTTTTCGAAAAGGGGTGCAACACGAGGACTTCACAGGGGGTCACCCATCCTAGTACTACTCTCGCCCAAGCACGCTTAACTTCGGAGTTTTGATGGGATCCGGTGCATTAGTGCTGGTATGATCGCACCCGTAAGGTAATGCACATTCTTTTCCTTTATACCAAGTCCACAATCGGAGGATTAATATGGGCTCATCCGAAAAGTTCAACGACTCGGCCCCGTAAAATTACTCAATCACACGTGTAAATCCAAAACTCTCTATGAATGATAATTCAAAATAAAAAATAATGACGTATTATAATTCCGACATAATAATAATATTAATAATAATAAATCAAATATTCGACGCTTACTCAATATCCTACTCACGCTTATTATCTATCTCTTTACTCGAGAACATCAAGTAAAAAAAAAAAGAAAGGCGACTAAAAATGAATTTTTTCGAAAAGGGGTGCAACACGAGGACTTCCCAGGGGGTCACCCATCCTAGTACTACTCTCGCCCAAGCACGCTTAACTTCGGAGTTCTGATGGGATCCGGTGCATTAGTGCTGGTATGATCGCACCCGTAAGGTAATGCACATTCTTTTCCTTTATACCAAGTCCACAATCGGAGGATTAATATGGGCTCATCCGAAAAGTTCAACGACTCGGCCCCGTAAAATTACTCAATCACACGTGTAAATCCAAAACTCTCTATGAATGATAATTCAAAATAAAAAATAATGACGTATTATAATTCCGACATAATAATAATATTAATAATAATAAATCAAATATTCGACGCTTACTCAATATCCTACTCACGCTTATTATCTATCTCTTTACTCGAGAACATCAAGTAAAAAAAAAAAGAAAGGCGACTAAAAATGAATTTTTTCGAAAAGGGGTGCAACACGAGGACTTCCCAGGGGGTCACCCATCCTAGTACTACTCTCGCCCAAGCACGCTTAACTTCGGAGTTCTGATGGGATCCGGTGCATTAGTGCTGGTATGATCGCACCCGTAAGGTAATGCACATTCTTTTCCTTTATACCAAGTCCACAATCGGAGGATTAATATGGGCTTATCCGAAAAGTTCAACGACTCGGCCCCGTAAAATTACTCAATCAAACGTGTAAATCCAAAACTCTCTATGAATGATAATTCAAAATAAAAAATAATGACGTATTATAATTCCGACATAATAATAATATTAATAATAATAAATAAAATATTCGACGCTTACTCAATATCCTACTCACGCTTATTATCTATCTCTTTACTCGAGAACATCAAGTAAAAAAAAAAAGAAAGGCGACTAAAAATGAATTTTTTCGAAAAGGGGTGCAACACGAGGACTTCACAGGGGGTCACCCATCCTAGTACTACTCTCGCCCAAGCACGCTTAACTTCGGAGTTTTGATGGGATCCGGTGCATTAGTGCTGGTATGATCGCACCCGTAAGGTAATGCACATTCTTTTCCTTTATACCAAGTCCACAATCGGAGGATTAATATGGGCTCATCCGAAAAGTTCAACGACTCGGCCCCGTAAAATTACTCAATCACACGTGTAAATCCAAAACTCTCTATGAATGATAATTCAAAATAAAAAATAATGACGTATTATAATTCCGACATAATAATAATATTAATAATAATAAATCAAATATTCGACGCTTACTCAATATCCTACTCACGCTTATTATCTATCTCTTTACTCGAGAACATCAAGTAAAAAAAAAAAGAAAGGCGACTAAAAATGAATTTTTTCGAAAAGGGGTGCAACACGAGGACTTCCCAGGGGGTCACCCATCCTAGTACTACTCTCGCCCAAGCACGCTTAACTTCGGAGTTCTGATGGGATCCGGTGCATTAGTGCTGGTATGATCGCACCCGTAAGGTAATGCACATTCTTTTCCTTTATACCAAGTCCACAATCGGAGGATTAATATGGGCTCATCCGAAAAGTTCAACGACTCGGCCCCGTAAAATTACTCAATCACACGTGTAAATCCAAAACTCTCTATGAATGATAATTCAAAATAAAAAATAATGACGTATTATAATTCCGACATAATAATAATATTAATAATAATAAATCAAATATTCGACGCTTACTCAATATCCTACTCACGCTTATTATCTATCTCTTTACTCGAGAACATCAAGTAAAAAAAAAAAGAAAGGCGACTAAAAATGAATTTTTTCGAAAAGGGGTGCAACACGAGGACTTCCCAGGGGGTCACCCATCCTAGTACTACTCTCGCCCAAGCACGCTTAACTTCGGAGTTCTGATGGGATCCGGTGCATTAGTGCTGGTATGATCGCACCCGTAAGGTAATGCACATTCTTTTCCTTTATACCAAGTCCACAATCGGAGGATTAATATGGGCTTATCCGAAAAGTTCAACGACTCGGCCCCGTAAAATTACTCAATCAAACGTGTAAATCCAAAACTCTCTATGAATGATAATTCAAAATAAAAAATAATGACGTATTATAATTCCGACATAATAATAATATTAATAATAATAAATGAAATATTCGACGCTTACTCAATATCCTACTCACGCTTATTATCTATCTCTTTACTCGAGAACATCAAGTAAAAAAAAAAAAAAAAGGCGACTAAAAATGAATTTTTTCGAAAAGGGGTGCAACACGAGGACTTCCCAGGGGGTCACCCATCCTAGTACTACACTCGCCCAAGCACGCTTAACTTCGGAGTTCTGATGGGATCCGGTGCATTAGTGCTGGTATGATCGCACCCGTAAGGTAATGCACATTCTTTTCCTTTATACCAAGTCCACAATCGGAGGATTAATATGGGCTCATCCGAAAAGTTCAACGACTCGGCCCCGTAAAATTACTCAATCACACGTGTAAATCCAAAACTCTCTATGAATGATAATTCAAAATAAAAAATAATGATGTATTATAATTCCGACATAATAATAATATTAATAATAATAAATCAAATATTCGACGCTTACTCAATATCCTACTCACGCTTATTATCTATCTCTTTACTCGAGAACATCAAGTAAAAAAAAAAAGAAAGGCGACTAAAAATGAATTTTTTCGAAAAGGGGTGCAACACGAGGACTTCCCAGGGGGTCACCCATCCTAGTACTACTCTCGCCCAAGCACGCTTAACTTCGGAGTTCTGATGGGATCCGGTGCATTAGTGCTGGTATGATCGCACCCCTAAGGTAATGCACATTCTTTTCCTTTATACCAAGTCCACAATCGGAGGATTAATATGGGCTCATCCGAAAAGTTCAACGACTCGGCCCCGTAAAATTACTCAATCACACGTGTAAATCCAAAACTCTCTATGAATGATAATTCAAAATAAAAAATAATGACGTATTATAATTCCGACATAATAATAATATTAATAATAATAAATCAAATATTCGACGCTTACTCAATATCCTACTCACGCTTATTATCTATCTCTTTACTCGAGAACATCAAGTAAAAAAAAAAAAAAAGGCGACTAAAAATGAATTTTTTCGAAAAGGGGTGCAACACGAGGACTTCCCAGGGGGTCACCCATCCTAGTACTACTCTCGCCCAAGCACGCTTAACTTCACAGTTCTGATGGGATCCGGTGCATTAGTGCTGGTATGATCGCACCCGTAAGGTAATGCACATTCTTTTCCTTTATACCAAGTCCACAATCGGAGGATTAATATGGGCTCATCCGAAAAGTTCAATGACTCGGCCCGTAAAATTACTCAATCACACGTGTAAATCCAAAACTCTCTATGAATGATAATTCAAAATAAAAAATAATGACGTATTATAATTCCGACATAATAATAATATTAATAATAATAAATCAAATATTCGACGCTTACTCAATATCCTACTCACGCTTATTATCTATCTCTTTACTCGAGAACATCAAGTAAAAAAAAAAAAGGCGACTAAAAATGAATTTTTTCGAAAAGGGGTGCAACACAAGGACTTCCCAGGGGGTCACACATCCTAGTACTACTCTCGCCCAAGCACGCTTAACTTCGGAGTTCTGATGGGATCCGGTGCATTAGTGCTGGTATGATCGCACCCGTAAGGTAATGCACATTCTTTTCCTTTATACCAAGTCCACAATCGGAGGATTAATATGGGCTCATCCGAAAAGTTCAACGACTCGGCCCCGTAAAATTACTCAATCACACGTGTAAATCCAAAACTCTCTATGAATGATAATTCAAAATAAAAAATAATGACGTATTATAATTCCGACATAATAATAATATTAATAATAATAAATGAAATATTCGACGCTTACTCAATATCCTACTCACGCTTATTATCTATCTCTTTACTCGAGAACATCAAGTAAAAAAAAAAAAAAAGGCGACTAAAAATGAATTTTTTCGAAAAGGGGTGCAACACGAGGACTTCCCAGGGGGTCACCCATCCTAGTACTACACTCGCCCAAGCACGCTTAACTTCGGAGTTCTGATGGGATCCGGTGCATTAGTGCTGGTATGATCGCACCCGTGAGGTAATGCACATACTTTTCCTTTATACCAAGTCCACAATCGGAGGATTAATATGGGCTCATCCGAAAAGTTCAACGACTCGGCCCCGTAAAATTACTCAATCACACGTGTAAATCCAAAACTCTCTATGAATGATAATTCAAAATAAAAAATAATGACGTATTATAATTCCGACATAATAATAATATTAATAATAATAAATCAAATATTCGACGCTTACTCAATATCCTACTCACGCTTATTATCTATCTCTTTACTCGAGAACATCAAGTAAAAAAAAAAAGAAAGGCGACTAAAAATGAATTTTTTCGAAAAGGGGTGCAACAAGAGGACTTCCCAGGGGGTCACCCATCCTAGTACTACTCTCGCCCAAGCACGCTTAACTTCGGAGTTCTGATGAGATCCGGTGCATTAGTGCTGGTATGATCGCACCCGTAAGGTAATGCACATTCTTTTCCTTTATACCAAGTCCACAATCGGAGGATTAATATGGGCTCATCCGAAAAGTTCAAAGACTCGGCCCCGTAAAATTACTCAATCACACGTGTAAATCCAAAACTCTCTATGAATGATAATTCAAAATAAAAAATAATGACGTATTATAATTCCGACATAATAATAATATTAATAATAATAAATCAAATATTCGACCCTTACTCAATATCCTACTCACGCTTATTATCTATCTCTTTACTCGAGAACATCAAGTAAAAAAAACAAGAAAGGCGACTAAAAATGAATTTTTTCGAAAAGGGGTGCAACACGAGGACTTCCCAGGGGGTCACCCATCCTAGTACTACTCTCGCCCAAGCACGCTTAACTTCGGAGTTCTGATGGGATCCGGTGCATTAGTGCTGGTATGATCGCACCCGTAAGGTAATGCACATTCTTTTCCTTTATACCAAGTCCACAATCGGAGGATTAATATGGGCTCATCCGAAAAGTTCAACGACTCGGCCCCGTAAAATTACTCAATCACACGTGTAAATCCAAAACTCTCTATGAATGATAATTCAAAATAAAAAATAATGACGTATTATAATTCCGACATAATAATAATATTAATAATAATAAATCAAATATTCGACGCTTACTCAATATCCTACTCACGCTTATTATCTATCTCTTTACTCGAGAACATCAAGTAAAAAAAAAAAGAAAGGCGACTAAAAATGAATTTTTTCGAAAAGGGGTGCAACACGAGGACTTCCCAGGGGGTCACCATCCTAGTACTACTCTCGCCCAAGCACGCTTAACTTCGGAGTTCTGATGGGATCCGGTGCATTAGTGCTGGTATGATCGCACACGTAAGGTAATGCACATTCTTTTCCTTTATACCAAGTCCACAATCGGAGGATTAATATGGGCTCATCCGAAAAGTTCAACGACTCGGCCCCGTAAAATTACTCAATCACACGTGTAAATCCAAAACTCTCTATGAATGATAATTCAAAATAAAAAATAATGACGTATTATAATTCCTACAGAATAATAATATTAATAATAATAAATCAAATATTCGACGCTTACTCAATATCCTACTCACGCTTATTATCTATCTCTTTACTCGAGAACATCAAGTAAAAAAAAAGAAAGGCGACTAAAAATGAATTTTTTCGAAAAGGGGTGCAACACGAGGACTTCCCGGGGGGTCACCCATCCTAGTACTACTCTCGCCCAAGCACGCTTAACTTCGGAGTTCTGATGGGATCCAGTGCATTAGTGCTGGTATGATCGCACCCGTAAGGTAATGCACATTCTTTTCCTTTATACCAAGTCCACAATCGGAGGATTAATATGGGCTCATCCGAAAAGTTCAACGACTCGGCCCCGTAAAATTACTCAATCACAAGTGTAAATCCAAAACTTTCTATGAATGATAATTTAAAATAAAAAATAATGACGTATTATAATTCCGACATAATAATAATATTAATAATAATAAATCAAATATTCGACGCTTACTCAATATCCTACTCACGCTTATTATCTATCTCTTTACTCGAGAACATCAAGTAAAAAAAAAAGAAAGGCGACTAAAAATGAATTTTTTCGAAAAGGGGTGCAACAAGAGGACTTCCCAGGGGGTCACCCATCCTAGTACTACTCTCGCCCAAGCACGCTTAACTTCGGAGTTCTGATGAGATCCGGTGCATTAGTGTTGGTATGATCGCACCCGTAAGGTAATGCACATTCTTTTCCTTTATACCAAGTCCACAATCGGAGGATTAATATGGGCTCATCCGAAAAGTTCAACGACTCGGCCCCGTAAAATTACTCAATCACACGTGTAAATCCAAAACTCTCTATGAATGATAATTCAAAATAAAAAATAATGACGTATTATAATTCCGACATAATTATAATATTAATAATAATAAATCAAATATTCGACGCTTACTCAATATCCTACTCACGCTTATTATCTATCTCTTTACTCGAGAACATCAAGTAAAAAAAAAAAGAAAGGCGACTAAAAATGAATTTTTTCGAAAAGGGGTGCAACACGAGGACTTCCCAGGGGGTCACCCATCCTAGTACTACTCTCGCCCAAGCACGCTTAACTTCGGAGTTCTGATGGGATCCGGTGCATTAGTGCTGGTATGATCGCACCCGTAAGGTAATGCACATTCTTTTCCTTTATACCAAGTCCACAATCGGAGGATTAATATGGGCTCATCCGAAAAGTTCAACGACTCGGCCCCGTAAAATTACTCAATCACACGTGTAAATCCAAAACTCTCTATGAATGATAATTCAAAATAAAAAATAATGACGTATTATAATTCCGACATAATAATAATATTAATAATAATAAATCAAATATTCGACGCTTACTCAATATCCTACTCACGCTTATTATCTATCTCTTTACTCGAGAACATCAAGTAAAAAAAAAAAAAAGAAAGGCGACTAAAAATGAATTTTTTCGAAAAGGGGTGCCACACGAGGACTTCCCAGGGGGTCACCCATCCTAGTACTACTCTCGCCCAAGCACGCTTAACTTCGGAGTTCTGATGGGATCCGGTGCATTAGTGCTGGTATGATCGCACCCGTAAGGTAATGCACATTCTTTTCCTTTATACCAAGTCCACAATCGGAGGATTAATATGGGCTCATCCGAAAAGTTCAACGACTCGGCCCCGTAAAATTACTCAATCACACGTGTAAATCCAAAACTCTCTATGAATGATAATTCAAAATAAAAAATAATGACATATTATAATTCCGACATAATAATAATATTAATAATAATAAATCAAATATTCGACGCTTACTCAATATCCTACTCACGCTTATTATCTATCTCTTTACTCGAGAACATCAAGTAAAAAAAAAAAAAGAAAGGCGACTAAAAATGAATTTTTTCGAAAAGGGGTGCAACACGAGGACTTCCCAGGGGGTCACCCATCCTAGTACTACTCTCGCCCAAGCACGTTAACTTCGGAGTTCTGATGGGATCCGGTGCATTAGTGCTGGTATGATCGCACCCGTAAGGTAATGCACATTCTTTTCCTTTATACCAAGTCCACAATCGGAGGATTAATATGGGCTCATCCGAAAAGTTCAACGACTCGGCCCCGTAAAATTACTCAATCACACGTGTAAATCCAAAACTCTCTATGAATGATAATTCAAAATAAAAAATAATGACGTATTATAATTCCGACATAATAATAATATTAATAATAATAAATCAAATATTCGACGCTTACTCAATATCCTACTCACGCTTATTATCTATCTCTTTACTCGAGAACATCAAGTAAAAAAAAAAAGAAAGGCGACTAAAAATGAATTTTTTCGAAAAGGGGTGCAACACGAGGACTTCCCAGGGGGTCACCCATCCTAGTACTACTCTCGCCCAAGCACGTTTAACTTCGGAGTTCTGATGGGATCCAGTGCGTTAGTGCTGGTATGATCGCACCCGTAAGGTAATGCACATTCTTTTCCTTTATACCAAGTCCACAATCGGAGGATTAATATGGGCTCATCCGAAAAGTTCAACGACTCGGCCCCGTAAAATTACTCAATCACACGTGTAAATCCAAAACTCTCTATGAATGATAATTCAAAATAAAAAATAATGACGTATTATAATTCCGACATAATAATAATATTAATAATAATAAATCAAATATTCGACGCTTACTCAATATCCTACTCACGCTTATTATCTATCTCTTTACTCGAGAACATCAAGTAAAAAAAAAAAGAAAGGCGACTAAAAATGAATTTTTTCGAAAAGGGGTGCAACACGAGGACTTCCCAGGGGGTCACCCATCCTAGCACTACTCTCGCCCAAGCTCGCTTAACTTCGGAGTTCTGATGGGATCCGGTGCATTAGTGCTGGTATGATCGCACCCGTAAGGTAATGCACATTCTTTTCCTTTATACCAAGTCCACAATCGGAGGATTAATATGGGCTCATCCGAAAAGTTCAACGACTCGGCCCCGTAAAATTACTCAATCACACGTGTAAATCCAAAACTCTCTATGAATGATAATTCAAAATAAAAAATAATGACGTATTATAATTCCGACATAATAATAATATTAATAATAATAAATCAAATATTCGACGCTTACTCAATATCCTACTCACGCTTATTATCTATCTCTTTACTCGAGAACATCAAGTAAAAAAAAAAAAGAAAGGCGACTAAAAATGAATTTTTTCGAAAAGGGGTGCAACACGAGGACTTCCCAGGGGGTCACCCATCCTAGTACTACTCTCGCCCAAGCACTCTTAACTTCGGAGTTCTGATGGGATCCAGTGCATTAGTGCTGGTATGATCGCACCCATAAGGTAATGCACATTCTTTTCCTTTATACCAAGTCCACAATCGGAGGATTAATATGGGCTCATCCGAAAAGTTCAACGACTCGGCCCCGTAAAATTACTCAATCACACGTGTAAATCCAAAACTCTCTATGAATGATAATTCAAAATAAAAAATAATGACGTATTATAATTCCGACATAATAATAATATTAATAATAATAAATCAAATATTCGACGCTTACTCAATATCCTACTCACGCTTATTATCTATCTCTTTACTCGAGAACATCAAGTAAAAAAAAAAAGAAAGGCGACTAAAAATGAATTTTTTCGAAAAGGGGTGCAACACGAGGACTTCCCAGGGGGTCACCCATCCTAGTACTACTCTCGCCCAAGCACGCTTAACTTCGGAGTTCTGATGGGATCCGGTGCATTAGTGCTGGTATGATCGCACCCGTAAGGTAATGCACATTCTTTTCCTTTATACCAAGTCCACAATCGTAGGATTAATATGGGCTCATCCGAAAAGTTCAACGACTCGGCCCCGTAAAATTACTCAATCACACGTGTAAATCCAAAACTCTCTATGAATGATAATTCAAAATAAAAAATAATGACGTATTATAATTCCGACATAATAATAATATTAATAATAATAAATCAAATATTCGACGCTTACTCAATATCCTACTCACGCTTATTATCTATCTCTTTACTCGAGAACATCAAGTAAAAAAAAAAAAGAAAGGCGACTAAAAATGAATTTTTTCGAAAAGGGGTGCAACACGAGGACTTCCCAGGGGGTCACCCATCCTAGTACTACTCTCGCCCAAGCACGCTTAACTTTGGAGTTCTGATGGGATCCGGTGCATTAGTGCTGGTATGATCGCACCCGTAAGGTAATGCACATTCTTTTCCTTTATACCAAGTCCACAATCGGAGGATTAATATGGGCTCATCCGAAAAGTTCAACGACTCGGCCCCGTAAAATTACTCAATCACACGTGTAAATCCAAAACTCTCTATGAATGATAATTCAAAATAAAAAATAATGACGTATTATAATTCCGACATAATAATAATATTAATAATAATAAATCAAATATTCGACGCTTACTCAATATCCTACTCACGCTTATTATCTATCTCTTTACTCGATAACATCAAGTAAAAAAAAAAAGAAAGGCGACTAAAAATGAATTTTTTCGAAAAGGGGTGCAACACGAGGACTTCCCAGGGGGTCACCCATCCTAGTACTACTCTCGCCCAAGCACGCTTAACTTCGGAGTTCTGATGGGATCCGGTGCATTAGTGCTGGTATGATCGCACCCATAAGGTAATGCACATTCTTTTCCTTTATACCAAGTCCACAATCGGAGGATTAATATGGGCTCATCCGAAAAGTTCAACGACTCGGCCCCGTAAAATTACTCAATCACACGTGTAAATCCAAAACTCTCTATGAATGATAATTCAAAATAAAAAATAATGACGTATTTTAATTCCGACATAATAATAATATTAATAATAATAAATCAAATATTCGACGCTTACTCAATATCCTACTCACGCTTATTATCTATCTCTTTACTCGAGAACATCAAGTAAAAAAAAAAAGAAAGGCGACTAAAAATGAATTTTTTCGAAAAGGGGTGCAACACGAGGACTTCCCAGGGGGTCACCCATCCTAGTACTACTCTCGCCCAAGCACGCTTAACTTCGGAGTTCTGATGGGATCCGGTGCATTAGTGCTGGTATGATCGCACCCGTAAGGTAATGCACATTCTTTTCCTTTATACCAAGTCCACAATCGGAGGATTAATATGGGCTCATCCGAAAAGTTCAACGACTCGGCCCCGTAAAATTACTCAATCACACGTGTAAATCCAAAACTCTCTATGAATGATAATTCAAAATAAAAAATAATGACGTATTATAATTCCGACATAATAATAATATTAATAATAATAAATCAAATATTCGACGCTTACTCAATATCCTACTCACGCTTATTATCTATCTCTTTACTCGAGAACATCAAGTAAAAAAAAAAAAAAGAAAGGCGACTAAAAATGAATTTTTTCGAAAAGGGGTGCCACACGAGGACTTCCCAGAGGGTCACCCATCCTAGTACTACTCTCGCCCAAGCACGCTTAACTTCGGAGTTCTGATGGGATCCGGTGCATTAGTGCTGGTATGATCGCACCCGTAAGGTAATGAACATTCTTTTCCTTTATACCAAGTCCACAATCGGAGGATTAATATGGGCTCATCCGAAAAGTTCAACGACTCGGCCCCGTAAAATTACTCAATCACACGTGTAAATCCAAAACTCTCTATGAATGATAATTCAAAATAAAAAATAATGACGTATTATAATTCCGACATAATAATAATATTAATAATAATAAATCAAATATTCGACGCTTACTCAATATCCTACTCACGCTTATTATCTATCTCTTTACTCGAGAACATCAAGTAAAAAAAAAAAAAGAAAGGCGACTAAAAATGAATTTTTTCGAAAAGGGGTGCAACACGAGGACTTCCCAGGGGGTCACCCATCCTAGTACTACTCTCGCCCAAGCACGTTAACTTCGGAGTTCTGATGGGATCCGGTGCATTAGTGCTGGTATGATCGCACCCGTAAGGTAATGCACATTCTTTTCCTTTATACCAAGTCCACAATCGGAGGATTAATATGGGCTCATCCGAAAAGTTCAACGACTCGGCCCCGTAAAATTACTCAATCACACGTGTAAATCCAAAACTCTCTATGAATGATAATTCAAAATAAAAAATAATGACGTATTATAATTCCGACATAATAATAATATTAATAATAATAAATCAAATATTCGACGCTTACTCAATATCCTACTCACGCTTATTATCTATCTCTTTACTCGAGAACATCAAGTAAAAAAAAAAAGAAAGGCGACTAAAAATGAATTTTTTCGAAAAGGGGTGCAACACGAGGACTTCCCAGGGGGTCACCCATCCTAGTACTACTCTCGCCCAAGCACGTTTAACTTCGGAGTTCTGATGGGATCCAGTGCATTAGTGCTGGTATGATCGCACCCGTAAGGTAATGCACATTCTTTTCCTTTATACCAAGTCCACAATCGGAGGATTAATATGGGCTCATCCGAAAAGTTCAACGACTCGGCCCCGTAAAATTACTCAATCACACGTGTAAATCCAAAACTCTCTATGAATGATAATTCAAAATAAAAAATAATGACGTATTATAATTCCGACATAATAATAATATTAATAATAATAAATCAAATATTCGACGCTTACTCAATATCCTACTCACGCTTATTATCTATCTCTTTACTCGAGAACATCAAGTAAAAAAAAAAAGAAAGGCGACTAAAAATGAATTTTTTCGAAAAGGGGTGCAACACGAGGACTTCCCAGGGGGTCACCCATCCTAGTACTACTCTCGCCCAAGCTCGCTTAACTTCGGAGTTCTGATGGGATCCGGTGCATTAGTGCTGGTATGATCGCACCCGTAAGGTAATGCACATTCTTTTCCTTTATACCAAGTCCACAATCGGAGGATTAATATGGGCTCATCCGAAAAGTTCAACGACTCGGCCCCGTAAAATTACTCAATCACACGTGTAAATCCAAAACTCTCTATGAATGATAATTCAAAATAAAAAATAATGACGTATTATAATTCCGACATAATAATAATATTAATAATAATAAATCAAATATTCGACGCTTACTCAATATCCTACTCACGCTTATTATCTATCTCTTTACTCGAGAACATCAAGTAAAAAAAAAAAAGAAAGGCGACTAAAAATGAATATTTTCGAAAAGGGGTGCAACACGAGGACTTCCCAGGGGGTCACCCATCCTAGTACTACTCTCGCCCAAGCACGCTTAACTTTGGAGTTCTGATGGGATCCGGTGCATTAGTGCTGGTATGATCGCACCCGTAAGGTAATGCACATTCTTTTCCTTTATACCAAGTCCACAATCGGAGGATTAATATGGGCTCATCCGAAAAGTTCAACGACTCGGCCCCGTAAAATTACTCAATCACACGTGTAAATCCAAAACTCTCTATGAATGATAATTCAAAATAAAAAATAATGACGTATTATAATTCCGACATAATAATAATATTAATAATAATAAATCAAATATTCGACGCTTACTCAATATCCTACTCACGCTTATTATCTATCTCTTTACTCGAGAACATCAAGTAAAAAAAAAAAGAAAGGCGACTAAAAATGAATTTTTTCGAAAAGGGGTGCAACACGAGGACTTCCCAGGGGGTCACCCATCCTAGTACTACTCTCGCCCAAGCACGCTTAACTTCGGAGTTCTGATGGGATCCGGTGCATTAGTGCTGGTATGATCGCACCCATAAGGTAATGCACATTCTTTTCCTTTATACCAAGTCCACAATCGGAGGATTAATATGGGCTCATCCGAAAAGTTCAACGACTCGGCCCCGTAAAATTACTCAATCACACGTGTAAATCCAAAACTCTCTATGAATGATAATTCAAAATAAAAAATAATGACGTATTATAATTCCGACATAATAATAATATTAATAATAATAAATCAAATATTCGACGCTTACTCAATATCCTACTCACGCTTATTATCTATCTCTTTACTCGAGAACATCAAGTAAAAAAAAAAAGAAAGGCAACTAAAAATGAATTTTTTCGAAAAGGGGTGCAACACGAGGACTTCCCAGGGGGTCACCCATCCTAGTACTACTCTCGCCCAAGCACGCTTAACTTTGGAGTTCTGATGGGATCCGGTGCATTAGTGCTGGTATGATCGCACCCGTAAGGTAATGCACATTCTTTTCCTTTATACCAAGTCCACAATCGGAAGATTAATATGGGCTCATCCGAAAAGTTCAACGACTCGGCCCCGTAAAATTACTCAATCACACGTGTAAATCCAAAACTCTCTATGAATGATAATTCAAAATAAAAAATAATGACGTATTATAATTCCGACATAATAATAATATTAATAATAATAAATCAAATATTCGACGCTTACTCAATATCCTACTCACGCTTATTATCTATCTCTTTACTCGAGAACATCAAGTAAAAAAAAAAAGAAAGGCGACTAAAAATGAATTTTTTCGAAAAGGGGTGCAACACGAGGACTTCCCAGGGGGTCACCCATTCTAGTACTACTCTCGCCCAAGCACGCTTAACTTCGGAGTTCTGATGGGATCCGGTGCATTAGTGCTGGTATGATCGCACCCGTAAAGTAATGCACATTCTTTTCCTTTATACCAAGTCCACAATCGGAGGATTAATATGGGCTCATCCGAAAAGTTCAACGACTCGGCCCCGTAAAATTACTCAATCACACGTGTAAATCCAAAACTCTCTATGAATGATAATTCAAAATAAAAAATAATGACGTATTATAATTCCGACATAATAATAATATTAATAATAATAAATCAAATATTCGACGCTTACTCAATATCCTACTCACGCTTATTATCTATCTCTTTACTCGAGAACATCAAGTAAAAAAAAAAGAAAGGCGACTAAAAATGAATTTTTTCGAAAAGGGGTGCAACACGAGGACTTCCCAGGGGGTCACCCATCCTAGTACTACTCTCGCCCAAGCACGCTTAACTTCGGAGTTCTGATGGGATCCGGTGCATTAGTGCTGGTATGATCGCACCCGTAAGGTAATGCACATTCTTTTCCTTTATACCAAGTCCACAATCGGAGGATTAATATGGGCTCATCCGAAAAGTTCAACGACTCGGCCCCGTAAAATTACTCAATCACACGTGTAAATCCAAAACTCTCTATGAATGATAATTCAAAATAAAAAATAATGACGTATTATAATTCCGACATAATAATAATATTAATAATAATAAATCAAATATTCGACGCTTACTCAATATCCTACTCACGCTTATTATCTATCTCTTTACTCGAGAACATCAAGTAAAAAAAAAAGAAAGGCGACTAAAAATGAATTTTTTCGAAAAGGGGTGCAACACGAGGACTTCCCAGGGGGTCACCCATCCTAGTACTACTCTCGCCCAAGCACGCTTAACTTCGGAGTTCTGATGGGATTCGGTGCATTAGTGCTGGTATGATCGCACCCGTAAGGTAATGCACATTCTTTTCCTTTATACCAAGTCCACAATCGGAGGATTAATATGGGCTCATCCGAAAAGTTCAACGACTCGGCCCCGTAAAATTACTCAATCACACGTGTAAATCCAAAACTCTCAATGAATGATAATTCAAAATAAAAAATAATGACGTATTATAATTCCGACATAATAATAATATTAATAATAATAAATCAAATATTCGACGCTTACTCAATATCCTACTCACGCTTATTATCTATCTCTTTACTCGAGAACATCAAGTAAAAAAAAAAGAAAGGCGACTAAAAATGAATTTTTTCGAAAAGGGGTGCAACACGAGGACTTCCCAGGGGGTCACCCATCCTAGTACTACTCTCGCCCAAGCACGCTTAACTTCGGAGTTCTGATGGAATCCGGTGCATTAGTGCTGGTTTGATCGCACCCGTAAAGTAATGCACATTCTTTTCCTTTATACCAAGTCCACAATCGGAGGATTAATATGGGCTCATCCGAAAAGTTCAACGACTCGGCCCCGTAAAATTACTCAATCACACGTGTAAATCCAAAACTCTCTATGAATGATAATTCAAAATAAAAAATAATGACGTATTATAATTCCGACATAATAATAATATTAATAATAATAAATCAAATATTCGACGCTTACTCAATATCCTACTCACGCTTATTATCTATCTCTTTACTCGAGAACATCAAGTAAAAAAAAAAAGAAAGGCGACTAAAAATGAATTTTTTCGAAAAGGGGTGCAACACGAGGACTTCCCAGGGGGTCACACATCTTAGTACTACTCTCGCCCAAGCACGCTTAACTTCGGAGTTCTGATGGGATCCGGTGCATTAGTGCTGGTATGATCGCACCCGTAAGGTAATGCACATTCTTTTCCTTTATACCAAGTCCACAATCGGAGGATTAATATGGGCTCATCCGAAAAGTTCAACGACTCGGCCCCGTAAAATTACTCAATCACACGTGTAAATCCAAAACTCTCTATGAATGATAATTCAAAATAAAAAATAATGACGTATTATAATTCCGACATAATAATAATATTAATAATAATAAATCAAATATTCGACGCTTACTCAATATCCTACTCACGCTTATTATCTATCTCTTTACTCGAGAACATCAAGTAAAAAAAAAAAGAAAGGCGACTAAAAATGAATTTTTTCGAAAAGGGGTGCAACACGAGGACTTCCCAGGGGGTCACCATCCTAGTACTACTCTCGCCCAAGCACGCTTAACTTCGGAGTTCTGATGGGATCCGGTGCATTAGTGCTGGTATGATCGCACACGTAAGGTAATGCACATTCTTTTCCTTTATACCAAGTCCACAATCGGAGGATTAATATGGGCTCATCCGAAAAGTTCAACGACTCGGCCCCGTAAAATTACTCAATCACACGTGTAAATCCAAAACTCTCTATGAATGATAATTCAAAATAAAAAATAATGACGTATTATAATTCCGACATAATAATAATATTAATAATAATAAATCAAATATTCGACGCTTACTCAATATCCTACTCACGCTTATTATCTATCTCTTTACTCGAGAACATCAAGTAAAAAAAAAAAGAAAGGCGACTAAAAATGAATTTTTTCGAAAAGGGGTGCAACACGAGGACTTCCCAGGGGGTCACCCATCCTAGTACTACTCTCGCCCAAGCATGCTTAACTTCGGAGTTCTGATGGGATCCGGTGCATTAGTGCTGGTATGATCGCACCCGTAAGGTAATGCACATTCTTTTCCTTTATACCAAGTCCACAATCGGAGGATTAATATGGGCTCATCCGAAAAGTTCAACGACTCGGCCCCGTAAAATTACTCAATCACACGTGTAAATCCAAAACTCTCTATGAATGATAATTCAAAATAAAAAATAATGACGTATTATAATTCCGACATAATAATAATATTAATAATAATAAATCAAATATTCGACGCTTACTCAATATCCTACTCACGCTTATTATCTATCTCTTTACTCGAGAACATTAAGTAAAAAAAAAAAGAAAGGCGACTAAAAATGAATTTTTTCGAAAAGGGGTGCAACACGAGGACTTCCCAGGGGGTCACCCATCCTAGTACTACTCTCGCCCAAGCACGCTTAACTTCGGTGTTCTGATGGGATCCGGTGCATTAGTGCTGGTATGATCGCACCCGTAAGGTAATGCACATTCTTTTCCTTTATACCAAGTCCACAATCGGAGGATTAATATGGGCTCATCCGAAAAGTTCAACGACTCGGCCCCGTAAAATTACTCAATCACACGTGTAAATCCAAAACTCTCTATGAATGATAATTCAAAATAAAAAATAATGACGTATTATAATTCCGACATAATAATAATATTAATAATAATAAATCAAATATTCGACGCTTACTCAATATCCTACTCACGCTTATTATCTATCTCTTTACTCGAGAACATCAAGTAAAAAAAAAAAGAAAGGCGACTAAAAATGAATTTTTTCGAAAAGGGGTGCAACACGAGGACTTCCCAGGGGGTCACCCATCCTAGTACTACTCTCGCCCAAGCACGCTTAACTTCGGTGTTCTGATGGGATCCGGTGCATTAGTGCTGGTATGATCGCACCCGTAAGGTAATGCACATTCTTTTCCTTTATACCAAGTCCACAATCGGAGGATTAATATGGGGTCAACCGAAAAGTTCAACGACTCGGCCCCGTAAAATTACTCAATCACACGTGTAAATCCAAAACTCTCTATGAATGATAATTCAAAATAAAAAATAATGACGTATTATAATTCCGACATAATAATAATATTAATAATAATAAATCAAATATTCGACGCTTACTCAATATCCTACTCACGCTTATTATCTATCTCTTTACTCGAGAACATCAAGTAAAAAAAAAAAGAAAGGCGACTAAAAATGAATTTTTTCGAAAAGGGGTGCAACACGAGGACTTCCCAGGGGGTCACCCATTCTAGTACTACTCTCGCCCAAGCACGCTTAACTTCGGAGTTCTGATGGGATCCGGTGCATTAGTGCTGGTATGATCGCACCCGTAAAGTAATGCACATTCTTTTCCTTTATACCAAGTCCACAATCGGAGGATTAATATGGGCTCATCCGAAAAGTTCAACGACTCGGCCCCGTAAAATTACTCAATCACACGTGTAAATCCAAAACTCTCTATGAATGATAATTCAAAATAAAAAATAATGACGTATTATAATTCCGACATAATAATAATATTAATAATAATAAATCAAATATTCGACGCTTACTCAATATCCTACTCACGCTTATTATCTATCTCTTTACTCGAGAACATCAAGTAAAAAAAAAAGAAAGGCGACTAAAAATGAATTTTTTCGAAAAGGGGTGCAACACGAGGACTTCCCAGGGGGTCACCCATCCTAGTACTACTCTCGCCCAAGCACGCTTAACTTCGGAGTTCTGATGGGATCCGGTGCATTAGTGCTGGTATGATCGCACCCGTAAGGTAATGCACATTCTTTTCCTTTATACCAAGTCCACAATCGGAGGATTAATATGGGCTCATCCGAAAAGTTCAACGACTCGGCCCCGTAAAATTACTCAATCACACGTGTAAATCCAAAACTCTCTATGAATGATAATTCAAAATAAAAAATAATGACGTATTATAATTCCGACATAATAATAATATTAATAATAATAAATCAAATATTCGACGCTTACTCAATATCCTACTCACGCTTATTATCTATCTCTTTACTCGAGAACATCAAGTAAAAAAAAAAGAAAGGCGACTAAAAATGAATTTTTTCGAAAAGGGGTGCAACCACGAGGACTTCCCAGGGGGTCACCCATCCTAGTACTACTCTCGCCCAAGCACGCTTAACTTCGGAGTTCTGATGGGATCCGGTGCATTAGTGCTGGTATGATCGCACCCGTAAGGTAATGCACATTCTTTTCCTTTATACCAAGTCCACAATCGGAGGATTAATATGGGCTCATCCGAAAAGTTCAACGACTCGGCCCCGTAAAATTACTCAATCACACGTGTAAATCCAAAACTCTCAATGAATGATAATTCAAAATAAAAAATAATGACGTATTATAATTCCGACATAATAATAATATTAATAATAATAAATCAAATATTCGACGCTTACTCAATATCCTACTCACGCTTATTATCTATCTCTTTACTCGAGAACATCAAGTAAAAAAAAAAGAAAGGCGACTAAAAATGAATTTTTTCGAAAAGGGGTGCAACACGAGGACTTCCCAGGGGGTCACCCATCCTAGTACTACTCTCGCCCAAGCACGCTTAACTTCGGAGTTCTGATGGAATCCGGTGCATTAGTGCTGGTTTGATCGCACCCGTAAAGTAATGCACATTCTTTTCCTTTATACCAAGTCCACAATCGGAGGATTAATATGGGCTCATCCGAAAAGTTCAACGACTCGGCCCCGTAAAATTACTCAATCACACGTGTAAATCCAAAACTCTCTATGAATGATAATTCAAAATAAAAAATAATGACGTATTATAATTCCGACATAATAATAATATTAATAATAATAAATCAAATATTCGACGCTTACTCAATATCCTACTCACGCTTATTATCTATCTCTTTACTCGAGAACATCAAGTAAAAAAAAAAAGAAAGGCGACTAAAAATGAATTTTTTCGAAAAGGGGTGCAACACGAAGACTTCCCAGGGGGTCACACATCTTAGTACTACTCTCGCCCAAGCACGCTTAACTTCGGAGTTCTGATGGGATCCGGTGCATTAGTGCTGGTATGATCGCACCCGTAAGGTAATGCACATTCTTTTCCTTTATACCAAGTCCACAATCGGAGGATTAATATGGGCTCATCCGAAAAGTTCAACGACTCGGCCCCGTAAAATTACTCAATCACACGTGTAAATCCAAAACTCTCTATGAATGATAATTCAAAATAAAAAATAATGACGTATTATAATTCCGACATAATAATAATATTAATAATAATAAATCAAATATTCGACGCTTACTCAATATCCTACTCACGCTTATTATCTATCTCTTTACTCGAGAACATCAAGTAAAAAAAAAAAGAAAGGCGACTAAAAATGAATTTTTTCGAAAAGGGGTGCAACACGAGGACTTCCCAGGGGGTCACCATCCTAGTACTACTCTCGCCCAAGCACGCTTAACTTCGGAGTTCTGATGGGATCCGGTGCATTAGTGCTGGTATGATCGCACACGTAAGGTAATGCACATTCTTTTCCTTTATACCAAGTCCACAATCGGAGGATTAATATGGGCTCATCCGAAAAGTTCAACGACTCGGCCCCGTAAAATTACTCAATCACACGTGTAAATCCAAAACTCTCTATGAATGATAATTCAAAATAAAAAATAATGACGTATTATAATTCCGACATAATAATAATATTAATAATAATAAATCAAATATTCGACGCTTACTCAATATCCTACTCACGCTTATTATCTATCTCTTTACTCGAGAACATCAAGTAAAAAAAAAAAGAAAGGCGACTAAAAATGAATTTTTTCGAAAAGGGGTGCAACACGAGGACTTCCCAGGGGGTCACCCATCCTAGTACTACTCTCGCCCAAGCATGCTTAACTTCGGAGTTCTGATGGGATCCGGTGCATTAGTGCTGGTATGATCGCACCCGTAAGGTAATGCACATTCTTTTCCTTTATACCAAGTCCACAATCGGAGGATTAATATGGGCTCATCCGAAAAGTTCAACGACTCGGCCCCGTAAAATTACTCAATCACACGTGTAAATCCAAAACTCTCTATGAATGATAATTCAAAATAAAAAATAATGACGTATTATAATTTCGACATAATAATAATATTAATAATAATAAATCAAATATTCGACGCTTACTCAATATCCTACTCACGCTTATTATCTATCTCTTTACTCGAGAACATCAAGTAAAAAAAAAAAGAAAGGCGACTAAAAATGAATTTTTTCGAAAAGGGGTGCAACACGAGGACTTCCCAGGGGGTCACCCATCCTAGTACTACTCTCGCCCAAGCACGCTTAACTTCGGTGTTCTAATGGGATCCGGTGCATTAGTGCTGGTATGATCGCACCCGTAAGGTAATGCACATTCTTTTCCTTTATACCAAGTCCACAATCGGAGGATTAATATGGGCTCATCCGAAAAGTTCAACGACTCGGCCCCGTAAAATTACTCAATCACACGTGTAAATCCAAAACTCTCTATGAATGATAATTCAAAATAAAAAATAATGACGTATTATAATTCCGACATAATAATAATATTAATAATAATAAATCAAATATTCGACGCTTACTCAATATCCTACTCACGCTTATTATCTATCTCTTTACTCGAGAACATCAAGTAAAAAAAAAAAGAAAGGCGACTAAAAATGAATTTTTTCGAAAAGGGGTGCAACACGAGGACTTCCCAGGGGGTCACCCATCCTAGTACTACTCTCGCCCAAGCACGCTTAACTTCGGTGTTCTGATGGGATCCGGTGCATTAGTGCTGGTATGATCGCACCCGTAAGGTAATGCACATTCTTTTCCTTTATACCAAGTCCACAATCGGAGGATTAATATGGGGTCATCCGAAAAGTTCAACGACTCGGCCCCGTAAAATTACTCAATCACACGTGTAAATCCAAAACTCTCTATGAATGATAATTCAAAATAAAAAATAATGACGTATTATAATTCCGACATAATAATAATATTAATAATAATAAATCAAATATTCGACGCTTACTCAATATCCTACTCACGCTTATTATCTATCTCTTTACTCGAGAACATCAAGTAAAAAAAAAAAAGAAAGGCGACTAAAAATGAATTTTTTCGAAAAGGGGTGCAACACGAGGACTTCCCAGGGGGTCACCCATCCTAGTACTACTCTCGCCCAAGCACGCTTAACTTCGGAGTTCTGATGGGATCCGGTGCATTAGTGCTGGTATGATCGCACCCGTAAGGTAATGCACATTCTTTTCCTTTATACCAAGTCCACAATCGGAGGATTAATATGGGCTCATCCGAAAAGTTCAACGACTCGGCCCCGTAAAATTACTCAATCACACGTGTAAATCCAAAACTCTCTATGAATGATAATTCAAAATAAAAAATAATGACGTATTATAATTCCGACATAATAATAATATTAATAATAATAAATCAAATATTCGACGCTTACTCAATATCCTACTCACGCTTATTATCTATCTCTTTACTCGAGAACATCAAGTAAAAAAAAAAAGAAAGGCGACTAAAAATGAATTTTTTCGAAAAGGGGTGCAACACGAGGACTTCCCAGGGGGTCACCCATCCTAGTACTACTCTCGCCCAAGCACGCTTAACTTCGGAGTTCTGATGGGATCCGGTGCATTAGTGCTGGTATGATCGCACCCGTAAGGTAATGCACATTCTTTTCCTTTATACCAAGTCCACAATCGGAGGATTAATATGGGCTCATCCGAAAAGTTCAACGACTCGGCCCCGTAAAATTACTCAATCACACGTGTAAATCCAAAACTCTCTATGAATGATAATTCAAAATAAAAAATAATGACGTATTATAATTCCGACATAATAATAATATTAATAATAATAAATCAAATATTCGACGCTTACTCAATATCCTACTCACGCTTATTATCTATCTCTTTACTCGAGAACATCAAGTAAAAAAAAAAAGAAAGGCGACTAAAAATGAATTTTTTCGAAAAGGGGTGCAACACGAGGACTTCACAGGGGGTCACCCATCCTAGTACTACTCTCGCCCAAGCACGCTTAACTTCGGAGTTCTGATGGGATCCGGTGCATTAGTGCTGGTATGATCGCACCCGTAAGGTAATGCACATTCTTTTCCTTTATACCAAGTCCACAATCGGAGGATTAATATGGGCTCATCCGAAAAGTTCAACGACTCGGCCCCGTAAAATTACTCAATCACACGTGTAAATCCAAAACTCTCTATGAATGATAATTCAAAATAAAAAATAATGACGTATTATAATTCCGACATAATAATAATATTAATAATAATAAATCAAATATTCGACGCTTACTCAATATCCTACTCACGCTTATTATCTATCTCTTTACTCGAGAACATCAAGTAAAAAAAAAAGAAAGGCGACTAAAAATGAATTTTTTCGAAAAGGGGTGCAACACGAGGACTTCCCAGGGGGTCACCCATCCTAGTACTACTCTCGCCCAAGCACGCTTAACTTCGGAGTTCTGATGGGATCCGGTGCATTAGTGCTGGTATGATCGCACCCGTAAGGTAATGCACATTCTTTTCCTTTATACCAAGTCCACAATCGGAGGATTAATATGGGCTCATCCGAAAAGTTCAACGACTCGGCCCCGTAAAATTACTCAATCACACGTGTAAATCCAAAACTCTCTATGAATGATAATTCAAAATAAAAAATAATGACGTATTATAATTCCGACATAATAATAATATTAATAATAATAAATCAAATATTCGACGCTTACTCAATATCCTACTCACGCTTATTATCTATCTCTTTACTCGAGAACATCAAGTAAAAAAAAAAGAAAGGCGACTAAAAATGAATTTTTTCGAAAAGGGGTGCAACACGAGGACTTCCCAGGGGGTCACCCATCCTAGTACTACTCTCGCCCAAGCACGCTTAACTTCGGAGTTCTGATGGGATCCGGTGCATTAGTGCTGGTATGATCGCACCCGTAAGGTAATGCACATTCTTTTCCTTTATACCAAGTCCACAATCGGAGGATTAATATGGGCTCATCCGAAAAGTTCAACGACTCGGCCCCGTAAAATTACTCAATCACACGTGTAAATCCAAAACTCTCAATGAATGATAATTCAAAATAAAAAATAATGACGTATTATAATTCCGACATAATAATAATATTAATAATAATAAATCAAATATTCGACGCTTACTCAATATCCTACTCACGCTTATTATCTATCTCTTTACTCGAGAACATCAAGTAAAAAAAAAAGAAAGGCGACTAAAAATGAATTTTTTCGAAAAGGGGTGCAACACGAGGACTTCCCAGGGGGTCACCCATCCTAGTACTACTCTCGCCCAAGCACGCTTAACTTCGGAGTTCTGATGGAATCCGGTGCATTAGTGCTGGTTTGATCGCACCCGTAAAGTAATGCACATTCTTTTCCTTTATACCAAGTCCACAATCGGAGGATTAATATGGGCTCATCCGAAAAGTTCAACGACTCGGCCCCGTAAAATTACTCAATCACACGTGTAAATCCAAAACTCTCTATGAATGATAATTCAAAATAAAAAATAATGACGTATTATAATTCCGACATAATAATAATATTAATAATAATAAATCAAATATTCGACGCTTACTCAATATCCTACTCACGCTTATTATCTATCTCTTTACTCGAGAACATCAAGTAAAAAAAAAAAGAAAGGCGACTAAAAATGAATTTTTTCGAAAAGGGGTGCAACACGAAGACTTCCCAGGGGGTCACACATCTTAGTACTACTCTCGCCCAAGCACGCTTAACTTCGGAGTTCTGATGGGATCCGGTGCATTAGTGCTGGTATGATCGCACCCGTAAGGTAATGCACATTCTTTTCCTTTATACCAAGTCCACAATCGGAGGATTAATATGGGCTCATCCGAAAAGTTCAACGACTCGGCCCCGTAAAATTACTCAATCACACGTGTAAATCCAAAACTCTCTATGAATGATAATTCAAAATAAAAAATAATGACGTATTATAATTCCGACATAATAATAATATTAATAATAATAAATCAAATATTCGACGCTTACTCAATATCCTACTCACGCTTATTATCTATCTCTTTACTCGAGAACATCAAGTAAAAAAAAAAAGAAAGGCGACTAAAAATGAATTTTTTCGAAAAGGGGTGCAACACGAGGACTTCCCAGGGGGTCACCATCCTAGTACTACTCTCGCCCAAGCACGCTTAACTTCGGAGTTCTGATGGGATCCGGTGCATTAGTGCTGGTATGATCGCACACGTAAGGTAATGCACATTCTTTTCCTTTATACCAAGTCCACAATCGGAGGATTAATATGGGCTCATCCGAAAAGTTCAACGACTCGGCCCCGTAAAATTACTCAATCACACGTGTAAATCCAAAACTCTCTATGAATGATAATTCAAAATAAAAAATAATGACGTATTATAATTCCGACATAATAATAATATTAATAATAATAAATCAAATATTCGACGCTTACTCAATATCCTACTCACGCTTATTATCTATCTCTTTACTCGAGAACATCAAGTAAAAAAAAAAAGAAAGGCGACTAAAAATGAATTTTTTCGAAAAGGGGTGCAACACGAGGACTTCCCAGGGGGTCACCCATCCTAGTACTACTCTCGCCCAAGCATGCTTAACTTCGGAGTTCTGATGGGATCCGGTGCATTAGTGCTGGTATGATCGCACCCGTAAGGTAATGCACATTCTTTTCCTTTATACCAAGTCCACAATCGGAGGATTAATATGGGCTCATCCGAAAAGTTCAACGACTCGGCCCCGTAAAATTACTCAATCACACGTGTAAATCCAAAACTCTCTATGAATGATAATTCAAAATAAAAAATAATGACGTATTATAATTTCGACATAATAATAATATTAATAATAATAAATCAAATATTCGACGCTTACTCAATATCCTACTCACGCTTATTATCTATCTCTTTACTCGAGAACATCAAGTAAAAAAAAAAAGAAAGGCGACTAAAAATGAATTTTTTCGAAAAGGGGTGCAACACGAGGACTTCCCAGGGGGTCACCCATCCTAGTACTACTCTCGCCCAAGCACGCTTAACTTCGGTGTTCTAATGGGATCCGGTGCATTAGTGCTGGTATGATCGCACCCGTAAGGTAATGCACATTCTTTTCCTTTATACCAAGTCCACAATCGGAGGATTAATATGGGCTCATCCGAAAAGTTCAACGACTCGGCCCCGTAAAATTACTCAATCACACGTGTAAATCCAAAACTCTCTATGAATGATAATTCAAAATAAAAAATAATGACGTATTATAATTCCGACATAATAATAATATTAATAATAATAAATCAAATATTCGACGCTTACTCAATATCCTACTCACGCTTATTATCTATCTCTTTACTCGAGAACATCAAGTAAAAAAAAAAAGAAAGGCGACTAAAAATGAATTTTTTCGAAAAGGGGTGCAACACGAGGACTTCCCAGGGGGTCACCCATCCTAGTACTACTCTCGCCCAAGCACGCTTAACTTCGGTGTTCTGATGGGATCCGGTGCATTAGTGCTGGTATGATCGCACCCGTAAGGTAATGCACATTCTTTTCCTTTATACCAAGTCCACAATCGGAGGATTAATATGGGGTCATCCGAAAAGTTCAACGACTCGGCCCCGTAAAATTACTCAATCACACGTGTAAATCCAAAACTCTCTATGAATGATAATTCAAAATAAAAAATAATGACGTATTATAATTCCGACATAATAATAATATTAATAATAATAAATCAAATATTCGACGCTTACTCAATATCCTACTCACGCTTATTATCTATCTCTTTACTCGAGAACATCAAGTAAAAAAAAAAAAGAAAGGCGACTAAAAATGAATTTTTTCGAAAAGGGGTGCAACACGAGGACTTCCCAGGGGGTCACCCATCCTAGTACTACTCTCGCCCAAGCACGCTTAACTTCGGAGTTCTGATGGGATCCGGTGCATTAGTGCTGGTATGATCGCACCCGTAAGGTAATGCACATTCTTTTCCTTTATACCAAGTCCACAATCGGAGGATTAATATGGGCTCATCCGAAAAGTTCAACGACTCGGCCCCGTAAAATTACTCAATCACACGTGTAAATCCAAAACTCTCTATGAATGATAATTCAAAATAAAAAATAATGACGTATTATAATTCCGACATAATAATAATATTAATAATAATAAATCAAATATTCGACGCTTACTCAATATCCTACTCACGCTTATTATCTATCTCTTTACTCGAGAACATCAAGTAAAAAAAAAAAGAAAGGCGACTAAAAATGAATTTTTTCGAAAAGGGGTGCAACACGAGGACTTCCCAGGGGGTCACCCATCCTAGTACTACTCTCGCCCAAGCACGCTTAACTTCGGAGTTCTGATGGGATCCGGTGCATTAGTGCTGGTATGATCGCACCCGTAAGGTAATGCACATTCTTTTCCTTTATACCAAGTCCACAATCGGAGGATTAATATGGGCTCATCCGAAAAGTTCAACGACTCGGCCCCGTAAAATTACTCAATCACACGTGTAAATCCAAAACTCTCTATGAATGATAATTCAAAATAAAAAATAATGACGTATTATAATTCCGACATAATAATAATATTAATAATAATAAATCAAATATTCGACGCTTACTCAATATCCTACTCACGCTTATTATCTATCTCTTTACTCGAGAACATCAAGTAAAAAAAAAAAGAAAGGCGACTAAAAATGAATTTTTTCGAAAAGGGGTGCAACACGAGGACTTCACAGGGGGTCACCCATCCTAGTACTACTCTCGCCCAAGCACGCTTAACTTCGGAGTTCTGATGGGATCCGGTGCATTAGTGCTGGTATGATCGCACCCGTAAGGTAATGCACATTCTTTTCCTTTATACCAAGTCCACAATCGGAGGATTAATATGGGCTCATCCGAAAAGTTCAACGACTCGGCCCCGTAAAATTACTCAATCACACGTGTAAATCCAAAACTCTCTATGAATGATAATTCAAAATAAAAAATAATGACGTATTATAATTCCGACATAATAATAATATTAATAATAATAAATCAAATATTCGACGCTTACTCAATATCCTACTCACGCTTATTATCTATCTCTTTACTCGAGAACATCAAGTAAAAAAAAAAGAAAGGCGACTAAAAATGAATTTTTTCGAAAAGGGGTGCAACACGAGGACTTCCCAGGGGGTCACCCATCCTAGTACTACTCTCGCCCAAGCACGCTTAACTTCGGAGTTCTGATGGGATCCGGTGCATTAGTGCTGGTATGATCGCACACATAAGGTAATGCACATTCTTTTCCTTTATACCAAGTCCACAATCGGAGGATTAATATGGGCTCATCCGAAAAGTTCAACGACTCGGCCCCGTAAAATTACTCAATCACACGTGTAAATCCAAAACTCTCTATGAATGATAATTCAAAATAAAAAATAATGACGTATTATAATTCCGACATAATAATAATATTAATAATAATAAATCAAATATTCGACGCTTACTCAATATCCTACTCACGCTTATTATCTATCTCTTTACTCGAGAACATCAAGTAAAAAAAAAAAGAAAGGCGACTAAAAATGAATTTTTTCGAAAAGGGGTGCAACACGAGGACTTCCCAGGTGGTCACCCATCCTAGTACTACTCTCGCCCAAGCACGCTTAACTTCGGAGTTCTGATGGGATCCGGTGCATTAGTGCTGGTATGATCGCACCCGTAAGGTAATGCACATTCTTTTCCTTTATACCAAGTCCACAATCGGAGGATTAATATGGGCTCATCCGAAAAGTTCAACGACTCGGCCCCGTAAAATTACTCAATCACACGTGTAAATCCAAAACTCTCTATGAATGATAATTCAAAATAAAAAATAATGACGTATTATAATTCCGACATAATAATAATATTAATAATAATAAATCAAATATTCGACGCTTACTCAATATCCTACTCACGCTTATTATCTATCTCTTTACTCGAGAACATCAAGTAAAAAAAAAAGAAAGGCGACTAAAAATGAATTTTTTCGAAAAGGGGTGCAACACGAGGACTTCCCAGGGGGTCACCCATCCTAGTACTACTCTCGCCCAAGCACGCTTAACTTCGGTGTTCTGATGGGATCCGGTGCATTAGTGCTGGTATGATCGCACCCGTAAGGTAATGCACATTCTTTTCCTTTATACCAAGTCCACAATCGGAGGATTAATATGGGCTCATCCGAAAAGTTCAACGACTCGGCCCCGTAAAATTACTCAATCACACGTGTAAATCCAAAACTCTCTATGAATGATAATTCAAAATAAAAAATAATGACGTATTATAATTCCGACATAATAATAATATTAATAATAATAAATCAAATATTCGACGCTTACTCAATATCCTACTCACGCTTATTATCTATCTCTTTACTCGAGAACATCAAGTAAAAAAAAAAAGAAAGGCGACTAAAAATGAATTTTTTCGAAAAGGGGTGCAACACGAGGACTTCCCAGGGGGTCACCCATCCTAGTACTACTCTCGCCCAAGCACGCTTAACTTCGGAGTTCTGATGGGATCCGGTGCATTAGTGTTGGTATGATCGCACCCGTAAGGTAATGCACATTCTTTTCCTTTATACCAAGTCCACAATCGGAGGATTAATATGGGCTCATCCGAAAAGTTCAACGACTCGGCCCCGTAAAATTACTCAATCACACGTGTAAATCCAAAACTCTCTATGAATGATAATTCAAAATAAAAAATAATGACGTATTATAATTCCGACATAACAATAATATTAATAATAATAAATCAAATATTCGACGCTTACTCAATATCCTACTCACGCTTATTATCTATCTCTTTACTCGAGAACATCAAGTAAAAAAAAAAAGAAAGGCGACTAAAAATGAATTTTTTCGAAAAGGGGTGCAACACGAGGACTTCCCAGGGGGTCACCCATCCTAGTACTACTCTCGCCCAAGCACGCTTAACTTCGGAGTTCTGATGGGATCCGGTGCATTAGTGCTGGTATGATCGCACCCGTAAGGTAATGCACATTCTTTTCCTTTATACCAAGTCCACAATCGGAGGATTAATATGGGCTCATCCGAAAAGTTCAACGACTCGGCCCCGTAAAATTACTCAATCACACGTGTAAATCCAAAACTCTCTATGAATGATAATTCAAAATAAAAAATAATGACGTATTATAATTCCGACATAATAATAATATTAATAATAATAAATCAAATATTCGACGCTTACTCAATATCCTACTCACGCTTATTATCTATCTCTTTACTCGAGAACATCAAGTAAAAAAAAAAAGAAAGGCGACTAAAAATGAATTTTTTCGAAAAGGGGTGCAACACGAGGACTTCCCAGGGGGTCACCCATCCTAGTACTACTCTCGCCCAAGCACGCTTAACTTTGGAGTTCTGATGGGATCCGGTGCATTAGTGCTGGTATGATCGCACCCGTAAGGTAATGCGCATTCTTTTCCTTTATACCAAGTCCACAATCGGAGGATTAATATGGGCTCATCCGAAAAGTTCAACGACTCGGCCCCGTAAAATTACTCAATCACACGTGTAAATCCAAAACTCTCTATGAATGATAATTCAAAATAAAAAATAATGACGTATTATAATTCCGACATAATAATAATATTAATAATAATAAATCAAATATTCGACGCTTACTCAATATCCTACTCACGCTTATTATCTATCTCTTTACTCGAGAACATCAAGTAAAAAAAAAAAGAAAGGCGACTAAAAATGAAATTTTTCGAAAAGGGGTGCAACACGAGGACTTCCCAGGGGGTCACCCATCCTAGTACTACTCTCGCCCAAGCACGCTTAACTTCGGAGTTCTGATGGGATCCGGTGCATTAGTGCTGGTATGATCGCACCCGTAAGGTAATGCACATTCTTTTCCTTTATACCAAGTCCACAATCGGAGGATTAATATGGGCTCATCCGAAAAGTTCAACGACTCGGCCCCGTAAAATTACTCAATCACACGTGTAAATCCAAAACTCTCTATGAATGATAATTCAAAATAAAAAATAATGACGTATTATAATTCCGACATAATAATAATATTAATAATAATAAATCAAATATTCGACGCTTACTCAATATCCTACTCACGCTTATTATCTATCTCTTTACTCGAGAACATCAAGTAAAAAAAAAAAGAAAGGCGACTAAAAATGAATTTTTCGAAAAGGGGTGCAACACGAGGACTTCCCAGGGGGTCACCCATCCTAGTACTACTCTCGCCCAAGCACGCTTAACTTCGGAGTTCTGATGGGATCCGGTGCATTAGTGCTGGTATGATCGCACCCGTAAGGTAATGCACATTCTTTTCCTTTATACCAAGTCCACAATCGGAGGATTAATATGGGCTCATCCGAAAAGTTCAACGACTCGGCCCCGTAAAATTACTCAATCACACGTGTAAATCCAAAACTCTCTATGAATGATAATTCAAAATAAAAAATAATGACGTATTATAATTCCGACATAATAATAATATTAATAATAATAAATCAAATATTCGACGCTTACTCAATATCCTACTCACGCTTATTATCTATCTCTTTACTCGAGAACATCAAGTAAAAAAAAAAAAGAAAGGCGACTAAAAATGAATTTTTTCGAAAAGGTGTGCAACACGAGGACTTCCCAGGGGGTCACCCATCCTAGTACTACTCTCGCCCAAGCACGCTTAACTTCGGAGTTCTGATGGGATCCGGTGCATTAGTGCTGGTATGATCGCACCCGTAAGGTAATGCACATTCTTTTCCTTTATACCAAGTCCACAATCGGAGGATTAATATGGGCTCATCCGAAAAGTTCAATGACTCGGCCCCGTAAAATTACTCAATCACACGTGTAAATCCAAAACTCTCTATGAATGATAATTCAAAATAAAAAATAATGACGTATTATAATTCCGACATAATAATAATATTAATAATAATAAATCAAATATTCGACGCTTACTCATTATCCTACTCACGCTTATTATCTATCTCTTTACTCGAGAACATCAAGTAAAAAAAAAAAGAAAGGCGACTAAAAATGAATTTTTTCAAAAAGGGGTGCAACACGAGGACTTCCTAGGGGGTCACCCATCCTAGTACTACTCTCGCCCAAGCACGCTTGACTTCGGAGTTCTGATGGGATCCGGTGCATTAGTGCTGGTATGATCGCACCCGTAAGGTAATGCACATTCTTTTCCTTTATACCAAGTCCACAATCGGAGGATTAATATGGGCTCATCCGAAAAGTTCAACGACTCGGCCCCGTAAAATTACTCAATCACACGTGTAAATCCAAAACTCTCTATGAATGATAATTCAAAATAAAAAATAATGACGTATTATAATTCCGACATAATAATAATATTAATAATAATAAATCAAATATTCGACGCTTACTCAATATCCTACTCACGCTTATTATCTATCTCTTTACTCGAGAACATCAAGTAAAATAAAAAAGAAAGGCGACTAAAAATGAATTTTTTCGAAAAGGGGTGCAACACGAGGACTTCCCAGGGGATCACCCATCCTAGTACTACTCTCGCCCAAGCACGCTTAACTTCGGAGATCTGATGGGATCCGGTGCATTAGTGCTGGTATGATCGCACCCGTAAGGTAATGCACATTCTTTTCCTTTATACCAAGTCCACAATCGGAGGATTAATATGGGCTCATCCGAAAAGTTCAACGACTCGGCCCCGTAAAATTACTCAATCACACGTGTAAATCCAAAACTCTCTATGAATGATAATTCAAAATAAAAAATAATGACGTATTATAATTCCGACATAATAATAATATTAATAATAATAAATCAAATATTCGACGCTTACTCAATATCCTACTCACGCTTATTATCTATCTCTTTACTCGAGAACATCAAGTAAAAAAAAAAAGAAAGGCGACTAAAAATGAATTTTTTCGAAAAGGGTGCAACACGAGGACTTCCGAGGGGGTCACCCATCCTAGTACTACTCTCGCCCAAGCACGCTTAACTTCGGAGTTCTGATGGGATCCGGTGCATTAGTGCTGGTATGATCGCACCCGTAAGGTAATGCACATTCTTTTCCTTTATACCAAGTCCACAATCGGAGGATTAATATGGGCTCATCCGAAAAGTTCAACGACTCGGCCCCGTAAAATTACTCAATCACACGTGTAAATCCAAAACTCTCTATGAATGATAATTCAAAATAAAAAATAATGACGTATTATAAATCCGACATAATATTAATATTAATAATAATAAATCAAATATTCGACGCTTACTCAATATCCTACTCACGCTTATTATCTATCTCTTTAATCGAGAACATCAAGTAAAAAAAAAAGAAAGGCGACTAAAAATGAATTTTTTCGAAAAGGGGTGCAACACGAGGACTTCCCAGGGGGTCACCCATCCTAGTACTACTCTCGCCCAAGCACGCTTAACTTCGGAGTTCTGATGGGATCCGGTGCATTAGTGCTGGTATGATCGCACCCGTAAGGTAATGCACATTCTTTTCCTTTATACCAAGTCCACAATCGGAGGATTAATATGGGCTCATCCGAAAAGTTCAACGACTCGGCCCCGTAAAATTACTCAATCACACGTGTAAATCCAAAACTCTCTATGAATGATAATTCAAAATAAAAAATAATGACGTATTATAATTCCGACATAATAATAATATTAATAATAATAAATCAAATATTCGACGCTTACTCAATATCCTACTCACGCTTATTATCTATCTCTTTACTCGAGAACATCAAGTAAAAAAAAAAAGAAAGGCGACTAAAAATGAATTTTTTCGAAAAGGGGTGCAACACGAGGACTTCCCAGGGGGTCACCCATCCTAGTACTACTCTCGCCCAAGCACGCTTAACTTCGGAGTTCTGATGGGATCCGGTGCATTAGTGCTGGTATGATCGCACCCGTAAGGTAATGCACATTCTTTTCCTTTATACCAAGTCCACAATCGGAGGATTAATATGGGCTCATCCGAAAAGTTCAACGACTCGGCCCCGTAAAATTACTCAATCACACGTGTAAATCCAAAACTCTCTATGAATGATAATTCAAAATAAAAAATAATGACGTATTATAATTCCGACATAATAATAATATTAATAATAATAAATCAAATATTCGACGCTTACTCAATATCCTACTCACGCTTATTATCTATCTCTTTACTCGAGAACATCAAGTAAAAAAAAAAGAAAGGCGACTAAAAATGAATTTTTTCGAAAAGGGGTGCAACACGAGGACTTCCTAGGGGGTCACCCATCCTAGTACTACTCTCGCCCAAGCACTCTTGACTTCGGAGTTCTGATGGGATCCGGTGCATTAGTGCTGGTATGATCGCACCCGTAAGGTAATGCACATTCTTTTCCTTTATACCAAGTCCACAATCGGAGGATTAATATGGGCTCATCCGAAAAGTTCAACGACTCGACCCCGTAAAATTACTCAATCACACGTGTAAATCCAAAACTCTCTATGAATGATAATTCAAAATAAAAAATAATGACGTATTATAATTCCGACATAATAATAATATTAATAATAATAAATCAAATATTCGACGCTTACTCAATATCCTACTCACGCTTATTATCTATCTCTTTACTCGAGAACATCAAGTAAAATAAAAAAGAAAGGCGACTAAAAATGAATTTTTTCGAAAAGGGGTGCAACACGAGGACTTCCCAGGGGATCACCCATCCTAGTACTACTCTCGCCCAAGCACGCTTAACTTCGGAGATCTGATGGGATCCGGTGCATTAGTGCTGGTATGATCGCACCCGTAAGGTAATGCACATTCTTTTCCTTTATACCAAGTCCACAATCGGAGGATTAATATGGGCTCATCCGAAAAGTTCAACGACTCGGCCCCGTAAAATTACTCAATCACACGTGTAAATCCAAAACTCTCTATGAATGATAATTCAAAATAAAAAATAATGACGTATTATAATTCCGACATAATAATAATATTAATAATAATAAATCAAATATTCGACGCTTACTCAATATCCTACTCACGCTTATTATCTATCTCTTTACTCGAGAACATCAAGTAAAAAAAAAAAAAAAGGCGACTAAAAATGAATTTTTTCGAAAAGGGGTGCAACACGAGGACTTCCCAGGGGGTCACCCATCCTAGTACTACTCTCGCCCAAGCACGCTTAACTTCGGAGTTCTGATGGGATCCGGTGCATTAGTGTGGTATGATCGCACCCGTAAGGTAATGCACATTCTTTTCCTTTATACCAAGTCCACAATCGGAGGATTAATATGGGCTCATCCGAAAAGTTCAACGACTCGGCCCCGTAAAATTACTCAATCACACGTGTAAATCCAAAACTCTCTATGAATGATAATTCAAAATAAAAAATAATGACGTATTATAATTCCGACATAATAATAATATTAATAATAATAAATCAAATATTCGACGCTTACTCAATATCCTACTCACGCTTATTATCTATCTCTTTACTCGAGAACATCAAGTAAAAAAAAAAAGAAAGGCGACTAAAAATGAATTTTTTCGAAAAGGAGTGCAACACGAGGACTTCCCAGGGGGTCACCCATCCTAGTACTACTCTCGCCCAAGCACGCTTAACTTCGGAGTTCTGATGGGATCCGGTGCATTAGTGCTGGTATGATCGCACCCGTAAGGTAATGCACATTCTTTTCCTTTATACCAAGTCCACAATCGGAGGATTAATATGGGCTCATCCGAAAAGTTCAACGACTCGGCCCCGTAAAATTACTCAATCACACGTGTAAATCCAAAACTCTCTATGAATGATAATTCAAAATAAAAAATAATGACGTATTATAATTCCGACATAATAATAATATTAATAATAATAAATCAAATATTCGACGCTTACTCAATATCCTACTCACGCTTATTATCTATCTCTTTACTCGAGAACATCAAGTAAAAAAAAAAAGAAAGGCGACTAAAAATGAATTTTTTCGAAAAGGGGTGCAACACGAGGAATTCCCAGGGGGTCACCCATCCTAGTACTACTCTCGCCCAAGCACGCTTAACTTCGGAGTTCTGATGGGATCCGGTGCATTAGTGCTGGTATGATCGCA
This sequence comes from Verbascum thapsus, assembly GCA_963669365.1. Lineage (NCBI taxonomy): Eukaryota > Viridiplantae > Streptophyta > Magnoliopsida > Lamiales > Scrophulariaceae > Verbascum > Verbascum thapsus. Next base: position 15,285,885 of record OY770108.1, read on the forward strand.
CCCGTAAGGTAATGCACATTCTTTTCCTTTATACCAAGTCCACAATCGGAGGATTAATATGGGCTCATCCGAAAAGTTCAACGACTCGGCCCCGTAAAATTACTCAATCACACGTGTAAATCCAAAACTCTCTATGAATGATAATTCAAAATAAAAAATAATGACGTATTATAATTCCGACATAATAATAATATTAATAATAATAAATCAAATATTCGACGCTTACTCAATATCCTACTCACGCTTATTATCTATCTCTTTACTCGAGAACATCAAGTAAAAAAAAAAAGAAAGGCGACTAAAAATGAATTTTTTCGAAAAGGGGTGCAACACGAGGACTTCCCAGGGGGTCACTCATCCTAGTACTACTCTCGCCCAAGCACGCTTAACTTCGGAGTTCTGATGGGATCCGGTGCATTAGTGCTGGTATGATCGCACCCGTAAGGTAATGCACATTCTTTTCCTTTATACCAAGTCCACAATCGGAGGATTAATATGGGCTCATCCGAAAAGTTCAACGACTCGGCCCCGTAAAATTACTCAATCACACGTGTAAATCCAAAACTCTCTATGAATGATAATTCAAAATAAAAAATAATGACGTATTATAATTCCGACATAATAATAATATTAATAATAATAAATCAAATATTCGACGCTTACTCAATATCCTACTCACGCTTATTATCTATCTCTTTACTCGAGAACATCAAGTAAAAAAAAAAAGAAAGGCGACTAAAAATGAATTTTTTCGAAAAGGGGTGCAACACGAGGACTTCCCAGGGGGTCAACCATCCTAGTACTACTCTCGCCCAAGCACGCTTAACTTCGGAGTTCTGATGGGATCCGGTGCATTAGTGCTGGTATGATCGCACCCGTAAGGTAATGCACATTCTTTTCCTTTATACCAAGTCCACAATCGGAGGATTAATATGGGCTCATCCGAAAAGTTCAACGACTCGGCCCCGTAAAATTACTCAATCACACGTGTAAATCCAAAACTCTCTATGAATGATAATTCAAAATAAAAAATAATGACGTATTATAATTCCGACATAATAATAATATTAATAATAATAAATCAAATATTCGACGCTTACTCAATATCCTACTCACGCTTATTATCTATCTCTTTACTCGAGAACATCAAGTAAAAAAAAAAAGAAAGGCGACTAAAAATGAATTTTTTCGAACTCACGCTTATTATCTATCTCTTTACTCGAGAACATCAAGTAAAAAAAAAAAGAAAGGCGACTAAAAATGAATTTTTTCGAAAAGGGGTGCAACACGAGGACTTCCCAGGGGGTCACCCATCCTGATACTACTCTCGCCCAAGCACGCTTAACTTCGGAGTTCTGATGGGATCCGGTGCATTAGTGCTGGTATGATCGCACCCGTAAGGTAATGCACATTCTTTTCCTTTATACCAAGTCCACAATCGGAGGATTAATATGGGCTCATCCGAAAAGTTCAACGACTCGGCCCCGTAAAATTACTCAATCACACGTGTAAATCCAAAACTCTCTATGAATGATAATTCAAAATAAAAAATAATGACGTATTATAATTCCGACATAATAATAATATTAATAATAATAAATCAAATATTCGACGCTTACTCAATATCCTACTCACGCTTATTATCTATCTCTTTACTCGAGAACATCAAGTAAAAAAGAAAAGAAAGGCGACTAAAAATGAATTTTTTCGAAAAGGGGTGCAACACGAGGACTTCCCAGGGGGTCACCCATCCTAGTACTACTCTCGCCCAAGCAGGCTTAACTTCGGAGTTCTGATGGGATCCGGTGCATTAGTGCTGGTATGATCGCACCCGTAAGGTAATGCACATTCTTTTCCTTTATACCAAGTCCACAATCGGAGGATTAATATGGGCTCATCCGAAAAGTTCAACGACTCGGCCCCGTAAAATTACTCAATCACACGTGTAAATCCAAAACTCTCTATGAATGATAATTCAAAATAAAAAATAATGACGTATTATAATTCCGACATAATAATAATATTAATAATAATAAATCAAATATTCGACGCTTACTCAATATCCTACTCACGCTTATTATCTATCTCTTTACTCGAGAACATCAAGTAAAAAAAAAAAGAAAGGCGACTAAAAATGAATTTTTTCGAACTCACGCTTATTATCTATCTCTTTACTCGAGAACATCAAGTAAAAAAAAAAAGAAAGGCGACTAAAAATGAATTTTTTCGAAAAGGGGTGCAACACGAGGACTTCCCAGGGGGTCACCCATCCTGATACTACTCTCGCCCAAGCACGCTTAACTTCGGAGTTCTGATGGGATCCGGTGCATTAGTGCTGGTATGATCGCACCCGTAAGGTAATGCACATTCTTTTCCTTTATACCAAGTCCACAATCGGAGGATTAATATGGGCTCATCCGAAAAGTTCAACGACTCGGCCCCGTAAAATTACTCAATCACACGTGTAAATCCAAAACTCTCTATGAATGATAATTCAAAATAAAAAATAATGACGTATTATAATTCCGACATAATAATAATATTAATAATAATAAATCAAATATTCGACGCTTACTCAATATCCTACTCACGCTTATTATCTATCTCTTTACTCGAGAACATCAAGTAAAAAAGAAAAGAAAGGCGACTAAAAATGAATTTTTTCGAAAAGGGGTGCAACACGAGGACTTCCCAGGGGGTCACCCATCCTAGTACTACTCTCGCCCAAGCACGCTTAACTTCGGAGTTCTGATGGGATCCGGTGCATTAGTGCTGGTATGATCGCACCCGTAAGGTAATGCACATTCTTTTCCTTTATACCAAGTCCACAATCGGAGGATTAATATGGGCTCATCCGAAAAGTTCAACGACTCGGCCCCGTAAAATTACTCAATCACACGTGTAAATCCAAAACTCTCTATGAATGATAATTCAAAATAAAAAATAATGACGTATTATAATTCCGACATAATAATAATATTAATAATAATAAATCAAATATTCGACGCTTACTCAATATCCTACTCACGCTTATTATCTATCTCTTTACTCGAGAACATCAAGTAAAAAAAAAAAGAAAGGCGACTAAAAATGAATTTTTTCGAAAAGGGGTGCAACACGAGGACTTCCCAGGGGGTCAACCATCCTAGTACTACTCTCGCCCAAGCACGCTTAACTTCGGAGTTCTGATGGGATCCGGTGCATTAGTGCTGGTATGATCGCACCCGTAAGGTAATGCACATTCTTTTCCTTTATACCAAGTCCACAATCGGAGGATTAATATGGGCTCATCCGAAAAGTTCAACGACTCGGCCCCGTAAAATTACTCAATCACACGTGTAAATCCAAAACTCTCTATGAATGATAATTCAAAATAAAAAATAATGACGTATTATAATTCCGACATAATAATAATATTAATAATAATAAATCAAATATTCGACGCTTACTCAATATCCTACTCACGCTTATTATCTATCTCTTTACTCGAGAACATCAAGTAAAAAAAAAAAGAAAGGCGACTAAAAATGAATTTTTTCGAACTCACGCTTATTATCTATCTCTTTACTCGAGAACATCAAGTAAAAAAAAAAAGAAAGGCGACTAAAAATGAATTTTTTCGAAAAGGGGTGCAACACGAGGACTTCCCAGGGGGTCACCCATCCTGATACTACTCTCGCCCAAGCACGCTTAACTTCGGAGTTCTGATGGGATCCGGTGCATTAGTGCTGGTATGATCGCACCCGTAAGGTAATGCACATTCTTTTCCTTTATACCAAGTCCACAATCGGAGGATTAATATGGGCTCATCCGAAAAGTTCAACGACTCGGCCCCGTAAAATTACTCAATCACACGTGTAAATCCAAAACTCTCTATGAATGATAATTCAAAATAAAAAATAATGACGTATTATAATTCCGACATAATAATAATATTAATAATAATAAATCAAATATTCGACGCTTACTCAATATCCTACTCACGCTTATTATCTATCTCTTTACTCGAGAACATCAAGTAAAAAAGAAAAGAAAGGCGACTAAAAATGAATTTTTTCGAAAAGGGGTGCAACACGAGGACTTCCCAGGGGGTCACTCATCCTAGTACTACTCTCGCCCAAGCACGCTTAACTTCGGAGTTCTGATGGGATCCGGTGCATTAGTGCTGGTATGATCGCACCCGTAAGGTAATGCACATTCTTTTCCTTTATACCAAGTCCACAATCGGAGGATTAATATGGGCTCATCCGAAAAGTTCAACGACTCGGCCCCGTAAAATTACTCAATCACACGTGTAAATCCAAAACTCTCTATGAATGATAATTCAAAATAAAAAATAATGACGTATTATAATTCCGACATAATAATAATATTAATAATAATAAATCAAATATTCGACGCTTACTCAATATCCTACTCACGCTTATTATCTATCTCTTTACTCGAGAACATCAAGTAAAAAAAAAAAGAAAGGCGACTAAAAATGAATTTTTTCGAAAAGGGGTGCAACACGAGGACTTCCCAGGGGGTCAACCATCCTAGTACTACTCTCGCCCAAGCACGCTTAACTTCGGAGTTCTGATGGGATCCGGTGCATTAGTGCTGGTATGATCGCACCCGTAAGGTAATGCACATTCTTTTCCTTTATACCAAGTCCACAATCGGAGGATTAATATGGGCTCATCCGAAAAGTTCAACGACTCGGCCCCGTAAAATTACTCAATCACACGTGTAAATCCAAAACTCTCTATGAATGATAATTCAAAATAAAAAATAATGACGTATTATAATTCCGACATAATAATAATATTAATAATAATAAATCAAATATTCGACGCTTACTCAATATCCTACTCACGCTTATTATCTATCTCTTTACTCGAGAACATCAAGTAAAAAAAAAAAGAAAGGCGACTAAAAATGAATTTTTTCGAACTCACGCTTATTATCTATCTCTTTACTCGAGAACATCAAGTAAAAAAAAAAAGAAAGGCGACTAAAAATGAATTTTTTCGAAAAGGGGTGCAACACGAGGACTTCCCAGGGGGTCACCCATCCTGATTCTACTCTCGCCCAAGCACGCTTAACTTCGGAGTTCTGATGGGATCCGGTGCATTAGTGCTGGTATGATCGCACCCGTAAGGTAATGCACATTCTTTTCCTTTATACCAAGTCCACAATCGGAGGATTAATATGGGCTCATCCGAAAAGTTCAACGACTCGGCCCCGTAAAATTACTCAATCACACGTGTAAATCCAAAACTCTCTATGAATGATAATTCAAAATAAAAAATAATGACGTATTATAATTCCGACATAATAATAATATTAATAATAATAAATCAAATATTCGACGCTTACTCAATATCCTACTCACGCTTATTATCTATCTCTTTACTCGAGAACATCAAGTAAAAAAGAAAAGAAAGGCGACTAAAAATGAATTTTTTCGAAAAGGGGTGCAACACGAGGACTTCCCAGGGGGTCACCCATCCTAGTACTACTCTCGCCCAAGCAGGCTTAACTTCGGAGTTCTGATGGGATCCGGTGCATTAGTGCTGGTATGATCGCACCCGTAAGGTAATGCAGATTCTTTTCCTTTATACCAAGTCCACAATCGGAGGATTAATATGGGCTCATCCGAAAAGTTCAACGACTCGGCCCCGTAAAATTACTCAATCACACGTGTAAATCCAAAACTCTCTATGAATGATAATTCAAAATAAAAAATAATGACGTATTATAATTCCGACATAATAATAATATTAATAATAATAAATCAAATATTCGACGCTTACTCAATATCCTACTCACGCTTATTATCTATCTCTTTACTCGAGAACATCAAGTAAAAAAAAAAAGAAAGGCGACTAAAAATGAATTTTTTCGAACTCACGCTTATTATCTATCTCTTTACTCGAGAACATCAAGTAAAAAAAAAAAGAAAGGCGACTAAAAATGAATTTTTTCGAAAAGGGGTGCAACACGAGGACTTCCCAGGGGGTCACCCATCCTGATTCTACTCTCGCCCAAGCACGCTTAACTTCGGAGTTCTGATGGGATCCGGTGCATTAGTGCTGGTATGATCGCACCCGTAAGGTAATGCACATTCTTTTCCTTTATACCAAGTCCACAATCGGAGGATTAATATGGGCTCATCCGAAAAGTTCAACGACTCGGCCCCGTAAAATTACTCAATCACACGTGTAAATCCAAAACTCTCTATGAATGATAATTCAAAATAAAAAATAATGACGTATTATAATTCCGACATAATAATAATATTAATAATAATAAATCAAATATTCGACGCTTACTCAATATCCTACTCACGCTTATTATCTATCTCTTTACTCGAGAACATCAAGTAAAAAAGAAAAGAAAGGCGACTAAAAATGAATTTTTTCGAAAAGGGGTGCAACACGAGGACTTCCCAGGGGGTCACCCATCCTAGTACTACTCTCGCCCAAGCAGGCTTAACTTCGGAGTTCTGATGGGATCCGGTGCATTAGTGCTGGTATGATCGCACCCGTAAGGTAATGCAGATTCTTTTCCTTTATACCAAGTCCACAATCGGAGGATTAATATGGGCTCATCCGAAAAGTTCAACGACTCGGCCCCGTAAAATTACTCAATCACACGTGTAAATCCAAAACTCTCTATGAATGATAATTCAAAATAAAAAATAATGACGTATTATAATTCCGACATAATAATAATATTAATAATAATAAATCAAATATTCGACGCTTACTCAATATTCTACTCACGCTTATTATCTATCTCTTTACTCGAGAACATCAAGTAAAAAAAAAAAGAAAGGCGACTAAAAATGAATTTTTTCGAACTCACGCTTATTATCTATCTCTTTACTCGAGAACATCAAGTAAAAAAAAAAAAGAAAGGCGACTAAAAATGAATTTTTTCGAAAAGGGGTGCAACACGAGGACTTCCCAGGGGGTCACCCATCCTGATACTACTCTCGCCCAAGCACGCTTAACTTCGGAGTTCTGATGGGATCCGGTGCATTAGTGCTGGTATGATCGCACCCGTAAGGTAATGCACATTCTTTTCCTTTATACCAAGTCCACAATCGGAGGATTAATATGGGCTCATCCGAAAAGTTCAACGACTCGGCCCCGTAAAATTACTCAATCACACGTGTAAATCCAAAACTCTCTATGAATGATAATTCAAAATAAAAAATAATGACGTATTATAATTCCGACATAATAATAATATTAATAATAATAAATCAAATATTCGACGCTTACTCAATATCCTACTCACGCTTATTATCTATCTCTTTACTCGAGAACATCAAGTAAAAAAGAAAAGAAAGGCGACTAAAAATGAATTTTTTCGAAAAGGGGTGCAACACGAGGACTTCCCAGGGGGTCACCCATCCTAGTACTACTCTCGCCCAAGCAGGCTTAACTTCGGAGTTCTGATGGGATCCGGTGCATTAGTGCTGGTATGATCGCACCCGTAAGGTAATGCACATTCTTTTCCTTTATACCAAGTCCACAATCGGAGGATTAATATGGGCTCATCCGAAAAGTTCAACGACTCGGCCCCGTAAAATTACTCAATCACACGTGTAAATCCAAAACTCTCTATGAATGATAATTCAAAATAAAAAATAATGACGTATTATAATTCCGACATAATAATAATATTAATAATAATAAATCAAATATTCGACGCTTACTCAATATCCTACTCACGCTTATTATCTATCTCTTTACTCGAGAACATCAAGTAAAAAAAAAAAAAGAAAGGCGACTAAAAATGAATTTTTTCGAACTCACGCTTATTATCTATCTCTTTACTCGAGAACATCAAGTAAAAAAAAAAAGAAAGGCGACTAAAAATGAATTTTTTCGAAAAGGGGTGCAACACGAGGAATTCCCAGGGGGTCACCCATCCTAGTACTACTCTCGCCCAAGCACGCTTAACTTCGGAGTTCTGATGGGATCCGGTGCATTAGTGCTGGTATGATCGCACCCGTAAGGTAATGCACATTCTTTTCCTTTATACCAAGTCCACAATCGGAGGATTAATATGGGCTCATCCGAAAAGTTCAACGACTCGGCCCCGTAAAATTACTCAATCACACGTGTAAATCCAAAACTCTCTATGAATGATAATTCAAAATAAAAAATAATGACGTATTATAATTCCGACATAATAATAATATTAGTAATAATAAATCAAATATTCGACGCTTACTCAATATCCTACTCACGCTTATTATCTATCTCTTTACTCGAGAACATCAAGTAAAAAAAAAAAGAAAGGCGACTAAAAATGAATTTTTTCGAAAAGGGGTGCAACACGAGGACTTCCCAGGGGGTCACTCATCCTAGTACTACTCTCGCCCAAGCACGCTTAACTTCGTAGTTCTGATGGGATCCGGTGCATTAGTGCTGGTATGATCGCACCCGTAAGGTAATGCACATTCTTTTCCTTTATACCAAGTCCACAATCGGAGGATTAATATGGGCTCATCCGAAAAGTTCAACGACTCGGCCCCGTAAAATTACTCAATCACACGTGTAAATCCAAAACTCTCTATGAATGATAATTCAAAATAAAAAATAATGACGTATTATAATTCCGACATAATATTAATATTAATAATAATAAATCAAATATTCGACGCTTACTCAATATCCTACTCACGCTTATTATCTATCTCTTTAATCGAGAACATCAAGTAAAAAAAAAAGAAAGGCGACTAAAAATGAATTTTTTCGAAAAGGGGTGCAACACGAGGACTTCCCAGGGGGTCACCCATCCTAGTACTACTATCGCCCAAGCACGCTTAACTTCGGAGTTCTGATGGGATCCGGTGCATTAGTGCTGGTATGATCGCACCCGTAAGGTAATGCACATTCTTTTCCTTTATACCAAGTCCACAATCGGAGGATTAATATGGGCTCATCCGAAAAGTTCAACGACTCGGCCCCGTAAAATTACTCAATCACACGTGTAAATCCAAAACTCTCTATGAATGATAATTCAAAATAAAAAATAATGACGTATTATAATTCCGACATAATAATAATATTAATAATAATAAATCAAATATTCGACGCTTACTCAATATCCTACTCACGCTTATTATCTATCTCTTTACTCGAGAACATCAAGTAAAAAAAAAAAAGAAAGGCGACTAAAAATGAATTTTTTCGAAAAGGGGTGCAACACGAGGACTTCCCAGGGGGTCACCCATCCTAGTACTACTCTCGCCCAAGCACGCTTAACTTCGGAGTTCTGATGGGATCCGGTGCATTAGTGCTGGTATGATCGCACCCGTAAGGTAATGCACATTCTTTTCCTTTATACCAAGTCCACAATCGGAGGATTAATATGGGCTCATCCGAAAAGTTCAACGACTCGGCCCCGTAAAATTACTCAATCACACGTGTAAATCCAAAACTCTCTATGAATGATAATTCAAAATAAAAAATAATGACGTATTATAATTCCGACATAATAATAATATTAATAATAATAAATCAAATATTCGACGCTTACTCAATATCCTACTCACGCTTATTATCTATCTCTTTACTCGAGAACATCAAGTAAAAAAAAAAAGAAAGGCGACTAAAAATGAATTTTTTCGAAAAGGGGTGCAACACGAGGACTTCCTAGGGGGTCACCCATCCTAGTACTACTCTCGCCCAAGCACTCTTGACTTCGGAGTTCTGATGGGATCCGGTGCATTAGTGCTGGTATGATCGCACCCGTAAGGTAATGCACATTCTTTTCCTTTATACCAAGTCCACAATCGGAGGATTAATATGGGCTCATCCGAAAAGTTCAACGACTCGACCCCGTAAAATTACTCAATCACACGTGTAAATCCAAAACTCTCTATGAATGATAATTCAAAATAAAAAATAATGACGTATTATAATTCAGACATAATAATAATATTAATAATAATAAATCAAATATTCGACGCTTACTCAATATCCTACTCACGCTTATTATCTATCTCTTTACTCGAGAACATCAAGTAAAATAAAAAAGAAAGGCGACTAAAAATGAATTTTTTGGAAAAGGGGTGCAACACGAGGACTTCCCAGGGGATCACCCATCCTAGTACTACTCTCGCCCAAGCACGCTTAACTTCGGAGATCTGATGGGATCCGGTGCATTAGTGCTGGTATGATCGCACCCGTAAGGTAATGCACATTCTTTTCCTTTATACCAAGTCCACAATCGGAGGATTAATATGGGCTCATCCGAAAAGTTCAACGACTCGGCCCCGTAAAATTACTCAATCACACGTGTAAATCCAAAACTCTCTATGAATGATAATTCAAAATAAAAAATAATGACGTATTATAATTCCGACATAATAATAATATTAATAATAATAAATCAAATATTCGACGCTTACTCAATATCCTACTCACGCTTATTATCTATCTCTTTACTCGAGAACATCAAGTAAAAAAAAAAAAGAAAGGCGACTAAAAATGAATTTTTTCGAAAAGGGGTGCAACACGAGGACTTCCCAGGGGGTCACCCATCCTAGTACTACTCTCGCCCAAGCACGCTTAACTTCGGAGTTCTGATGGGATCCGGTGCATTAGTGTGGTATGATCGCACCCGTAAGGTAATGCACATTCTTTTCCTTTATACCAAGTCCACAATCGGAGGATTAATATGGGCTCATCCGAAAAGTTCAACGACTCGGCCCCGTAAAATTACTCAATCACACGTGTAAATCCAAAACTCTCTATGAATGATAATTCAAAATAAAAAATAATGACGTATTATAATTCCGACATAATAATAATATTAATAATAATAAATCAAATATTCGACGCTTACTCAATATCCTACTCACGCTTATTATCTATCTCTTTACTCGAGAACATCAAGTAAAAAAAAAAAGAAAGGCGACTAAAAATGAATTTTTTCGAAAAGGAGTGCAACACGAGGACTTCCCAGGGGGTCACCCATCCTAGTACTACTCTCGCCCAAGCACGCTTAATTTCGGAGTTCTGATGGGATCCGGTGCATTAGTGTGGTATGATCGCACCCGTAAGGTAATGCACATTCTTTTCCTTTATACCAAGTCCACAATCGGAGGATTAATATGGGCTCATCCGAAAAGTTCAACGACTCGGCCCCGTAAAATTACTCAATCACACGTGTAAATCCAAAACTCTCTATGAATGATAATTCAAAATAAAAAATAATGACGTATTATAATTCCGACATAATAATAATATTAATAATAATAAATCAAATATTCGACGCTTACTCAATATCCTACTCACGCTTATTATCTATCTCTTTACTCGAGAACATCAAGTAAAAAAAAAAGAAAGGCGACTAAAAATGAATTTTTTCGAAAAGGGGTGCAACACGAGGAATTCCCAGGGGGTCACCCATCCTAGTACTACTCTCGCCCAAGCACGCTTAACTTCGGAGTTCTGATGGGATCCGGTGCATTAGTGCTGGTATGATCGCACCCGTAAGGTAATGCACATTCTTTTCCTTTATACCAAGTCCACAATCGGAGGATTAATATGGGCTCATCCGAAAAGTTCAACGACTCGGCCCCGTAAAATTACTCAATCACACGTGTAAATCCAAAACTCTCTATGAATGATAATTCAAAATAAAAAATAATGACGTATTATAATTCCGACATAATAATAATATTAATAATAATAAATCAAATATTCGACGCTTACTCAATATCCTACTCACGCTTATTATCTATCTCTTTACTCGAGAACATCAAGTAAAAAAAAAAAGAAAGGCGACTAAAAATGAATTTTTTCGAAAAGGGGTGCAACACGAGGACTTCCCAGGGGGTCACTCATCCTAGTACTACTCTCGCCCAAGCACGCTTAACTTCGGAGTTCTGATGGGATCCGGTGCATTAGTGCTGGTATGATCGCACCCGTAAGGTAATGCACATTCTTTTCCTTTATACCAAGTCCACAATCGGAGGATTAATATGGGCTCATCCGAAAAGTTCAACGACTCGGCCCCGTAAAATTACTCAATCACACGTGTAAATCCAAAACTCTCTATGAATGATAATTCAAAATAAAAAATAATGACGTATTATAATTCCGACATAATAATAATATTAATAATAATAAATCAAATATTCGACGCTTACTCAATATCCTACTCACGCTTATTATCTATCTCTTTACTCGAGAACATCAAGTAAAAAAAAAAAGAAAGGCGACTAAAAATGAATTTTTTCGAAAAGGGGTGCAACACGAGGACTTCCCAGGGGGTCAACCATCCTAGTACTACTCTCGCCCAAGCACGCTTAACTTCGGAGTTCTGATGGGATCCGGTGCATTAGTGCTGGTATGATCGCACCCGTAAGGTAATGCACATTCTTTTCCTTTATACCAAGTCCACAATCGGAGGATTAATATGGGCTCATCCGAAAAGTTCAACGACTCGGCCCCGTAAAATTACTCAATCACACGTGTAAATCCAAAACTCTCTATGAATGATAATTCAAAATAAAAAATAATGACGTATTATAATTCCGACATAATAATAATATTAATAATAATAAATCAAATATTCGACGCTTACTCAATATCCTACTCACGCTTATTATCTATCTCTTTACTTGAGAACAACAAGTAAAAAAAAAAGAAAGGCGACTAAAAATGAATTTTTTCGAACTCACGCTTATTATCTATCTCTTTACTCGAGAACATCAAGTAAAAAAAAAAAGAAAGGCGACTAAAAATGAATTTTTTCGAAAAGGGGTGCAACACGAGGACTTCCCAGGGGGTCACCCATCCTGATACTACTCTCGCCCAAGCACGCTTAACTTCGGAGTTCTGATGGGATCCGGTGCATTAGTGCTGGTATGATCGCACCCGTAAGGTAATGCACATTCTTTTCCTTTATACCAAGTCCACAATCGGAGGATTAATATGGGCTCATCCGAAAAGTTCAACGACTCGGCCCCGTAAAATTACTCAATCACACGTGTAAATCCAAAACTCTCTATGAATGATAATTCAAAATAAAAAATAATGACGTATTATAATTCCGACATAATAATAATATTAATAATAATAAATCAAATATTCGACGCTTACTCAATATCCTACTCACGCTTATTATCTATCTCTTTACTCGAGAACATCAAGTAAAAAAGAAAAGAAAGGCGACTAAAAATGAATTTTTTCGAAAAGGGGTGCAACACGAGGACTTCCCAGGGGGTCACCCATCCTAGTACTACTCTCGCCCAAGCAGGCTTAACTTCGGAGTTCTGATGGGATCCGGTGCATTAGTGCTGGTATGATCGCACCCGTAAGGTAATGCACATTCTTTTCCTTTATACCAAGTCCACAATCGGAGGATTAATATGGGCTCATCCGAAAAGTTCAACGACTCGGCCCCGTAAAATTACTCAATCACACGTGTAAATCCAAAACTCTCTATGAATGATAATTCAAAATAAAAAATAATGACGTATTATAATTCCGACATAATAATAATATTAATAATAATAAATCAAATATTCGACGCTTACTCAATATCCTACTCACGCTTATTATCTATCTCTTTACTCGAGAACATCAAGTAAAAAAAAAAAAAAAGGCGACTAAAAATGAATTTTTTCGAAAAGGGGTGCAACACGAGGACTTCCCAGGGGGTCACCCATCCTAGTACTACTCTCGCCCAAGCACGCTTAACTTCGAAGTTCTGATGGGATCCGGTGCATTAGTGCTGGTATGATCGCACCGGTAAGGTAATGCACATTCTTTTCCTTTATACCAAGTCCACAATCGGAGGATTAATATGGACTCATCCGAAAAGTTCAACGACTCGGCCCCGTAAAATTACTCAATCACACGTGTAAATCCAAAACTCTCTATGAATGATAATTCAAAATAAAAAATAATGACGTATTATAATTCCGACATAATAATAATATTAATAATAATAAATCAAATATTCGACGCTTACTCAATATCCTACTCACGCTTATTATCTATCTCTTTACTCGAGAACATCAAGTAAAAAAAAAAAGAAAGGCGACTAAAAATGAATTTTTTCGAAAACGGGTGCAACACGAGGACTTCCCAGGGGGTCACCCATACTAGTACTACTCTCGCCCAAGCACGCTTAACTTCGGAGTTCTGATGGGATCCGGTGCATTAGTGCTGGTATGATCGCACCCGTAAGGTAATGCACATTCTTTTCCTTTATACCAAGTCCACAATCGGAGGATTAATATGGGCTCATCCGAAAAGTTCAACGACTCGGCCCCGTAAAATTACTCAATCACACGTGTAAATCCAAAACTCTCTATGAATGATAATTCAAAATAAAAAATAATGACGTATTATAATTCCGACATAATAATAATATTAATAATAATAAATCAAATATTCGACGCTTACTCAATATCCTACTCACGCTTATTATCTATCTCTTTACTCGAGAACATCAAGTAAAAAAAAAAAGAAAGGCGACTAAAAATGAATTTTTTCGAAAAGGGGTGCAACACGAGGACTTCCCAGGGGGTCACCCATCCTAGTACTACTCTCGCCCAAGCACGCTTAACTTCGAAGTTCTGATGGGATCCGGTGCATTAGTGCTGGTATGATCGCACCCGTAAGGTAATGCACATTCTTTTCCTTTATACCAAGTCCACAATCGGAGGATTAATATGGGCTCATCCGAAAAGTTCAACGACTCGGCCCCGTAAAATTACTCAATCACACGTGTAAATCCAAAACTCTCTATGAATGATAATTCAAAATAAAAAATAATGACGTATTATAATTCCGACATAATAATAATATTAATATTAATAAATCAAATATTCGACGCTTACTCAATATCCTCACGCTTATTATCTATCTCTTTACTCGAGAACATCAAGTAAAAAAAAAAAAAAAAAAAGGCGACTAAAAATGAATTTTTTCGAAAAGGGGTGCAACACGAGGACTTCCCAGGGGGTCACCCATCCTAGTACTACTCTCGCCCAAGCACGCTTAACTTCGGAGTTCTGATGGGATCCGGTGCATTAGTGCTGGTATGATCGCACCCGTAAGGTAATGCACATTCTTTTCCTTTATACCAAGTCCACAATCGGAGGATTAATATGGGCTCATCCGAAAAGTTCAACGACTCGGCCCCGTAAAATTACTCAATCACACGTGTAAATCCAAAACTCTCTATGAATGATAATTCAAAATAAAAAATAATGACGTATTATAATTCCGACATAATAATAATATTAATAATAATAAATCAAATATTCGACGCTTACTCAATATCCTACTCACGCTTATTATCTATCTCTTTACTCGAGAACATCAAGTAAAAAAAAAAAAAAAAGGCGACTAAAAATGAATTTTTTCGAAAAGGGGTGCAACACGAGGACTTCCCAGGGGGTCACCCATCCTAGTACTACTCTCGCCCAAGCACGCTTCACTTCGGAGTTCTGATGGGATCCGGTGCATTAGTGCTGGTATGATCGCACCCGTAAGGTAATGCACATTCTTTTCCTTTATACCAAGTCCACAATCGGAGGATTAATATGGGCTCATCCGAAAAGTTCAACGACTCGGCCCCGTAAAATTACTCAATCACACGTGTAAATCCAAAACTCTCTATGAATGATAATTCAAAATAAAAAATAATGACGTATTATAATTCCGACATAATAATAATATTAATAATAATAAATCAAATATTCGACGCTTACTCAATATCCTACTCACGCTTATTATCTATCTCTTTACTCGAGAACATCAAGTAAAAAAAAAAAGAAAGGCGACTAAAAATGAATTTTTTCGAAAAGGGGTGCAACACGAGGACTTCCCAGGGGGTCACCCATCCTAGTACTACTCTCGCCCAAGCAAGCTTAACTTCGGAGTTCTGATGGGATCCGGTGCATTAGTGCTGGTATGATCGCACCCGTAAGGTAATGCACATTCTTTTCCTTTATATTAAGTCCACAATCGGAGGATTAATATGGGCTCATCCGAAAAGTTCAACGACTCGGCCCCGTAAAATTACTCAATCACACGTGTAAATCCAAAACTCTCTATGAATGATAATTCAAAATAAAAAATAATGACGTATTATAATTCCGACATAATAATAATATTAATAATAATAAATCAAATATTCGACGCTTACTCAATATCCTACTCACGCTTATTATCTATCTCTTTACTCGAGAACATCAAGTAAAAAAAAAAAGAAAGGCGACTAAAAATGAATTTTTTCGAAAAGGGGTGCAACACGAGGACTTCCCAGGGGGTCACCCATCCTAGTACTACTCTCGCCCAAGCACGCTTAACTTCGGAGTTCTGATGGGATCCGGTGCATTAGTGCTGGTATGATCGCACCCGTAAGGTAATGCACATTCTTTTCCTTTATACCAAGTCCACAATCGGAGGATTAATATGGGCTCATCCGAAAAGTTCAACGACTCGGCCCCGTAAAATTACTCAATCACACGTGTAAATCCAAAACTCTCTATGAATGATAATTCAAAATAAAAAATAATGACGTATTATAATTCCGACATAATAATAATATTAATATTAATAAATCAAATATTCGACGCTTACTCAATATCCTCACGCTTATTATCTATCTCTTTACTCGAGAACATCAAGTAAAAAAAAAAAAAAAAAAAGGCGACTAAAAATGAATTTTTTCGAAAAGGGGTGCAACACGAGGACTTCCCAGGGGGTCACCCATCCTAGTACTACTCTCGCCCAAGCACGCTTAACTTCGGAGTTCTGATGGGATCCGGTGCATTAGTGCTGGTATGATCGCACCCGTAAGGTAATGCACATTCTTTTCCTTTATACCAAGTCCACAATCGGAGGATTAATATGGGCTCATCCGAAAAGTTCAACGACTCGGCCCCGTAAAATTACTCAATCACACGTGTAAATCCAAAACTCTCTATGAATGATAATTCAAAATAAAAAATAATGACGTATTATAATTCCGACATAATAATAATATTAATAATAATAAATCAAATATTCGACGCTTACTCAATATCCTACTCACGCTTATTATCTATCTCTTTACTCGAGAACATCAAGTAAAAAAAAAAAAAAAAGGCGACTAAAAATGAATTTTTTCGAAAAGGGGTGCAACACGAGGACTTCCCAGGGGGTCACCCATCCTAGTACTACTCTCGCCCAAGCACGCTTCACTTCGGAGTTCTGATGGGATCCGGTGCATTAGTGCTGGTATGATCGCACCCGTAAGGTAATGCACATTCTTTTCCTTTATACCAAGTCCACAATCGGAGGATTAATATGGGCTCATCCGAAAAGTTCAACGACTCGGCCCCGTAAAATTACTCAATCACACGTGTAAATCCAAAACTCTCTATGAATGATAATTCAAAATAAAAAATAATGACGTATTATAATTCCGACATAATAATAATATTAATAATAATAAATCAAATATTCGACGCTTACTCAATATCCTACTCACGCTTATTATCTATCTCTTTACTCGAGAACATCAAGTAAAAAAAAAAAAGAAAGGCGACTAAAAATGAATTTTTTCGAAAAGGGGTGCAACACGAGGACTTCCCAGGGGGTCACCCATCCTAGTACTACTCTCGCCCAAGCACGCTTAACTTCGGAGTTCTGATGGGATCCGGTGCATTAGTGCTGGTATGATCGCACCCGTAAGGTAATGCACATTCTTTTCCTTTATACCAAGTCCACAATCGGAGGATTAATATGGGCTCATCCGAAAAGTTCAACGACTCGGCCCCGTAAAATTACTCAATCACACGTGTAAATCCAAAACTCTCTATGAATGATAATTCAAAATAAAAAATAATGACGTATTATAATTCCGACATAATAATAATATTAATAATAATAAATCAAATATTCGACGCTTACTCAATATCCTACTCACGCTTATTATCTATCTCTTTACTCGAGAACATCAAGTAAAAAAAAAAAAGAAAGGCGACTAAAAATGAATTTTTTCGAAAAGGGGTGCAACACGAGGACTTCCCAGGGGGTCACCCATCCTAGTACTACTCTCGCCCAAGCACGCTTAACTTCGGAGTTCTGATGGGATCCGGTGCATTAGTGCTGGTATGATCGCACCCGTAAGGTAATGCACATTCTTTTCCTTTATACCAAGTCCACAATCGGAGGATTAATATGGGCTCATCCGAAAAGTTCAACGACTCGGCCCCGTAAAATTACTCAATCACACGTGTAAATCCAAAACTCTCTATGAATGATAATTCAAAATAAAAAATAATGACGTATTATAATTCCGACATAATAATAATATTAATAATAATAAATCAAATATTCGACGCTTACTCAATATCCTACTCACGCTTATTATCTATCTCTTTACTCGAGAACATCAAGTAAAAAAAAAAAAGAAAGGCGACTAAAAATGAATTTTTTCGAAAAGGAGTGCAACACGAGGACTTCCCAGGGGGTCACCCATCCTAGTACTACTCTCGCCCAAGCACGCTTAACTTCGGAGTTCTGATGGGATCCGGTGCATTAGTGCTGGTATGATCGCACCCGTAAGGTAATGCACATTCTTTTCCTTTATAGCAAGTCCACAATCGGAGGATTAATATGGGCTCATCCGAAAAGTTCAACGACTCGGCCCCGTAAAATTACTCAATCACACGTGTAAATCCAAAACTCTCTATGAATGATAATTCAAAATAAAAAATAATGACGTATTATAATTCCGACATAATAATAATATTAATAATAATAAATCAAATATTCGACGCTTACTCAATATCCTACTCACGCTTATTATCTATCTCTTTACTCGAGAACATCAAGTAAAAAAAAAAAAAAAGGCGACTAAAAATGAATTTTTTCGAAAAGGGGTGCAACACGAGGACTTCCCAGGGGGTCACCCATCCTAGTACTACTCTAGCCCAAGCACGCTTAACTTCGGAGTTCTGATGGGATCCGGTGCATTAGTGCTGGTATGATCGCACCCGTAAGGTAATGCACATTCTTTTCCTTTATACCAAGTCCACAATCGGAGGATTAATATGGGCTCATCCGAAAAGTTCAACGACTCGGCCCCGTAAAATTACTCAATCACACGTGTAAATCCAAAACTCTCTATGAATGATAATTCAAAATAAAAAATAATGACGTATTATAATTCCGACATAATAATAATATTAATAATAATAAATCAAATATTCGACGCTTACTCAATATCCTACTCACGCTTATTATCTATCTCTTTACTCGAGAACATCAAGTAAAAAAAAAAAAGAAAGGCGACTAAAAATGAATTTTTTCGAAAAGGGGTCTAACACGAGGACTTCCCAGGGGGTCACCCATCCTAGTACTACTCTCGCCCAAGCACGCTTAACATCGGAGTTCTGATGGGATCCGGTGCATTAGTGCTGGTATGATCGCACCCGTAAGGTAATGCACATTCTTTTCCTTTATACCAAGTCCACAATCGGAGGATTAATATGGGCTCATCCGAAAAGTTCAACGACTCGGCCCCGTAAAATTACTCAATCACACGTGTAAATCCAAAACTCTCTATGAATGATAATTCAAAATAAAAAATAATGACGTATTATAATTCCGACATAATAATAATATTAATAATAATAAATCAAATATTCGACGCTTACTCAATATCCTACTCACGCTTATTATCTATCTCTTTACTCGAGAACATCAAGTAAAAAAAAAAAGAAAGGCGACTAAAAATGAATTTTTTCGAAAAGGGGTGCAACACGAGGACTTCCCAGGGGGTCACCCATCCTAGTACTACTCTCGCCCAAGCACGCTTAACTTCGGTGTTCTGATGGGATCCGGTGCATTAGTGCTGGTATGATCGCACCCGTAAGGTAATGCA
This sequence comes from Verbascum thapsus, assembly GCA_963669365.1. Taxonomy (NCBI): domain Eukaryota; kingdom Viridiplantae; phylum Streptophyta; class Magnoliopsida; order Lamiales; family Scrophulariaceae; genus Verbascum; species Verbascum thapsus. Next base: position 15,305,793 of record OY770108.1, read on the forward strand.
CATTCTTTTCCTTTATACCAAGTCCACAATCGGAGGATTAATATGGGGTCATCCGAAAAGTTCAACGACTCGGCCCCGTAAAATTACTCAATCACACGTGTAAATCCAAAACTCTCTATGAATGATAATTCAAAATAAAAAATAATGACGTATTATAATTCCGACATAATAATAATATTAATAATAATAAATCAAATATTCGACGCTTACTCAATATCCTACTCACGCTTATTATCTATCTCTTTACTCGAGAACATCAAGTAAAAAAAAAAAGAAAGGCGACTAAAAATGAATTTTTTCGAAAAGGGGTGCAACACGAGGACTTCCCAGGGGGTCACCCATCCTAGTACTACTCTCGCCCAAGCACGCTTAACTTCGGAGTTCTGATGGGATCCGGTGCATTAGTGCTGGTATGATCGCACCCGTAAGGTAATGCACATTCTTTTCCTTTATACCAAGTCCACAATCGGAGGATTAATATGGGCTCATCCGAAAAGTTCAACGACTCGGCCCCGTAAAATTACTCAATCACACGTGTAAATCCAAAACTCTCTATGAATGATAATTCAAAATAAAAAATAATGACGTATTATAATTCCGACATAATAATAATATTAATAATAATAAATCAAATATTCGACGCTTACTCAATATCCTACTCACGCTTATTATCTATCTCTTTACTCGAGAACATCAAGTAAAAAAAAAAGAAAGGCGACTAAAAATGAATTTTTTCGAAAAGGGGTGCAACACGAGGACTTCCCAGGGGGTCACCCATCCTAGTACTACTCTCGTCCAAGCACGCTTAACTTCGGAGTTCTGATGGGATCCGGTGCATTAGTGCTGGTATGATCGCACCCGTAAGGTAATGCACATTCTTTTCCTTTATACCAAGTCCACAATCGGAGGATTAATATGGGCTCATCCGAAAAGTTCAACGACTCGGCCCCGTAAAATTACTCAATCACACGTGTAAATCCAAAACTCTCTATGAATGATAATTCAAAATAAAAAATAATGACGTATTATAATTCCGACATAATAATAATATTAATAATAATAAATCAAATATTCGACGCTTACTCAATATCCTACTCACGCTTATTATCTATCTCTTTACTCGAGAACATCAAGTAAAAAAAAAAAGAAAGGCGACTAAAAATGAATTTTTTCGAAAAGGGGTGCAACACGAGGACTTCCCAGGGGGTCACCCATCCTAGTACTACTCTCGCCCAAGCACGCTTAACTTCGGAGTTCTGATGGGATCCGGTGCATTAGTGCTGGTATGATCGCACCCGTAAGGTAATGCACATTCTTTTCCTTTATACCAAGTCCACAATCGGAGGATTAATATGGGCTCATCCGAAAAGTTCAACGACTCGGCCCCGTAAAATTACTCAATCACACGTGTAAATCCAAAACTCTCTATGAATGATAATTCAAAATAAAAAATAATGACGTATTATAATTCCGACATAATAATAATATTAATAATAATAAATCAAATATTCGACGCTTACTCAATATCCTACTCACGCTTATTATCTATCTCTTTACTCGAGAACATCAAGTAAAAAAAAAAAGAAAGGCGACTAAAAATGAATTTTTTCGAAAAGGGGTGCAACACGAGGACTTCCCAGGGGGTCACCCATCCTAGTACTACTCTCGCCCAAGCACGCTTAACTTCGGAGTTCTGATGGGATCCGGTGCATTAGTGCTGGTACGATCGCACCCGTAAGGTAATGCACATTCTTTTCCTTTATACCAAGTCCACAATCGGAGGATTAATATGGGCTCATCCGAAAAGTTCAACGACTCGGCCCCGTAAAATTACTCAATCACACGTGTAAATCCAAAACTCTCTATGAATGATAATTCAAAATAAAAAATAATGACGTATTATAATTCCGACATAATAATAATATTAATAATAATAAATCAAATATTCGACGCTTACTCAATATCCTACTCACGCTTATTATCTATCTCTTTACTCGAGAACATCAAGTAAAAAAAAAGAAAGGCGACTAAAAATGAATTTTTTCGAAAAGGGGTGCAACACGAGGACTTCCCAGGGGGTCACCCATCCTAGTACTACTCTCGCCCAAGCACGCTTAACTTCGGAGTTCTGATGGGATCCGGTGCATTAGTGCTGGTATGATCGCACCCGTAAGGTAATGCACATTCTTTTCCTTTATACCAAGTCCACAATCGGAGGATTAATATGGGCTCATCCGAAAAGTTCAACGACTCGGCCCCGTAAAATTACTCAATCACACGTGTAAATCCAAAACTCTCTATGAATGATAATTCAAAATAAAAAATAATGACGTATTATAATTCCGACATAATAATAATATTAATAATAATAAATCAAATATTCGACGCTTACTCAATATCCTACTCACGCTTATTATCTATCTCTTTACTCGAGAACATCAAGTAAAAAAAAAAAAAAGGCAACTAAAAATGAATTTTTTCGAAAAGGGGTGCAACACGAGGACTTCCCAGGGGGTCACCAATCCTAGTACTACTCTCGCCCAAGCACGCTTAACTTCGGAGTTCTGATGGGATCCGGTGCATTAGTGCTGGTATGATCGCACCCGTAAGGTAATGCACATTCTTTTCCTTTATACCAAGTCCACAATCGGAGGATTAATATGGGCTCATCCGAAAAGTTCAACGACTCGGCCCCGTAAAATTACTCAATCACACGTGTAAATCCAAAACTCTCTATGAATGATAATTCAAAATAAAAAATAATGACGTATTATAATTCCGACATAATAATAATATTAATAATAATAAATCAAATATTCGACCCTTACTCAATATCCTACTCACGCTTATTATCTATCTCTTTACTCGAGAACATCAAGTAAAAAAAAAAGAAAGGCGACTAAAAATGAATTTTTTCGAAAAGGGGTGCAACACGAGGACTTCCCAGGGGGTCACCCATCCTAGTACTACTCTCGCCCAAGCACGCTTAACTTCGGAGTTCTGATGGGATCCAGTGCATTAGTGCTGGTATGATCGCACCCGTAAGGTAATGCACATTCTTTTCCTTTATACCAAGTCCACAATCGGAGGATTAATATGGGCTCATCCGAAAAGTTCAACGACTCGGCCCCGTAAAATTACTCAATCACACGAGTAAATCCAAAACTCTCTATGAATGATAATTCAAAATAAAAAATAATAACGTATTATAATTCCGACATAATAATAATATTAATAATAATAAATCAAATATTCGACGCTTACTCAATATCCTACTCACGCTTATTATCTATCTCTTTACTCGAGAACATCAAGTAAAAAAAAAAAGAAAGGCGACTAAAAATGAATTTTTTCGAAAAGGGTGCAACACGAGGACTTCCCAGGGGGTCACCCATCCTAGTACTACTCTCGCCCAAGCACGCTTAACTTCGGAGTTCTGATGGGATCCGGTGCATTAGTGCTGGTATGATCGCACCCGTAAGGTAATGCACATTCTTTTCCTTTATACCAAGTCCACAATCGGAGGATTAATATGGGCTCATCCGAAAAGTTCAACGACTCGGCCCCGTAAAATTACTCAATCACACGTGTAAATCCAAAACTCTCTAAGAATGATAATTCAAAATAAAAAATAATGACGTATTATAATTCCGACATAATAATAATATTAATAATAATAAATCAAATATTCGACGCTTACTCAATATCCTACTCACGCTTATTATCTATCTCTTTACTCGAGAACATCAAGTAAAAAAAAAAAGAAAGGCGACTAAAAATGAATTTTTTTCGAAAAAGGGTGCAACACGAGGACTTCCCAGGGGGTCACCCATCCTAGTACTACTCTCGCCCATGCACGCTTAACTTCGGATTTCTGATGGGATCCGGTGCATTAGTGCTGGTATGATCGCACCCGTAAGGTAATGCACATTCTTTTCCTTTATACCAAGTCCACAATCGGAGGATTAATATGGGCTCATCCGAAAAGTTCAACGACTCGGCCCCGTAAAATTACTCAATCACACGTGTAAATCCAAAACTCTCTATGAATGATAATTCAAAATAAAAAATAATGACGTATTATAATTCCGACATAATAATAATATTAATAATAATAAATCAAATATTCGACGCTTACTCAATATCCTACTCACGCTTATTATCTATCTCTTTACTCGAGAACATCAAGTAAAAAAAAAAAAGAAAGGCGACTAAAAATGAATTTTTTCGAAAAGGGGTGCAACACGAGGACTTCCCAGGGGGTCACCCATCCTAGTACTACTCTCGCCCAAGCACGCTTAACTTCGGAGTTCTGATGGGATCCGGTGCATTAGTGCTGGTATGATCGCACCCGTAAGGTAATGCACATTATTTTCCTTTATACCAAGTCCACAATCGGAGGATTAATATGGGCTCATCCGAAAAGTTCAACGACTCGGCCCCGTAAAATTACTCAATCACACGTGTAAATCCAAAACTCTCTATGAATGATAATTCAAAATAAAAAATAATGACGTATTATAATTCCGACATAATAATAATATTAATAATAATAAATCAAATATTCGACGCTTACTCAATATCCTACTCACGCTTATTATCTATCTCTTTACTCGAGAACATCAAGTAAAAAAAAAAAAGAAAGGCGACTAAAAATGAATTTTTTCGAAAAGGGGTGCAACACGAGGACTTCCCAGGGGGTCACCCATCCTAGTACTACTCTCGCCCAAGCACGCTTAACTTCAGAGTTCTGATGGGATCCGGTGCATTAGTGCTGGTATGATCGCACCCGTAAGGTAATGCACATTCTTTTCCTTTATACCAAGTCCACAATCGAAGGATTAATATGGGCTCATCCGAAAAGTTCAACGACTCGGCCCCGTAAAATTACTCAATCACACGTGTAAATCCAAAACTCTCTATGAATGATAATTCAAAATAAAAAATAATGACGTATTATAATTCCGACATAATAATAATATTGATAATAATAAATCAAATATTCGACGCTTACTCAATATCCTACTCACGCTTATTATCTATCTCTTTACTCGAGAACATCAAGTAAAAAAAAAAAGAAAGGCGACTAAAAATGAATTTTTTCGAAAAGGGGTGCAACACGAGGACTTCCCAGGGGGTCACCCATCCTAGTACTACCCTCGCCCATGCACGCTTAACTTCGGAGTTCTGATGGGATCCGGTGCATTAGTGCTGGTATGATCGCACCCGTAAGTTATGCACATTCTTTTCCTTTATACCAAGTCCACAATCGGAGGATTAATATGGGCTCATCCGAAAAGTTCAACGACTCGGCCCCGTAAAATTACTCAATCACACGTGTAAATCCAAAACTCTCTATGAATGATAATTCAAAATAAAAAATAATGACGTATTATAATTCCGACATAATAATAATATTGATAATAATAAATCAAATATTCGACGCTTACTCAATATCCTACTCACGCTTATTATCTATCTCTTTACTCGAGAACATCAAGTAAAAAAAAAAAGAAAGGCGACTAAAAATGAATTTTTTCGAAAAGGGGTGCAACACGAGGACTTCCCAGGGGGTCACCCATCCTAGTACTACTCTCGCCCGAGCACGCTTAACTTCGGAGTTCTGATGGGATCCGGTGCATTAGTGCTGGTATGATCGCACCCGTAATGTAATGCACATTCTTTTTCTTTATACCAAGTCCACAATCGGAGGATTAATATGGGCTCATCCGAAAAGTTCAACGACTCGGCCCCGTAAAATTACTCAATCACACGTGTAAATCCAAAACTCTCTATGAATGATAATTCAAAATAAAAAATAATGACGTATTATAATTCCGACATAATAATAATATTGATAATAATAAATCAAATATTCGACGCTTACTCAATATCCTACTCACGCTTATTATCTATCTCTTACTCGAGAACATCAAGTAAAAAAAAAAAGAAAGGCGACTAAAAATGAATTTTTTCGAAAAGGGGTGCAACACGAGGACTTCCCAGGGGGTCACCCATCCTAGTACTACTCTCGCCCAAGCACGCTAAACTTCGGAGTTCTGATGGGATCCGGTGCATTAGTGCTGGTATGATCGCACCCGTAAGGTAATGCACATTCTTTTCCTTTATACCAAGTCCACAATCGGAGGATTAATATGGGCTCATCCGAAAAGTTCAACGACTCGACCCCGTAAAATTACTCAATCACACGTGTAAATCCAAAACTCTCTATGAATGATAATTCAAAATAAAAAATAATGACGTATTATATTTCCGACATAATAATAATATTGATAATAATAAATCAAATATTCGACGCTTACTCAATATCCTACTCACGCTTATTATCTATCTCTTTACTCGAGAACATCAAGTAAAAAAAAAAAAGAAAGGCGACTAAAAATGAATTTTTTCGAAAAGGGGTGCAACACGAGGACTTCCCAGGGGGTCACCCATCCTAGTACTACTCTCGCCCAAGCACGCTTAACTTCGGAGTTCTGATGGGATCCGGTGCATTAGTGCTGGTATGATCGCACCCGTAAGGTAATGCACATTCTTTTCCTTTATACCAAGTCCACAATCGGAGGATTAATATGGGCTCATCCGAAAAGTTCAACGACTCGGCCCCGTAAAATTACTCAATCACACGTGTAAATCCAAAACTCTCTATGAATGATAATTCAAAATAAAAAATAATGACGTATTATAATTCCGACATAATAATAATATTGATAATAATAAATCAAATATTCGACGCTTACTCAATATCCTACTCACGCTTATTATCTATCTCTTTACTCGAGAACATCAAGTAAAAAAAAAAAGAAAGGCGACTAAAAATGAATTTTTTCGAAAAGGGGTGCAACACGAGGACTTCCCAGGGGGTCACCCATCCTAGTACTACTCTCGCCCAAGCACGCTTAACTTCGGAGTTCTGATGGAATCCGGTGCATTAGTGCTGGTATGATCGCACCCGTAAGGTAATGCACATTCTTTTCCTTTATACCAAGTCCACAATCGGAGGATTAATATGGGCTCATCCGAAAAGTTCAACGACTCGGCCCCGTAAAATTACTCAATCACACGTGTAAATCCAAAACTCTCTATGAATGATAATTCAAAATAAAAAATAATGACGTATTATAATTCCGACATAATAATAATATTGATAATAATAAATCAAATATTCGACGCTTACTCAATATCCTACTCACGCTTATTATCTATCTCTTTACTCGAGAACATCAAGTAAAAAAAAAAGAAAGACGACTAAAAATGAATTTTTTCGAAAAGGGGTGCAACACGAGGACTTCCCAGGGGGTCACCCATCCTAGTGCTACTCTCGCCCGAGCACGCTTAACTTCGGAGTTCTGATGGGATCCGGTGCATTAGTGCTGGTATGATCGCACCCGTAAGGTAATGCACATTCTTTTCCTTTATACCAAGTCCACAATCGGAGGATTAATATGGGCTCATCCGAAAAGTTCAACGACTCGGCCCCGTAAAATTACTCAATCACACGTGTAAATCCAAAACTCTCTATGAATGATAATTCAAAATAAAAAATAATGACGTATTATAATTCCGACATAATAATAATATTAATAATAATAAATCAAATATTCGACGCTTACTCAATATCCTACTCACGCTTATTATCTATCTCTTTACTCGAGAACATCAAGTAAAAAAAAAAGAAAGGCGACTAAAAATGAATTTTTTCGAAAAGGGGTGCAACACGAGGACTTCCCAAGGGGTCACCCATCTTAGTACTACTCTCGCCCAAGCACGCTTAACTTCGGAGTTCTGATGGGATCCGGTGCATTAGTGCTGGTATGATCGCACCTGTAAGGTAATGCACATTCTTTTCCTTTATACCAAGTCCACAATCGGAGGATTAATATGGGCTCATCCGAAAAGTTCAACGACTCGGCCCCGTAAAATTACTCAATCACACGTGTAAATCCAAAACTCTCTATGAATGATAATTCAAAATAAAAAATAATGACGTATTACAATTCCGACATAATAATAATATTAATAATAATAAATCAAATATTCGACGCTTACTCAATATCCTACTCACGCTTATTATCTATCTCTTTACTCGAGAACATCAAGTAAAAAAAAAAAGAAAGGCGACTAAAAATGAATTTTTTCGAAAAGGGGTGCAACACGAGGACTTCCCAGGGGGTCACCCATCCTAGTACTACTCTCGCCCAAGCACGCTTAACTTCGGAGTTCTGATGGGATCCGGTGCATTAGTGCTGGTATGATCGCACCCGTAAGGTAATGCACATTCTTTTCCTTTATACCAAGTCCACAATCGGAGGATTAATATGGGCTCATCCGAAAAGTTCAACGACTCGGCCCCGTAAAATTACTCAATCACACGTGTAAATCCAAAACTCTCTATGAATGATAATTCAAAATAAAAAATAATGACGTATTATAATTCCGACATAATAATAATATTAATAATAATAAATCAAATATTCGACGCTTACTCAATATCCTACTCACGCTTATTATCTATCTCTTTACTCGAGAACATCAAGTAAAAAAGAAAGGCGACTAAAAATGAATTATTTCGAAAAGGGGTGCAACACGAGGACTTCCCAGGGGGTCACCCATCCTAGTACTACTCTCGCCCAAGCACGCTTAACTTCGGAGTTCTGATGGGATCCGGTGCATTAGTGCTGGTATGATCGCACCCGTAAGGTAATGCACATTCTTTTCCTTTATACCAAGTCCACAATCGGAGGATTAATATGGGCTCATCCGAAAAGTTCAACGACTCGGCCCCGTAAAATTACTCAATCACACGTGTAAATCCAAAACTCTCTATGAATGATAATTCAAAATAAAAAATAATGACGTATTATAATTCCGACATAATAATAATATTAATAATAATAAATCAAATATTCGACGCTTACTCAATATCCTACTCACGCTTATTATCTATCTCTTTACTCGAGAACATCAAGTAAAAAAAAAAAGAAAGGCGACTAAAAATGAATTATTTCGAAAAGGGGTGCAACACGAGGACTTCCCAGGGGGTCACCCATCCTAGTACTACTCTCGCCCAAGCACGCTTAACTTCGGAGTTCTGATGGGATCCGGTGCATTAGTGCTGGTATGATCGCACCCGTAAGGTAATGCACATTCTTTTCCTTTATACCAAGTCCACAATCGGAGGATTAATATGGGCTCATCCGAAAAGTTCAACGACTCGGCCCCGTAAAATTACTCAATCACACGTGTAAATCCAAAACTCTCTATGAATGATAATTCAAAATAAAAAATAATGACGTATTATAATTCCGACATAATAATAATATTAATAATAATAAATCAAATATTCGACGCTTACTCAATATCCTACTCACGCTTATTATCTATCTCTTTACTCGAGAACATCAAGTAAAAAAAAAAGAAAGGCGACTAAAAATGAATTTTTTCGAAAAGGGGTGCGACACGAGGACTTCCCAGGGGGTCACCCATCCTAGTACTACTCTCGCCCAAGCACGCTTAACTTTGGAGTTCTGATGGGATATAGTGCATTAGTGCTGGTATGATCGCACCCGTAAGGTAATGCACATTCTTTTCCTTTATACCAAGTCCACAATCGGAGGATTAATATGGGCTCATCCGAAAAGTTCAACGACTCGGCCCCGTAAAATTACTCAATCACACGTGTAAATCCAAAACTCTCTATGAATGATAATTCAAAATAAAAAATAATGACGTATTATAATTCCGACATAATAATAATATTAATAATAATAAATCAAATATTCGACGCTTACTCAATATCCTACTCACGCTTATTATCTATCTCTTTACTCGAGAACATCAAGTAAAAAAAAAAAGAAAGGCGACTAAAAATGAATTATTTCGAAAAGGGGTGCAACACGAGGACTTCCCAGGGGGTCACCCATCCTAGTACTACTCTCGCCCAAGCACGCTTAACTTCGGAGTTCTGATGGGATCCGGTGCATTAGTGCTGGTATGATCGCACCCGTAAGGTAATGCACATTCTTTTCCTTTATACCAAGTCCACAATCAGAGGATTAATATGGGCTCATCCGAAAAGTTCAACGACTCGGCCCCGTAAAATTACTCAATCACACGTGTAAATCCAAAACTCTCTATGAATGATAATTCAAAATAAAAAATAATGACGTATTATAATTCCGACATAATAATAATATTAATAATAATAAATCAAATATTCGACGCTTACTCAATATCCTACTCACGCTTATTATCTATCTCTTTACTCGAGAACATCAAGTAAAAAAAAAAAGAAAGGCGACTAAAAATGAATTTTTTCGAAAAGGGGTGCAACACGAGGACTTCCCAGGGGGTCACCCATCCTAGTACTACTCTCGCCCAAGCACGCTTAACTTCGGAGTTCTGATGGGATCCGGTGCATTAGTGCTGGTATGATCGCACCCGTAAGGTAATGCACATTCTTTTCCTTTATACCAAGTCCACAATCGGAGGATTAATATGGGCTCATCCGAAAAGTTCAACGACTCGGCCCCGTAAAATTACTCAATCACACGTGTAAATCCAAAACTCTCTATGAATGATAATTCAAAATAAAAAATAATGACGTATTATAATTCCGACATAATAATAATATTAATAATAATAAATCAAATATTCGACGCTTACTCAATATCCTACTCACGCTTATTATCTATCTCTTTACTCGAGAACATCAAGTAAAAAAAAAAGAAAGGCGACTAAAAATGAATTTTTTCGAAAAGGGGTGCAACACGAGGACTTCCCAGGGGGTCACCCATCCTAGTACTACTCTCGCCCAAGCACGCTTAACTTCGGAGTTCTGATGGGATCCGGTGCATTAGTGCTGGTATGATCGCACCCGTAAGGTAATGCACATTCTTTTCCTTTATACCAGTTCCACAATCGGAGGATTAATATGGGCTCATCCGAAAAGTTCAACGACTCGGCCCCGTAAAATTACTCAATCACACGTGTAAATCCAAAACTCTCTATGAATGATAATTCAAAATAAAAAATAATGACGTATTATAATTCCGACATAATAATAATATTAATAATAATAAATCAAATATTCGACGCTTACTCAATATCCTACTCACGCTTATTATCTATCTCTTTACTCGAGAACATCAAGTAAAAAAAAAAAGAAAGGCGACTAAAAATGAATTATTTCGAAAAGGGGTGCAACACGAGGACTTCCCAGGGGGTCACCCATCCTAGTACTACTCTCGCCCAAGCACGCTTAACTTCGGAGTTCTGATGGGATCCGGTGCATTAGTGCTGGTATGATCGCACCCGTAAGGTAATGCACATTCTTTTCCTTTATACCAAGTCCACAATCAGAGGATTAATATGGGCTCATCCGAAAAGTTCAACGACTCGGCCCCGTAAAATTACTCAATCACACGTGTAAATCCAAAACTCTCTATGAATGATAATTCAAAATAAAAAATAATGACGTATTATAATTCCGACATAATAATAATATTAATAATAATAAATCAAATATTCGACGCTTACTCAATATCCTACTCACGCTTATTATCTATCTCTTTACTCGAGAACATCAAGTAAAAAAAAAAAGAAAGGCGACTAAAAATGAATTTTTTCGAAAAGGGGTGCAACACAAGGACTTCCCAGGGGGTCACCCATCCTAGTACTACTCTCGCCCAAGCACGCTTAACTTCGGAGTTCTGATGGGATCCGGTGCATTAGTGCTGGTATGATCGCACCCGTAAGGTAATGCACATTCTTTTCCTTTATACCAAGTCCACAATCGGAGGATTAATATGGGCTCATCCGAAAAGTTCAACGACTCGGCCCCGTAAAATTACTCAATCACACGTGTAAATCCAAAACTCTCTATGAATGATAATTCAAAATAAAAAATAATGACGTATTATAATTCCGACATAATAATAATATTAATAATAATAAATCAAATATTCGACGCTTACTCAATATCCTACTCACGCTTATTATCTATCTCTTTACTCGAGAACATCAAGTAAAAAAAAAAAGAAAGGCGACTAAAAATGAATTATTTCGAAAAGGGGTGCAACACGAGGACTTCCCAGGGGGTCACCCATCCTAGTACTACTCTCGCCCAAGCACGCTTAACTTCGGAGTTCTGATGGGATCCGGTGCATTAGTGCTGGTATGATCGCACCCGTAAGGTAATGCACATTCTTTTCCTTTATACCAAGTCCACAATCAGAGGATTAATATGGGCTCATCCGAAAAGTTCAACGACTCGGCCCCGTAAAATTACTCAATCACACGTGTAAATCCAAAACTCTCTATGAATGATAATTCAAAATAAAAAATAATGACGTATTATAATTCCGACATAATAATAATATTAATAATAATAAATCAAATATTCGACGCTTACTCAATATCCTACTCACGCTTATTATCTATCTCTTTACTCGAGAACATCAAGTAAAAAAAAAAAAAAAGGCGACTAAAAATGAATTTTTTCGAAAAGGGGTGCAACACGAGGACTTCCCAGGGGGTCACCCATCCTAGTACTACTCTCGCCCAAGCACGCTTAACTTCGGAGTTCTGATGGGATCCGGTGCATTAGTGCTGGTATGATCGCACCCGTAAGGTAATGCACATTCTTTTCCTTTATACCAAGTCCACAATCGGAGGATTAATATGGGCTCATCCGAAAAGTTCAACGACTCGGCCCCGTAAAATTACTCAATCACACGTGTAAATCCAAAACTCTCTATGAATGATAATTCAAAATAAAAAATAATGACGTATTATAATTCCGACATAATAATAATATTAATAATAATAAATCAAATATTCGACGCTTACTCAATATCCTACTCACGCTTATTATCTATCTCTTTACTCGAGAACATCAAGTAAAAAAAAAAAGAAAGGCAACTAAAAATGAATTTTTTCGAAAAGGGGTGCAACACGAGGACTTCCCAGGGGGTCACCCATCCTAGTACTACTCTCGCCCAAGCACGCTTAACTTCGGAGTTCTGATGGGATCCGGTGCATTAGTGCTGGTATGATCGCACCCGTAAGGTAATGCACATTCTTTTCCTTTATACCAAGTCCACAATCGGAGGATTAATATGGGCTCATCCGAAAAGTTCAACGACTCGGCCCCGTAAAATTACTCAATCACACGTGTAAATCCAAAACTCTCTATGAATGATAATTCAAAATAAAAAATAATGACGTATTATAATTCCGACATAATAATAATATTAATAATAATAAATCAAATATTCGACGCTTACTCAATATCCTACTCACGCTTATTATCTATCTCTTTACTCGAGAACATCAAGTAAAAAAAAAAAGAAAGGCGACTAAAAATGAATTTTTTCGAAAAGGGGTGCAACACGAGGACTTCCCAGGGGGTCACCCATCCTAGTACTACTCTCGCCCAAGCACGCTTAACTTCGGAGTTCTGATGGGATCCGGTGCATTAGTGCTGGTATGATCGCACCCGTAAGGTAATGCACATTCTTTTCCTTTATACCAAGTCCACAATCGGAGGATTAATATGGGCTCATCCGAAAAGTTCAACGACTCGGCCCCGTAAAATTACTCAATCACACGTGTAAATCCAAAACTCTCTATGAATGATAATTCAAAATAAAAAATAATGACGTATTATAATTCCGACATAATAATAATATTAATAATAATAAATCAAATATTCGACGCTTACTCAATATCCTACTCACGCTTATTATCTATCTCTTTACTCGAGAACATCAAGTAAAAAAAAAAAGAAAGGCGACTAAAAATGAATTTTTTCGAAAAGGGGTGCAACACGAGGACTTCCCAGGGGGTCACCCATCCTAGTACTACTCTCGCCCAAGCACGCTTAACTTCGGAGTTCTGATGGGATCCGGTGCATTAGTGCTGGTATGATCGCACCTGTAAGGTAATGCACATTCTTTTCCTTTATACCAAGTCCACAATCGGAGGATTAATATGGGCTCATCCGAAAAGTTCAACGACTCGGCCCCGTAAAATTACTCAATCACACGTGTAAATCCAAAACTCTCTATGAATGATAATTCAAAATAAAAAATAATGACGTATTATAATTCCGACATAATAATAATATTAATAATAATAAATCAAATATTCGACGCTTACTCAATATCCTACTCACGCTTATTATCTATCTCTTTACTCGAGAACATCAAGTAAAAAAAAAAAAAAAGGCGACTAAAAATGAATTTTTTCGAAAAGGGGTGCAACACGAGGACTTCTCAGGGGGTCACCCATCCTAGTACTACTCTCGCCCAAGCACGCTTAACTTCGGAGTTCTGATGGGATCCGGTGCATTAGTGCTGGTATGATCGCACCCGTAAGGTAATGCACATTCTTTTCCTTTATACCAAGTCCACAATCGGAGGATTAATATGGGCTCATCCGAAAAGTTCAACGACTCGGCCCCGTAAAATTACTCAATCACACGTGTAAATCCAAAACTCTCTATGAATGATAATTCAAAATAAAAAATAATGACGTATTATAATTCCGACATAATAATAATATTAATAATAATAAATCAAATATTCGACGCTTACTCAATATCCTACTCACGCTTATTATCTATCTCTTTACTCGAGAACATCAAGTAAAAAAAAAAAGAAAGGCGACTAAAAATGAATTTTTTCGAAAAGGGGTGCAACACGAGGACTTCCCAGGGGGTCACCCATCCTAGTACTACTCTCGCCCAAGCACGCTTAACTTCGGAGTTCTGATGGGATCCGGTGCATTAGTGCTGGTATGATTGCACCCGTAAGGTAATGCACATTCTTTTCCTTTATACCAAGTCCACAATCGGAGGATTAATATGGGCTCATCCGAAAAGTTCAACGACTCGGCCCCGTAAAATTACTCAATCACACGTGTAAATCCAAAACTCTCTATGAATGATAATTCAAAATAAAAAATAATGACGTATTATAATTCCGACATAATAATAATATTAATAATAATAAATCAAATATTCGACGCTTACTCAATATCCTACTCACGCTTATTATCTATCTCTTTACTCGAGAACATCAAGTAAAAAAAAAAAAGAAAGGCGACTAAAAATGAATTTTTTCGAAAAGGGGTGCAACACGAGGACTTCCCAGGGGGTCACCCATCCTAGTACTACTCTCGCCCAAGCACGCTTAACTTCGGAGTTCTGATGGGATCCGGTGCATTAGTGCTGGTATGATTGCACCCGTAAGGTAATGCACATTCTTTTCCTTTATACCAAGTCCACAATCGGAGGATTAATATGGGCTCATCCGAAAAGTTCAACGACTCGGCCCCGTAAAATTACTCAATCACACGTGTAAATCCAAAACTCTCTATGAATGATAATTCAAAATAAAAAATAATGACGTATTATAATTCCGACATAATAATAATATTAATAATAATAAATCAAATATTCGACGCTTACTCAATATCCTACTCACGCTTATTATCTATCTCTTTACTCGAGAACATCAAGTAAAAAAAAAAAGAAAGGCGACTAAAAATGAATTTTTTCGAAAAGGGGTGCAACACGAGGACTTCCCAGGGGGTCACCCATCCTAGTACTACTCTCGCCCAAGCACGCTTAACTTCGGAGTTCTGATGGGATCCGGTGCATTAGTGCTGGTATGATCGCACCCGTAAGGTAATGCACATTCTTTTCCTTTATACCAAGTCCACAATCGGAGGATTAATATGGGCTCATCCGAAAAGTTCAACGACTCGGCCCCGTAAAATTACTCAATCACACGTGTAAATCCAAAACTCTCTATGAATGATAATTCAAAATAAAAAATAATGACGTATTATAATTCCGACATAATAATAATATTAATAATAATAAATCAAATATTCGACGCTTACTCAATATCCTACTCACGCTTATTATCTATCTCTTTACTCGAGAACATCAAGTAAAAAAAAAAAGAAAGGCGACTAAAAATGAATTTTTTCGAAAAGGGGTGCAACACGAGGACTTCCCAGGGGGTCACCCATCCTAGTACTACTCTCGCCCAAGCACGCTTAACTTCGGAGTTCTGATGGGATCCGGTGCATTAGTGCTGGTATGATCGCACCCGTAAGGTAATGCACATTCTTTTCCTTTATACCAAGTCCACAATCGGAGGATTAATATGGGCTCATCCGAAAAGTTCAACGACTCGGCCCCGTAAAATTACTCAATCACACGTGTAAATCCAAAACTCTCTATGAATGATAATTCAAAATAAAAAATAATGACGTATTATAATTCTGACATAATAATAATATTAATAATAATAAATCAAATATTCGACGCTTACTCAATATCCTACTCACGCTTATTATCTATCTCTTTACTCGAGAACATCAAGTAAAAAAAAAAAAAAGGCGACTAAAAATGAATTTTTTCGAAAAGGGGTGCAACACGAGGACTTCCCAGGGGGTCACCCATCCTAGTACTACTCTCGCCCAAGCACGCTTAACTTCGGAGTTCTGATGGGATCCGGTGCATTAGTGCTGGTATGATCGCACCCGTAAGGTAATGCACATTCTTTTCCTTTATACCAAGTCCACAATCGGAGGATTAATATGGGCTCATCC
Organism: Verbascum thapsus; assembly: GCA_963669365.1. NCBI lineage: Eukaryota > Viridiplantae > Streptophyta > Magnoliopsida > Lamiales > Scrophulariaceae > Verbascum > Verbascum thapsus. The sequence continues at coordinate 15,322,440 of OY770108.1, forward strand.
GAAAAGTTCAACGACTCGGCCCCGTAAAATTACTCAATCACACGTGTAAATCCAAAACTCTCTATGAATGATAATTCAAAATAAAAAATAATGACGTATTATAATTCCGACATAATAATAATATTAATAATAATAAATCAAATATTCGACGCTTACTCAATATCCTACTCACGCTTATTATCTATCTCTTTACTCGAGAACATCAAGTAAAAAAAAAAAGAAAGGCGACTAAAAATGAATTTTTTCGAAAAGGGGTGCAACACGAGGACTTCCCAGGGGGTCACCCATCCTAGTACTACTCTCGCCCAAGCACGCTTAACTTCGGAGTTCTGATGGGATCCGGTGCATTAGTGCTGGTATGATCGCACCCGTAAGGTAATGCACATTCTTTTCCTTTATACCAAGTCCACAATCGGAGGATTAATATGGGCTCATCCGAAAAGTTCAACGACTCGGCCCCGTAAAATTACTCAATCACACGTGTAAATCCAAAACTCTCTATGAATGATAATTCAAAATAAAAAATAATGACGTATTATAATTCCGACATAATAATAATATTAATAATAATAAATCAAATATTCGACGCTTACTCAATATCCTACTCACGCTTATTATCTATCTCTTTACTCGAGAACATCAAGTAAAAAAAAAAAGAAAGGCGACTAAAAATGAATTATTTCGAAAAGGGGTGCAACACGAGGACTTCCCAGGGGGTCACCCATCCTAGTACTACTCTCGCCCAAGCACGCTTAACTTCGGAGTTCTGATGGGATCCGGTGCATTAGTGCTGGTATGATCGCACCCGTAAGGTAATGCACATTCTTTTCCTTTATACCAAGTCCACAATCGGAGGATTAATATGGGCTCATCCGAAAAGTTCAACGACTCGGCCCCGTAAAATTACTCAATCACACGTGTAAATCCAAAACTCTCTATGAATGATAATTCAAAATAAAAAATAATGACGTATTATAATTCCGACATAATAATAATATTAATAATAATAAATCAAATATTCGACGCTTACTCAATATCCTACTCACGCTTATTATCTATCTCTTTACTCGAGAACATCAAGTAAAAAAAAAAGAAAGGCGACTAAAAATGAATTTTTTCGAAAAGGAGTGCAACACGAGGACTTCCCAGGGGGTCACCCATCCTAGTACTACTCTCGCCCAAGCACGCTTAACTTCGGAGTTCTGATGGGATCCGGTGCATTAGTGCTGGTATGATCGCACCCGTAAGGTAATGCACATTCTTTTCCTTTATACCAAGTCCACAATCGGAGGATTAATATGGGCTCATCCGAAAAGTTCAACGACTCGGCCCCGTAAAATTACTCAATCACACGTGTAAATCCAAAACTCTCTATGAATGATAATTCAAAATAAAAAATAATGACGTATTATAATTCCGACATAATAATAATATTAATAATAATAAATCAAATATTCGACGCTTACTCAATATCCTACTCACGCTTATTATCTATCTCTTTACTCGAGAACATCAAGTAAAAAAAAAAAAAAAGGCGACTAAAAATGAATTTTTTCGAAAAGGGGTGCAACACGAGGACTTCCCAGGGGGTCACCCATCCTAGTACTACTCTCGCCCAAGCACGCTTAACTTCGGAGTTCTGATGGGATCCGGTCCATTAGTGCTGGTATGATCGGACCCGTAAGGTAATGCACATTCTTTTCCTTTATACCAAGTCCACAATCGGAGGATTAATATGGGCTCATCCGAAAAGTTCAACGACTCGGCCCCGTAAAATTACTCAATCACACGTGTAAATCCAAAACTCTCTATGAATGATAATTCAAAATAAAAAATAATGACGTATTATAATTCCGACATAATAATAATATTAATAATAATAAATCAAATATTCGACGCTTACTCAATATCCTACTCACGCTTATTATCTATCTCTTTACTCGAGAACATCAAGTAAAAAAAAAAAAAAAGGCGACTAAAAATGAATTTTTTCGAAAAGGGTTGCAACACGAGGACTTCCCAGGGGGTCACCCATCCTAGTACTACTCTCGCCCAAGCACGCTTAACTTCGGAGTTCTGATGGGATCCGGTGCATTAGTGCTGGTATGATTGCACCCGTAAGGTAATGCACATTCTTTTCCTTTATACCAAGTCCACAATCGGAGGATTAATATGGGCTCATCCGAAAAGTTCAACGACTCGGCCCCGTAAAATTACTCAATCACACGTGTAAATCCAAAACTCTCTATGAATGATAATTCAAAATAAAAAATAATGACGTATTATAATTCCGACATAATAATAATATTAATAATAATAAATCAAATATTCGACGCTTACTCAATATCCTACTCACGCTTATTATCTATCTCTTTACTCGAGAACATCAAGTAAAAAAAAAAAGAAAGGCGACTAAAAATGAATTTTTTCGAAAAGGGGTGCAACACGAGGACTTCCCAGGGGGTCACCCATCCTAGTACTACTCTCGCCCAAGCACGCTTAACTTCGGAGTTCTGATGGGATCCGGTGCATTAGTGCTGGTATGATCGCACCCGTAAGGTAATGCACATTCTTTTCCTTTATACCAAGTCCACAATCGGAGGATTAATATGGGCTCATCCGAAAAGTTCAACGACTCGGCCCCGTAAAATTACTCAATCACACGTGTAAATCCAAAACTCTCTATGAATGATAATTCAAAATAAAAAATAATGACGTATTATAATTCTGACATAATAATAATATTAATAATAATAAATCAAATATTCGACGCTTACTCAATATCCTACTCACGCTTATTATCTATCTCTTTACTCGAGAACATCAAGTAAAAAAAAAAGAAAGGCGACTAAAAATGAATTTTTTCGAAAAGGGGTGCAACACGAGGACTTCCCAGGGGGTCACCCATCCTAGTACTACTCTCGCCCAAGCACGCTTAACTTCGGAGTTCTGATGGGATCCGGTGCATTAGTGCTGGTATGATCGCACCCGTAAGGTAATGCACATTCTTTTCCTTTATCCTAAGTCCACAATCGGAGGATTAATATGGGCTCATCCGAAAAGTTCAACGACTCGGCCCCGTAAAATTACTCAATCACACGTGTAAATCCAAAACTCTCTATGAATGATAATTCAAAATAAAAAATAATGACGTATTATAATTCCGACATAATAATAATATTAATAATAATAAATCAAATATTCGACGCTTACTCAATATCCTACTCACGCTTATTATCTATCTCTTTACTCGAGAACATCAAGTAAAAAAAAAAAGAAAGGCGACTAAAAATGAATTTTTTCGAAAAGGGGTGCAACACGAGGACTTCCCAGGGGGTCACCCATCCTAGTACTACTCTCGCCCAAGCACGCTTAACTTCGGAGTTCTGATGGGATCCGGTGCATTAGTGCTGGTATGATCGCACCCGTAAGGTAATGCACATTCTTTTCCTTTATACCAAGTCCACAATCGGAGGATTAATATGGGCTCATCCGAAAAGTTCAACGACTCGGCCCCGTAAAATTACTCAATCACACGTGTAAATCCAAAACTCTCTATGAATGATAATTCAAAATAAAAAATAATGACGTATTATAATTCCGACATAATAATAATATTGATAATAATAAATCAAATATTCGACGCTTACTCAATATCCTACTCACGCTTATTATCTATCTCTTTACTCGAGAACATCAAGTAAAAAAAAAAGAAAGACGACTAAAAATGAATTTTTTCGAAAAGGGGTGCAACACGAGGACTTCCCAGGGGGTCACCCATCCTAGTGCTACTCTCGCCCAAGCACGCTTAACTTCGGAGTTCTGATGGGATCCGGTGCATTAGTGCTGGTATGATCGCACCCGTAAGGTAATGCACATTCTTTTCCTTTATACCAAGTCCACAATCGGAGGATTAATATGGGCTCATCCGAAAAGTTCAACGACTCGGCCCCGTAAAATTACTCAATCACACGTGTAAATCCAAAACTCTCTATGAATGATAATTCAAAATAAAAAATAATGACGTATTATAATTCCGACATAATAATAATATTAATAATAATAAATCAAATATTCGACGCTTACTCAATATCCTACTCATGCTTATTATCTATCTCTTTACTCGAGAACATCAAGTAAAAAAAAAAAAAGGCGACTAAAAATGAATTTTTTCGAAAAGGGGTGCAACACGAGGACTTCCCAGGGGGTCACCCATCCTAGTACTACTCTCGCCCAAGCACGCTTAACTTCGGAGTTCTGATGGGATCCGGTGCATTAGTGCTGGTATGATCGCACCCGTAAGGTAATGCACATTCTTTTCCTTTATACCAAGTCCACAATCGGAGGATTAATATGGGCTCATCCGAAAAGTTCAACGACTCGGCCCCGTAAAATTACTCAATCACACGTGTAAATCCAAAACTCTCTATGAATGATAATTCAAAATAAAAAATAATGACGTATTATAATTCCGACATAATAATAATATTAATAATAATAAATCAAATATTCGACGCTTACTCAATATCCTACTCACGCTTATTATCTATCTCTTTACTCGAGAACATCAAGTAAAAAAAAAAAGAAAGGCGACTAAAAATGAATTTTTTCGAAAAGGGGTGCAACACGAGGACTTCCCAGGGGGTCACCCATCCTAGTACTACTCTCGCCCAAGCACGCTTAACTTCGGAGTTCTGATGGGATCCGGTGCATTAGTGCTGGTATGATCGCACCCGTAAGGTAATGCACATTCTTTTCCTTTATACCAAGTCCACAATCGGAGTATTAATATGGGCTCATCCGAAAAGTTCAACGACTCGGCCCCGTAAAATTACTCAATCACACGTGTAAATCCAAAACTCTCTATGAATGATAATTCAAAATAAAAAATAATGACGTATTATAATTCCGACATAATAATAATATTAATAATAATAAATCAAATATTCGACGCTTACTCAATATCCTACTCACGCTTATTATTTATCTCTTTACTCGAGAACATCAAGTAAAAAAAAAAGAAAGGCGACTAAAAATGAATTATTTCGAAAAGGGGTGCAACACGAGGACTTCCCAGGGGGTCACCCATCCTAGTACTACTCTCGCCCAAGCACGCTTAACTTCGGAGTTCTGATGGGATCCGGTGCATTAGTGCTGGTATGATCGCACCCGTAAGGTAATGCACATTCTTTTCCTTTATACCAAGTCCACAATCGGAGGATTAATATGGGCTCATCCGAAAAGTTCAACGACTCGGCCCCGTAAAATTACTCAATCACACGTGTAAATCCAAAACTCTCTATGAATGATAATTCAAAATAAAAAATAATGACGTATTATAATTCCGACATAATAATAATATTAATAATAATAAATCAAATATTCGACGCTTACTCAATATCCTACTCACGCTTATTATCTATCTCTTTACTCGAGAACATCAAGTAAAAAAAAAAAGAAAGGCGACTAAAAATGAATTTTTTCGAAAAAGGGTGCAACACGAGGACTTCCCAGGGGGTCACCCATCCTAGTACTACTCTCGCCCAAGCACGCTTAACTTCGGAGTTCTGATGGGATCCGGTGCATTAGTGCTGGTATGATCGCACCCGTAAGGTAATGCACATTCTTTTCCTTTATACCAAGTCCACAATCGGAGGATTAATATGGGCTCATCCGAAAAGTTCAACGACTCGGCCCCGTAAAATTACTCAATCACACGTGTAAATCCAAAACTCTCTATGAATGATAATTCAAAATAAAAAATAATGACGTATTATAATTCCGACATAATAATAATATTAATAATAATAAATCAAATATTCGACGCTTACTCAATATCCTACTCACGCTTATTATCTATCTCTTTACTCGAGAACATCAAGTAAAAAAAAAAAAAAGGCGACTAAAAATGAATTTTTTCGAAAAGGGGTGCAACACGAGGACTTCCCAGGGGGTCACCCATCCTAGTACTACTCACGCCCAAGCACGCTTAACTTCGGAGTTCTGATGGGATCCGGTGCATTAGTGCTGGTATGATCGCACCCGTAAGGTAATGCACATTCTTTTCCTTTATACCAAGTCCACAATCGGAGGATTAATATGGGCTCATCCGAAAAGTTCAACGACTCGGCCCCGTAAAATTACTCAATCACACGTGTAAATCCAAAACTCTCTATGAATGATAATTCAAAATAAAAAATAATGACGTATTATAATTCCGACATAATAATAATATTAATAATAATAAATCAAATATTCGACGCTTACTCAATATCCTACTCACGCTTATTATCTATCTCTTTACTCGAGAACATCAAGTAAAAAAAAAAAAGAAAGGCGACTAAAAATGAATTTTTTCGAAAAGGGGTGCAACACGAGGACTTCCCAGGGGGTTACCCATCCTAGTACTACTCTCGCCCAAGCACGCTTAACTTCGGAGTTCTGATGGGATCCGGTGCATTAGTGCTGGTATGATTGCACCCGTAAGGTAATGCACATTCTTTTCCTTTATACCAAGTCCACAATCGGAGGATTAATATGGGCTCATCCGAAAAGTTCAACGACTCGGCCCCGTAAAATTACTCAATCACACGTGTAAATCCAAAACTCTCTATGAATGATAATTCAAAATAAAAAATAATGACGTATTATAATTCCGACATAATAATAATATTAATAATAATAAATCAAATATTCGACGCTTACTCAATATCCTACTCACGCTTATTATCTATCTCTTTACTCGAGAACATCAAGTAAAAAAAAAAAGAAAGGCGACTAAAAATGAATTTTTTCGAAAAGGGGTGCAACACAAGGACTTCCCAGGGGGTCACCCATCCTAGTACTACTCTCGCCCAAGCACGCTTAACTTCGGAGTTCTGATGGGATCCGGTGCATTAGTGCTGGTATGATCGCACCCGTAAGGTAATGCACATTCTTTTCCTTTATACCAAGTCCACAATCGGAGGATTAATATGGGCTCATCCGAAAAGTTCAACGACTCGGCCCCGTAAAATTACTCAATCACACGTGTAAATCCAAAACTCTCTATGAATGATAATTCAAAATAAAAAATAATGACGTATTATAATTCCGACATAATAATAATATTAATAATAATAAATCAAATATTCGACGCTTACTCAATATCCTACTCACGCTTATTATCTATCTCTTTACTCGAGAACATCAAGTAAAAAAAAAAAGAAAGGCGACTAAAAATGAATTTTTTCGAAAAGGGGTGCAACACGAGGACTTCCCAGGGGGTCACCCATCCTAGTACTACTCTCGCCCAAGCACGCTTAACTTCGGAGTTCTGATGGGATCCGGTGCATTAGTGCTGGTATGATCGCACCCGTAAGGTAATGCACATTCTTTTCCTTTATACCAAGTCCACAATCGGAGGATTAATATGGGCTCATCCGAAAAGTTCAACGACTCGGCCCCGTAAAATTACTCAATCACACGTGTAAATCCAAAACTCTCTATGAATGATAATTCAAAATAAAAAATAATGACGTATTATAATTCCGACATAATAATAATATTAATAATAATAAATCAAATATTCGACGCTTACTCAATATCCTACTCACGCTTATTATCTATCTCTTTACTCGAGAACATCAAGTAAAAAAAAAAAGAAAGGCGACTAAAAATGAATTTTTTCGAAAAGGGGTGCAACACGAGGACTTCCCAGGGGGTCACCCATCCTAGTACTACTCTCGCCCAAGCACGCTTAACTTCGGAGTTCTGATGGGATCCGGTGCATTAGTGCTGGTATGATCGCACCCGTAAGGTAATGCACATTCTTTTCCTTTATACCAAGTCCACAATCGGAGGATTAATATGGGCTCATCCGAAAAGTTCAACGACTCGGCCCCGTAAAATTACTCAATCACACGTGTAAATCCAAAACTCTCTATGAATGATAATTCAAAATAAAAAATAATGACGTATTATAATTCTGACATAATAATAATATTAATAATAATAAATCAAATATTCGACGCTTACTCAATATCCTACTCACGCTTATTATCTATCTCTTTACTCGAGAACATCAAGTAAAAAAAAAAGAAAGGCGACTAAAAATGAATTTTTTCGAAAAGGGGTGCAACACGAGGACTTCCCAGGGGGTCACCCATCCTAGTACTACTCTCGCCCAAGCACGCTTATCTTCGGAGTTCTGATGGGATCCGGTGCATTAGTGCTGGTATGATCGCACCCGTAAGGTAATGCACATTCTTTTCCTTTATACCAAGTCCACAATCGGAGGATTAATATGGGCTCATCCGAAAAGTTCAACGACTCGGCCCCGTAAAATTACTCAATCACACGTGTAAATCCAAAACTCTCTATGAATGATAATTCAAAATAAAAAATAATGACGTATTATAATTCCGACATAATAATAATATTAATAATAATAAATCAAATATTCGACGCTTACTCAATATCCTACTCACGCTTATTATCTATCTCTTTACTCGAGAACATCAAGTAAAAAAAAAAAGAAAGGCGACTAAAAATGAATTTTTTCGAAAAGGGGTGCAACACGAGGACTTCCCAGGGGGTCACCCATCCTAGTACTACTCTCGCCCAAGCACGCTTAACTTCGGAGTTCTGATGGGATCCGGTGCATTAGTGCTGGTATGATCGCACCCGTAAGGTAATGCACATTCTTTTCCTTTATACCAAGTCCACAATCGGAGGATTAATATGGGCTCATCCGAAAAGTTCAACGACTCGGCCCCGTAAAATTACTCAATCACACGTGTAAATCCAAAACTCTCTATGAATGATAATTCAAAATAAAAAATAATGACGTATTATAATTCCGACATAATAATAATATTGATAATAATAAATCAAATATTCGACGCTTACTCAATATCCTACTCACGCTTATTATCTATCTCTTTACTCGAGAACATCAAGTAAAAAAAAAAGAAAGACGACTAAAAATGAATTTTTTCGAAAAGGGGTGCAACACGAGGACTTCCCAGGGGGTCACCCATCCTAGTGCTACTCTCGCCCAAGCACGCTTAACTTCGGAGTTCTGATGGGATCCGGTGCATTAGTGCTGGTATGATCGCACCCGTAAGGTAATGCACATTCTTTTCCTTTATACCAAGTCCACAATCGGAGGATTAATATGGGCTCATCCGAAAAGTTCAACGACTCGGCCCCGTAAAATTACTCAATCACACGTGTAAATCCAAAACTCTCTATGAATGATAATTCAAAATAAAAAATAATGACGTATTATAATTCCGACATAATAATAATATTAATAATAATAAATCAAATATTCGACGCTTACTCAATATCCTACTCACGCTTATTATCTATCTCTTTACTCGAGAACATCAAGTAAAAAAAAAAAAAAAGGCGACTAAAAATGAATTTTTTCGAAAAGGGGTGCAACACGAGGACTTCCCAGGGGGTCACCCATCCTAGTACTACTCTCGCCCAAGCACGCTTAACTTCGGAGTTCTGATGGGATCCGGTGCATTAGTGCTGGTATGATCGCACCCGTAAGGTAATGCACATTCTTTTCCTTTATACCAAGTCCACAATCGGAGGATTAATATGGGCTCATCCGAAAAGTTCAACGACTCGGCCCCGTAAAATTACTCAATCACACGTGTAAATCCAAAACTCTCTATGAATGATAATTCAAAATAAAAAATAATGACGTATTATAATTCCGACATAATAATAATATTAATAATAATAAATCAAATATTCGACGCTTACTCAATATCCTACTCACGCTTATTATCTATCTCTTTACTCGAGAACATCAAGTAAAAAAAAAAAGAAAGGCGACTAAAAATGAATTTTTTCGAAAAGGGGTGCAACACGAGGACTTCCCAGGGGGTCACCCATCCTAGTACTACTCTCGCCCAAGCACGCTTAACTTCGGAGTTCTGATGGGATCCGGTGCATTAGTGCTGGTATGATCGCACCCGTAAGTTAATGCACATTCTTTTCCTTTATACCAAGTCCACAATCGGAGGATTAATATGGGCTCATCCGAAAAGTTCAACGACTCGGCCCCGTAAAATTACTCAATCACACGTGTAAATCCAAAACTCTCTATGAATGATAATTCAAAATAAAAAATAATGACGTATTATAATTCCGACATAATAATAATATTAATAATAATAAATCAAATATTCGACGCTTACTCAATATCCTACTCACGCTTATTATCTATCTCTTTACTCGAGAACATCAAGTAAAAAAAAAAAAGAAAGGCGACTAAAAATGAATTTTTTCGAAAAGGGGTGCAACACAAGGACTTCCCAGGGGGTCACCCATCCTAGTACTACTCTCGCCCAAGCACGCTTAACTTCGGAGTTCTGATGGGATCCGGTGCATTAGTGCTGGTATGATCGCACCCGTAAGGTAATGCACATTCTTTTCCTTTATACCAAGTCCACAATCGGAGGATTAATATGGGCTCATCCGAAAAGTTCAACGACTCGGCCCCGTAAAATTACTCAATCACACGTGTAAATCCAAAACTCTCTATGAATGATAATTCAAAATAAAAAATAATGACGTATTATAATTCCGACATAATAATAATATTAATAATAATAAATCAAATATTCGACGCTTACTCAATATCCTACTCACGCTTATTATCTATCTCTTTACTCGAGAACATCAAGTAAAAAAAAAAAAGAAAGGCGACTAAAAATGAATTTTTTCGAAAAGCGGTGCAACACGAGGACTTCCCAGGGGGTCACCCATCCTAGTACTACTCTCGCCCAAGCACGCTTAACTTCGGAGTTTTGATGGGATCCGGTGCATTAGTGCTGGTATGATCGCACCCGTAAGGTAATGCACATTCTTTTCCTTTATACCAAGTCCACAATCGGAGGATTAATATGGGCTCATCCGAAAAGTTCAACGACTCGGCCCCGTAAAATTACTCAATCACACGTGTAAATCCAAAACTCTCTATGAATGATAATTCAAAATAAAAAATAATGACGTATTATAATTCCGACATAATAATAATATTAATAATAATAAATCAAATATTCGACGCTTACTCAATATCCTACTCACGCTTATTATCTATCTCTTTACTCGAGAACATCAAGTAAAAAAAAAAAAGAAAGGCGACGAAAAATGAATTTTTTCGAAAAGGGGTGCAACACGAGGACTTCCCAGGGTGTCACCCATCCTAGTACTACTCTCGCCCAAGCACGCTTAACTTCGGAGTTCTGATGGGATCCGGTGCATTAGTGCTGGTATGATCGCACCCGTAAGGTAATGCACATTCTTTTCCTTTATACCAAGTCCACAATCGGAGGATTAATATGGGCTCATCCGAAAAGTTCAACGACTCGGCCCCGTAAAATTACTCAATCACACGTGTAAATCCAAAACTCTCTATGAATGATAATTCAAAATAAAAAATAATGACGTATTATAATTCCGACATAATAATAATATTGATAATAATAAATCAAATATTCGACGCTTACTCAATATCCTACTCACGCTTATTATCTATCTCTTTACTCGAGAACATCAAGTAAAAAAAAAAAAGAAGGGCGACTAAAAATGAATTTTTTCGAAAAGGGGTGCAACACGAGGACTTCCCAGGGGGTCACCCATCCTAGTACTACTCTCGCCCAAGCACGCTTAACTTCGGAGTTCTGATGGGATCCGGTGCATTAGTGCTGGTATGATCGCACCCGTAAGGTAATGCACATTCTTTTCCTTTATACCAAGTCCACAATCGGAGGATTAATATGGGCTCATCCGAAAAGTTCAACGACTCGGCCCCGTAAAATTACTCAATCACACGTGTAAATCCAAAACTCTCTATGAATGATAATTCAAAATAAAAAATAATGACGTATTATAATTCCGACATAATAATAATATTGATAATAATAAATCAAATATTCGACGCTTACTCAATATCCTACTCACGCTTATTATCTATCTCTTTACTCGAGAACATCAAGTAAAAAAAAAAAAGAAGGGCGACTAAAAATGAATTTTTTCGAAAAGGGGTGCAACACGAGGACTTCCCAGGGGGTCACCTATCCTAGTACTACTCTCGCCCAAGCACGCTTAACTTCGGAGTTCTGATGGGATCCGGTGCATTAGTGCTGGTATGATCGCACCCGTAAGGTAATGCACATTCTTTTCCTTTATACCAAGTCCACAATCGGAGGATTAATATGGGCTCATCCGAAAAGTTCAACGACTCGGCCCCGTAAAATTACTCAATCACACGTGTAAATCCAAAACTCTCTATGAATGATAATTCAAAATAAAAAATAATGACGTATTATAATTCCGACATAATAATAATAATAATAAATCAAATATTCGACGCTTACTCAATATCCTACTCACGCTTATTATCTATCTCTTTACTCGAGAACATCAAGTAAAAAAAAAAAAGAAGGGCGACTAAAAATGAATTTTTTCGAAAAGGGGTGCAACACGAGGACTTCCCAGGGGGTCACCCATCCTAGTACTACTCTCGCCCAAGCACGCTTAACTTCGGAGTTGTGATGGGATCCGGTGCATTAGTGCTGGTATGATCGCACCCGTAAGGTAATGCACATTCTTTTCCTTTATACCAAGTCCACAATCGGAGGATTAATATGGGCTCATCCGAAAAGTTCAACGACTCGGCCCCGTAAAATTACTCAATCACACGTGTAAATCCCAAACTCTCTATGAATGATAATTCAAAATAAAAAATAATAACGTATTATAATTCCGACATAATAATAATATTAATAATAATAAATCAAATATTCGACGCTTACTCAATATCCTACTCATGCTTATTATCTATCTCTTTACTCGAGAACATCAAGTAAAAAAAAAAAAGAAAGGCGACTAAAAATGAATTTTTTCGAAAAGGGGTGCAACACGAGGACTTCCCAGGGGGTCACCCATCCTAGTACTACTCTCGCCCAAGCACGCTTAACTTCGGAGTTCAGATGGGATCTGGTGCATTAGTGCTGGTATGATCGCACCCGTAAGGTAATGCACATTCTTTTCCTTTATACCAAGTCCACAATCGGAGGATTAATATGGGCTCATCCTAAAAGTTCAACGACTCAGCCCCGTAAAATTACTCAATCACACGTGTAAATCCAAAACTCTCTATGAATGATAATTCAAAATAAAAAATAATGACGTATTATAATTTCGACATAATAATAATATTAATAATAATAAATCAAATATTCGACGCTTACTCAATATCCTACTCACGCTTATTATCTATCTCTTTACTCGAGAACATCAAGTAAAAAAAAAAAGAAAGGCGACTAAAAATGAATTTTTTCGAAAAGGGGTGCAACACGAGGACTTCCCAGGGGGTCACCCATCCTAGTACTACTCTCGCCCAAGCACGCTTAACTTCGGAGTTCTGATGGGATCCGGTGCATTAGTGCTGGTATGATCGCACCCGTAAGGTAATGCACATTCTTTTCCTTTATACCAAGTCCACAATCGGAGGATTAATATGGGCTCATCCGAAAAGTTCAACGACTCGGCCCCGTAAAATTACTCAATCACACGTGTAAATCCAAAACTCTCTATGAATGATAATTCAAAATAAAAAATAATGACGTATTATAATTCCGACATAATAATAATATTAATAATAATAAATCAAATATTCGACGCTTACTCAATATCCTACTCACGCTTATTATCTATCTCTTTACTCGAGAATATCAAGTAAAAAAAAAAAAGAAAGGCGACTAAAAATGAATTTTTTCGAAAAGGTGTGCAACACGAGGACTTCCCAGGGGGTCACCCATCCTAGTACTACTCTCGCCCAAGCACGCTTAACTTCGGAGTTCTAATGGGATCCAGTGCATTAGTGCTGGTATGATCGCACCCGTAAGGTAATGCACATTCTTTTCCTTTATACCAAGTCCACAATCGGAGGATTAATATGGGCTCATCCGAAAAGTTCAACGACTCGGCCCCGTAAAATTACTCAATCACACGTGTAAATCCAAAACTCTCTATGAATGATAATTCAAAATAAAAAATAATAACGTATTATAATTCCGACATAATAATAATATTAATAATAATAAATCAAATATTCGACGCTTACTCAATATCCTACTCACGCTTATTATCTATCTCTTTACTCGAGAACATCAAGTAAAAAAAAAAAAGAAAGGCGACTAAAAATGAATTTTTTCGAAAAGGGGTGCAACACGAGGACTTCCCAGGGGGTCACCCATCCTAGTACTACTCTCGCCCAAGCACGCTTAACTTCGGAGTTCTGATGGGATCCGGTGCATTAGTGCTGGTATGATCGCACCCGTAAGGTAATGCACATTCTTTTCCTTTATACCAAGTCCACAATCGGAGGATTAATATGGGCTCATCCGAAAAGTTCAACGACTCGGCCCCGTAAAATTACTCAATCACACGTGTAAATCCAAAACTCTCTATGAATGATAATTCAAAATAAAAAATAATGACGTATTATAATTCCGACATAATAATAATATTAATAATAATAAATCAAATATTCGACGCTTACTCAATATCCTACTCACGCTTATTATCTATCTCTTTACTCGAGAACATCAAGTAAAAAGAAAAAAGAAAGGCGACTAAAAATGAATTTTTTCGAAAAGGGGTGCAACACGAGGACTTCCCAGGGGGTCACCCATCCTAGTACTACTCTCGCCCAAGCACGCTTAACTTCGGAGTTCTGATGGGATCCGGTGAATTAGTGCTGGTATGATCGCACCCGTAAGGTAATGCACATTCTTTTCCTTTATACCAAGTCCACAATCGGAGGATTAATATGGGCTCATCCGAAAAGTTCAACGACTCGGCCCCGTAAAATTACTCAATCACACGTGTAAATCCAAAACTCTCTATGAATGATAATTCAAAATAAAAAATAATGACGTATTATAATTCCGACATAATAATAATATTAATAATAATAAATCAAATATTCGACGCTTACTCAATATCCTACTCACGCTTATTATCTATCTGTTTACTCGAGAACATCAAGTAAAAAAAAAAAAGAAAGGCGACTAAAAATGAATTTTTTCGAAAAGGGGTGAAACACGAGGACTTCCCAGGGGGTCACCCATCCTAGTACTACTCTCGCCCAAGCACGCTTAACTTCGGAGTTCTGATGGGATCCGGTGCATTAGTGCTGGTATGATCGCACCCGTAAGGTAATGCACATTCTTTTCCTTTATACCAAGTCCACAATCGGAGGATTAATATGGGCTCATCCGAAAAGTTCAACGACTCGGCCCCGTAAAATTACTCAATCACACGTGTAAATCCAAAACTCTCTATGAATGATAATTCAAAATAAAAAATAATGACGTATTATAATTCCGACATAATAATAATATTAATAATAATAATAAATCAAATATTCGACGCTTACTCAATATCCTACTCACGCTTATTATCTATCTCTTTACTCGAGAACATCAAGCAAAAAAAAAAAAAAAAGGCGACCAAAAATGAATTTTTTCGAAAAGGGGTGCAACACGAGGACTTCCCAGGGAGTCACCCATCCTAGTACTACTCTCGCCCAAGCACGCTTAACTTTGGAGTTCTGATGGGATCCGGTGCATTAGTGCTGGTATGATCGCACCCGTAAGGTAATGCACATTCTTTTCCTTTATACCAAGTCCACAATCGGAGGATTAATATGGGCTCATCCGAAAAGTTCAACGACTCGGCCCCGTAAAATTACTCAATCACACGTGTAAATCCAAAACTCTCTATGAATGATAATTCAAAATAAAAAATAATGACGTATTATAATTCCGACATAATAATAATATTAATAATAATAAATCAAATATTCGACGCTTACTCAATATCCTACTCACGCTTATTATCTATCTCTTTACTCGAGAACATCAAGTAAAAAAAAAAAGAAAGGCGACTAAAAATGAATTTTTTCGAAAAGGGGTGCAACACGAGGACTTCCCAGGGGGTCACCCATCCTAGTACTACTCTCGCCCAAGCACGCTTAACTTCGGAGTTCTGATGGGATCCGGTGCATTAGTGCTGGTATGATCGCACCCGTAAGGTAATGCACATTCTTTTCCTTTATACCAAGTCCACAATCGGAGGATTAATATGGGCTCATCCGAAAAGTTCAACGACTCGGCCCCGTAAAATTACTCAATCACACGTGTAAATCCAAAACTCTCTATGAATGATAATTCAAAATAAAAAATAATGACGTATTATAATTCCGACATAATAATAATATTAATAATAATAAATCAAATATTCGACGCTTACTCAATATCCTACTCACGCTTATTATCTATCTCTTTACTCGAGAACATCAAGTAAAAAGAAAAAAGAAAGGCGACTAAAAATGAATTTTTTCGAAAAGGGGTGCAACACGAGGACTTCCCAGGGGGTCACCCATCCTAGTACTACTCTCGCCCAAGCACGCTTAACTTCGGAGTTCTGATGGGATCCGGTGAATTAGTGCTGGTATGATCGCACCCGTAAGGTAATGCACATTCTTTTCCTTTATACCAAGTCCACAATCGGAGGATTAATATGGGCTCATCCGAAAAGTTCAACGACTCGGCCCCGTAAAATTACTCAATCACACGTGTAAATCCAAAACTCTCTATGAATGATAATTCAAAATAAAAAATAATGACGTATTATAATTCCGACATAATAATAATATTAATAATAATAAATCAAATATTCGACGCTTACTCAATATCCTACTCACGCTTATTATCTATCTGTTTACTCGAGAACATCAAGTAAAAAAAAAAAAGAAAGGCGACTAAAAATGAATTTTTTCGAAAAGGGGTGAAACACGAGGACTTCCCAGGGGGTCACCCATCCTAGTACTACTCTCGCCCAAGCACGCTTAACTTCGGAGTTCTGATGGGATCCGGTGCATTAGTGCTGGTATGATCGCACCCGTAAGGTAATGCACATTCTTTTCCTTTATACCAAGTCCACAATCGGAGGATTAATATGGGCTCATCCGAAAAGTTCAACGACTCGGCCCCGTAAAATTACTCAATCACACGTGTAAATCCAAAACTCTCTATGAATGATAATTCAAAATAAAAAATAATGACGTATTATAATTCCGACATAATAATAATATTAATAATAATAATAAATCAAATATTCGACGCTTACTCAATATCCTACTCACGCTTATTATCTATCTCTTTACTCGAGAACATCAAGTAAAAAAAAAAAAAAAAAGCGACTAAAAATGAATTTTTTCGAAAAGGGGTGCAACACGAGGACTTCCCAGGGAGTCACCCATCCTAGTACTACTCTCGCCCAAGCACGCTTAACTTCGGAGTTCTGATGGGATCCGGTGCATTAGTGCTGGTATGATCGCACCCGTAAGGTAATGCACATTCTTTTCCTTTATACCAAGTCCACAATCGGAGGATTAATATGGGCTCATCCGAAAAGTTCAACGACTCGGCCCCGTAAAATTACTCAATCACACGTGTAAATCCAAAACTCTCTATGAATGATAATTCAAAATAAAAAATAATGACGTATTATAATTCCGACATAATAATAATATTAATAATAATAAATCAAATATTCGACGCTTACTCAATATCCTACTCACGCTTATTATCTATCTCTTTACTCGAGAACATCAAGTAAAAAAAAAAAGAAAGGCGACTAAAAATGAATTTTTTCGAAAAGGGGTGCAACACGAGGACTTCCCAGGGGGTCACCCATCCTAGTACTACTCTCGCCCAAGCACGCTTAACTTCGGAGTTCTGATGGGATCCGGTGCATTAGTGCTGGTATGATCGCACCCGTAAGGTAATGCACATTCTTTTCCTTTATACCAAGTCCACAATCGGAGGATTAATATGGGCTCATCCGAAAAGTTCAACGACTCGGCCCCGTAAAATTACTCAATCACACGTGTAAATCCAAAACTCTCTATGAATGATAATTCAAAATAAAAAATAATGACGTATTATAATTCCGACATAATAATAATATTAATAATAATAAATCAAATATTCGACGCTTACTCAATATCCTACTCACGCTTATTATCTATCTCTTTACTCGAGAACATCATGTAAAAAAAAAAAAAAAAGGCGACTAAAAATGAATTTTTTCGAAAAGGGGTGCAACACGAGGACTTCCCAGGGGGTCACCCATCCTAGTACTACTCTCGCCCAAGCACGCTTAACTTCGGAGTTCTGATGGGATCCGGTGCATTAGTGCTGGTATGATCACACCCGTAAGGTAATGCACATTCTTTTCCTTTATACCAAGTCCACAATCGGAGGATTAATATGGGCTCATCCGAAAAGTTCAACGACTCGGCCCCGTAAAATTATTCAATCACACGTGTAAATCCAAAACTCTCTATGAATGATAATTCAAAATAAAAAATAATGCCGTATTATAATTCCGACATAATAATAATATTAATAATAATAAATCAAATATTCGACGCTTACTCAATATCCTACTCACGCTTATTATCTATCTCTTTACTCGAGAACATCAAGTAAAAAAAAAAAAGAAGGGCGACTAAAAATGAATTTTTTCGAAAAGGGGTGCAACACGAGGACTTCCCAGGGGGTCACCCATCCTAGTACTACTCTCGCCCAAGCACGCTTAACTTCGGAGTTCTGATGGGATCCGGTGCATTAGTGCTGGTATGATCGCACCCATAAGGTAATGCACATTCTTTTCCTTTATACCAAGTCCACAATCGGAGGATTAATATGGGCTCATCCGAAAAGTTCAACGATTCGGCCCCGTAAAATTACTCAATCACACGTGTAAATCCAAAACTCTCTATGAATGATAATTCAAAATAAAAAATAATGACGTATTATAATTCCGACATAATAATAATATTAATAATAATAAATCAAATATTCGACGCTTACTCAATATCCTACTCACGCTTATTATCTATCTGTTTACTCGAGAACATCAAGTAAAAAAAAAAAAGAAAGGCGACTAAAAATGAATTTTTTCGAAAAGGGGTGAAACACGAGGACTTCCCAGGGGGTCACCCATCCTAGTACTACTCTCGCCCAAGCACGCTTAACTTCGGAGTTCTGATGGGATCCGGTGCATTAGTGCTGGTATGATCGCACCCGTAAGGTAATGCACATTCTTTTCCTTTATACCAAGTCCACAATCGGAGGATTAATATGGGCTCATCCGAAAAGTTCAACGACTCGGCCCCGTAAAATTACTCAATCACACGTGTAAATCCAAAACTCTCTATGAATGATAATTCAAAATAAAAAATAATGACGTATTATAATTCCGACATAATAATAATATTAATAATAATAATAAATCAAATATTCGACGCTTACTCAATATCCTACTCACGCTTATTATCTATCTCTTTACTCGAGAACATCAAGTAAAAAAAAAAAAAAAAGGCGACCAAAAATGAATTTTTTCGAAAAGGGGTGCAACACGAGGACTTCCCAGGGAGTCACCCATCCTAGTACTACTCTCGCCCAAGCACGCTTAACTTTGGAGTTCTGATGGGATCCGGTGCATTAGTGCTGGTATGATCGCACCCGTAAGGTAATGCACATTCTTTTCCTTTATACCAAGTCCACAATCGGAGGATTAATATGGGCTCATCCGAAAAGTTCAACGACTCGGCCCCGTAAAATTACTCAATCACACGTGTAAATCCAAAACTCTCTATGAATGATAATTCAAAATAAAAAATAATGACGTATTATAATTCCGACATAATAATAATATTAATAATAATAAATCAAATATTCGACGCTTACTCAATATCCTACTCACGCTTATTATCTATCTCTTTACTCGAGAACATCAAGTAAAAAAAAAAAGAAAGGCGACTAAAAATGAATTTTTTCGAAAAGGGGTGCAACACGAGGACTTCCCAGGGGGTCACCCATCCTAGTACTACTCTCGCCCAAGCACGCTTAACTTCGGAGTTCTGATGGGATCCGGTGCATTAGTGCTGGTATGATCGCACCCGTAAGGTAATGCACATTCTTTTCCTTTATACCAAGTCCACAATCGGAGGATTAATATGGGCTCATCCGAAAAGTTCAACGACTCGGCCCCGTAAAATTACTCAATCACACGTGTAAATCCAAAACTCTCTATGAATGATAATTCAAAATAAAAAATAATGACGTATTATAATTCCGACATAATAATAATATTAATAATAATAAATCAAATATTCGACGCTTACTCAATATCCTACTCACGCTTATTATCTATCTCTTTACTCGAGAACATCAAGTAAAAAGAAAAAAGAAAGGCGACTAAAAATGAATTTTTTCGAAAAGGGGTGCAACACGAGGACTTCCCAGGGGGTCACCCATCCTAGTACTACTCTCGCCCAAGCACGCTTAACTTCGGAGTTCTGATGGGATCCGGTGAATTAGTGCTGGTATGATCGCACCCGTAAGGTAATGCACATTCTTTTCCTTTATACCAAGTCCACAATCGGAGGATTAATATGGGCTCATCCGAAAAGTTCAACGACTCGGCCCCGTAAAATTACTCAATCACACGTGTAAATCCAAAACTCTCTATGAATGATAATTCAAAATAAAAAATAATGACGTATTATAATTCCGACATAATAATAATATTAATAATAATAAATCAAATATTCGACGCTTACTCAATATCCTACTCACGCTTATTATCTATCTGTTTACTCGAGAACATCAAGTAAAAAAAAAAAAGAAAGGCGACTAAAAATGAATTTTTTCGAAAAGGGGTGAAACACGAGGACTTCCCAGGGGGTCACCCATCCTAGTACTACTCTCGCCCAAGCACGCTTAACTTCGGAGTTCTGATGGGATCCGGTGCATTAGTGCTGGTATGATCGCACCCGTAAGGTAATGCACATTCTTTTCCTTTATACCAAGTCCACAATCGGAGGATTAATATGGGCTCATCCGAAAAGTTCAACGACTCGGCCCCGTAAAATTACTCAATCACACGTGTAAATCCAAAACTCTCTATGAATGATAATTCAAAATAAAAAATAATGACGTATTATAATTCCGACATAATAATAATATTAATAATAATAATAAATCAAATATTCGACGCTTACTCAATATCCTACTCACGCTTATTATCTATCTCTTTACTCGAGAACATCAAGTAAAAAAAAAAAAAAAAAGCGACTAAAAATGAATTTTTTCGAAAAGGGGTGCAACACGAGGACTTCCCAGGGAGTCACCCATCCTAGTACTACTCTCGCCCAAGCACGCTTAACTTCGGAGTTCTGATGGGATCCGGTGCATTAGTGCTGGTATGATCGCACCCGTAAGGTAATGCACATTCTTTTCCTTTATACCAAGTCCACAATCGGAGGATTAATATGGGCTCATCCGAAAAGTTCAACGACTCGGCCCCGTAAAATTACTCAATCACACGTGTAAATCCAAAACTCTCTATGAATGATAATTCAAAATAAAAAATAATGACGTATTATAATTCCGACATAATAATAATATTAATAATAATAAATCAAATATTCGACGCTTACTCAATATCCTACTCACGCTTATTATCTATCTCTTTACTCGAGAACATCAAGTAAAAAAAAAAAGAAAGGCGACTAAAAATGAATTTTTTCGAAAAGGGGTGCAACACGAGGACTTCCCAGGGGGTCACCCATCCTAGTACTACTCTCGCCCAAGCACGCTTAACTTCGGAGTTCTGATGGGATCCGGTGCATTAGTGCTGGTATGATCGCACCCGTAAGGTAATGCACATTCTTTTCCTTTATACCAAGTCCACAATCGGAGGATTAATATGGGCTCATCCGAAAAGTTCAACGACTCGGCCCCGTAAAATTACTCAATCACACGTGTAAATCCAAAACTCTCTATGAATGATAATTCAAAATAAAAAATAATGACGTATTATAATTCCGACATAATAATAATATTAATAATAATAAATCAAATATTCGACGCTTACTCAATATCCTACTCACGCTTATTATCTATCTCTTTACTCGAGAACATCATGTAAAAAAAAAAAAAAAAGGCGACTAAAAATGAATTTTTTCGAAAAGGGGTGCAACACGAGGACTTCCCAGGGGGTCACCCATCCTAGTACTACTCTCGCCCAAGCACGCTTAACTTCGGAGTTCTGATGGGATCCGGTGCATTAGTGCTGGTATGATCACACCCGTAAGGTAATGCACATTCTTTTCCTTTATACCAAGTCCACAATCGGAGGATTAATATGGGCTCATCCGAAAAGTTCAACGACTCGGCCCCGTAAAATTATTCAATCACACGTGTAAATCCAAAACTCTCTATGAATGATAATTCAAAATAAAAAATAATGCCGTATTATAATTCCGACATAATAATAATATTAATAATAATAAATCAAATATTCGACGCTTACTCAATATCCTACTCACGCTTATTATCTATCTCTTTACTCGAGAACATCAAGTAAAAAAAAAAAAGAAGGGCGACTAAAAATGAATTTTTTCGAAAAGGGGTGCAACACGAGGACTTCCCAGGGGGTCACCCATCCTAGTACTACTCTCGCCCAAGCACGCTTAACTTCGGAGTTCTGATGGGATCCGGTGCATTAGTGCTGGTATGATCGCACCCATAAGGTAATGCACATTCTTTTCCTTTATACCAAGTCCACAATCGGAGGATTAATATGGGCTCATCCGAAAAGTTCAACGATTCGGCCCCGTAAAATTACTCAATCACACGTGTAAATCCAAAACTCTCTATGAATGATAATTCAAAATAAAAAATAATGACGTATTATAATTCCGACATAATAATAATATTAATAATAATAAATCAAATATTCGACGCTTACTCAATATCCTACTCACGCTTATTATCTATCTCTTTACTCGAGAACATCAAGTAAAAAAAAAAAAGAAGGGCGACTAAAAATGAATTTTTTCGAAAAGGGGTGCAACACGAGGACTTCCCAGGGGGTCACCCATCCTAGGTACTACTCTCGCCCAAGCACGCTTAACTTCGGAGTTCTGATGGGATCCGGTGCATTAGTGCTGGTATGATCGCACCCGTAAGGTAATGCACATTCTTTTCCTTTATACCAAGTCCACAATCGGAGGATTAATATGGGCTCATCCGAAAAGTTCAACGACTCGGCCCCGTAAAATTACTCAATCACACGTGTAAATCCAAAACTCTCTATGAATGATAATTCAAAATAAAAAATAATGACGTATTATAATTCCGACATAATAATAATATTAATAATAATAAATCAAATATTCGACGCTTACTCAATATCCTACTCACGCTTATTATCTATCTCTTTACTCGAGAACATCAAGTAAAAAAAAAAAGAAAGGCGACTAAAAATGAATTTTTTCGAAAAGGGGTGCAACACGAGGACTTCCCAGGGGGTCACCCATCCTAGTACTACTCTCGCCCAAGCACGCTTAACTTCGGAGTTCTGATGGGATCCGGTGCATTAGTGCTGGTATGATCGCACCCGTAAGGTAATGCACATTCTTTTCCTTTATACCAAGTCCACAATCGGAGGATTAATATGGGCTCATCCGAAAAGTTCAACGACTCGGCCCCGTAAAATTACTCAATCACACGTGTAAATCCAAAACTCTCTATGAATGATAATTCAAAATAAAAAATAATGACGTATTATAATTCCGACATAATAATAATATTAATAATAATAAATCAAATATTCGACACTTACTCAATATCCTACTCACGCTTATTATCTATCTCTTTACTCGAGAACATCAAGTAAAAAAAAAAAGAAAGGCGACTAAAAATGAATTTTTTCGAAAAGGGGTGCAACACGAGGACTTCCCAGGGGGTCACCCATCCTAGTACTACTCTCGCCCAAGCACGCTTAACTTCGGAGTTCTGATGGGATCCGGTGCATTAGTGCTGGTATGATCGCACCCGTAAGGTATTGCACATTCTTTTCCTTTATACCAAGTCCACAATCGGAGGATTAATATGGGCTCATCCGAAAAGTTCAACGACTCGGCCCCGTAAAATTACTCAATCACACGTGTAAATCCAAAACTCTCTATGAATGATAATTCAAAATAAAAAATAATGACGTATTATAATTCCGACATAATAATAATATTAATAATAATAAATCAAATATTCGACGCTTACTCAATATCCTACTCACGCTTATTATCTATCTCTTTACTCGAGAACATCAAGTAAAAAAAAAAAAAGAAGGGCGACTAAAAATGAATTTTTTCGAAAAGGGGTGCAACACGAGGACTTCCCAGGGGGTCACCCATCCTAGTACTACTCTCGCCCAAGCACGCTTAACTTCGGAGTTCTGATGGGATCCGGTGCATTAGTGCTGGTATGATCGCACCCGTAAGGTAATGCACATTCTTTTCCTTTATACCAAGTCCACAATCGGAGGATTAATATGGGCTCATCCGAAAAGTTCAACGACTCGGCCCCGTAAAATTACTCAATCACACGTGTAAATCCAAAACTCTCTATGAATGATAATTCAAAATAAAAAATAATGACGTATTATAATTCCGACATAATAATAATATTAATAATAATAAATCAAATATTCGACGCTTACTCAATATCCTACTCACGCTTATTATCTATCTCTTTACTCGAGAACATCAAGTAAAAAAAAAAAGAAGGGCGACTAAAAATGAATTTTTTCGAAAAGGGGTGCAACACGAGGACTTCCCAAGGGGTCACCCATCCTAGTACTACTCTCGCCCAAGCACGCTTAACTTCGGAGTTCTGATGGGATCCGGTGCATTAGTGCTGGTATGATCGCACCCGTAAGGTAATGCACATTCTTTTCCTTTATACCAAGTCCACAATCGGAGGATTAATATGGGCTCATCCGAAAAGTTCAACGACTCGGCCCCGTAAAATTACTCAATCACACGTGTAAATCCAAAACTCTCTATGAATGATAATTCAAAATAAAAAATAATGACGTATTATAATTCCGACATAATAATAATATTAATAATAATAAATCAAATATTCGACGCTTACTCAATATCCTACTCACGCTTATTATCTATCTCTTTACTCGAGAACATCAAGTAAAAAAAAAAAGAAGGGCGACTAAAAATGAATTTTTTCGAAAAGGGGTGCAACACGAGGACTTCCCAGGGGGTCACCCATCCTAGTACTACTCTCGCCCAAGCACGCTTAACTTCGGAGTTCTGATGGGATCCGGTGCATTAGTGCTGGTATGATCGCACCCATAAGGTAATGCACATTCTTTTCCTTTATACCAAGTCCACAATCGGAGGATTAATATGGGCTCATCCGAAAAGTTCAACGACTCGGCCCCGTAAAATTACTCAATCACACGTGTAAATCCAAAACTCTCTATGAATGATAATTCAAAATAAAAAATAATGACGTATTATAATTCCGACATAATAATAATATTAATAATAATAAATCAAATATTCGACGCTTACTCAATATCCTACTCACGCTTATTATCTATCTCTTTACTCGAGAACATCAAGTAAAAAAAAAAAAGAAAGGCGACTAAAAATGAATTTTTTCGAAAAGGGGTGCAACACGAGGACTTCCCAGGGGGTCACCCATCCTAGTACTACTCTCGCCCAAGCACGCTTAACTTCGGAGTTCTGATGGGATCCGGTGCATTAGTGCTGGTATGATCGCACCCGTAAGGTAATGCACATTCTTTTCCTTTATACCAAGTCCACAATCGGAGGATTAATATGGGCTCATCCGAAAAGTTCAACGACTCGGCCCCGTAAAATTACTCAATCACACGTGTAAATCCAAAACTCTCTATGAATGATAATTCAAAATAAAAAATAATGACGTATTATAATTCCGACATAATAATAATATTAATAATAATAAATCAAATATTCGACGCTTACTCAATATCCTACTCACGCTTATTATCTATCTCTTTACTCGAGAACATCAAGTAAAAAAAAAAAGAAAGGCGACTAAAAATGAATTTTTTCGAAAAGGGGTGCAACACGAGGACTTCCCAGGGGGTCACCCATCCTAGTACTACTCTCGCCCAAGCACGCTTAACTTCGGAGTTCTGATGGGATCCGGTGCATTAGTGCTGGTATGATCGCAGCCGTAAGGTAATGCACATTCTTTTCCTTTATACCAAGTCCACAATCGGAGGATTAATATGGGCTCATCCGAAAAGTTCAACGACTCGGCCCCGTAAAATTACTCAATCACACGTGTAAATCCAAAACTCTCTATGAATGATAATTCAAAATAAAAAATAATGACGTATTATAATTCCGACATAATAATAATATTAATAATAATAAATCAAATATTCGACGCTTACTCAATATCCTACTCACGCTTATTATCTATCTCTTTACTCGAGAACATCAAGTAAAAAAAAAAAAGAAAGGCGACTAAAAATGAATTTTTTCGAAAAGGGGTGCAACACGAGGACTTCCCAGGGGGTTACCCATCCTAGTACTACTCTCGCCCAAGCACGCTTAACTTCGGAGTTCTGATGGGATCCGGTGCATTAGTGCTGGTATGATCGCACCCGTAAGGTAATGCACATTCTTTTCCTTTATATCAAGTCCACAATCGGAGGATTAATATGGGCTCAAATAATGACGTATTATAATTCCGACATAATAATAATATTAATAATAATAAATCAAATATTCGACGCTTACTCAATATCCTACTCACGCTTATTATCTATCTCTTTACTCGAGAACATCAAGTAAAAAAAAAAAAGAAAGGCGACTAAAAATGAATTTTTTCGAAAAGGGGTGCAACACGAGGACTTCCCAGGGGGTCACCCATCCTAGTACTACTCTCGCCCAAGCACGCTTAACTTCGGAGTTCTGATGGGATCCGGTGCATTAGTGCTGGTATGATCGCACCCGTAAGGTAATGCACATTCTTTTCCTTTATACCAAGTCCACAATCGGAGGATTAATATGGGCTCATCCGAAAAGTTCAACGACTCGGCCCCGTAAAATTACTCAATCACACATGTAAATCCAAAACTCTCTATGAATGATAATTCAAAATAAAAAATAATGACGTATTATAATTCCGACATAATAATAATATTAATAATAATAAATCAAATATTCGACGCTTACTCAATATCCTACTCACGCTTATTATCTATCTCTTTACTCGAGAACATCAAGTAAAAAAAAAAAAGAAAGGCGACTAAAAATGAATTTTTTCGAAAAGGGGTGCAACACGAGGACTTCCCAGGGGGTCACCCATCCTAGTACTACTCTCGCCCAAGCACGCTTAACTTCGGAGTTCTGATGGGATCCGGTGCATTAGTGCTGGTATGATCGCACCCGTAAGGTAATGCACATTCTTTTCCTTTATACCAAGTCCACAATCGGAGGATTAATATGGGCTCATCCGAAAAGTTCAACGACTCGGCCCCGTAAAATTACTCAATCACACGTGTAAATCCAAAACTCTCTATGAATGATAATTCAAAATAAAAAATAATGACGTATTATAATTCCGACATAATAATAATATTAATAATAATAAATCAAATATTCGACGCTTACTCAATATCCTACTCACGCTTATTATCTATCTCTTTACTCGAGAACATCAAGTAAAAAAAAAAAAAAAGGCGACTAAAAATGAATTTTTTCGAAAAGGGGTGCAACACGAGGACTTCCTAGGGGGTCACCCATCCTAGTACTACTCTCGCCCAAGCACGCTTAACTTCGGAGTTCTGATGGGATCCGGTGCATTAGTGCTGGTATGATCGCACCCGTAAGGTAATGCACATTCTTTTCCTTTATACCAAGTCCACAATCGGAGGATTAATATGGGCTCATCCGAAAAGTTCAACGACTCGGCCCCGTAAAATTACTCAATCACACGTGTAAATCCAAAACTCTCTATGAATGATAATTCAAAATAAAAAATAATGACGTATTATAATTCCGACATAATAATAATATTAATAATAATAAATCAAATATTCGACGCTTACTCAATATCCTACTCACGCTTATTATCTATCTCTTTACTCGAGAACATCAAGTAAAAAAAAAAAAGAAAGGTGACTAAAAATGAATTTTTTCGAAAAGGGGTGCAACACGAGGACTTCCCAGGGGGTCACCCATCCTAGTACTTCTCTCGCCCAAGCACGCTTAACTTCGGAGTTTTGATGGGATACGGTGCATTAGTGCTGGTATGATCGCACCCGTAAGGTAATGCACATTCTTTTCCTTTATACCAAGTCCACAATCGGAGGATTAATATGGGCTCATCCGAAAAGTTCAACGACTCGGCCCCGTAAAATTACTCAATCACACGTGTAAATCCAAAACTCTCTATGAATGATAATTCAAAATAAAAAATAATGACGTATTATAATTCCGACATAATAATAATATTAATAATAATAAATCAAATATTCGACGCTTACTCAATATCCTACTCACGCTTATTATCTATCTCTTTACTCGAGAACATCAAGTAAAAAAAAAAAAGAAGGGCGACTAAAAATGAATTTTTTCGAAAAGGGGTGCAACACGAGGACTTCCCAGGGGGTCACCCATCCTAGTACTACTCTCGCCCAAGCACGCTTAACTTCGGAGTTCTGATGGGATCCGGTGCATTAGTGCTGGTATGATCGCACCCGTAAGGTAATGCACATTCTTTTCCTTTATACCAAGTCCACAATCGGAGGATTAATATGGGCTCATCCGAAAAGTTCAACGACTCGGCCCCGTAAAATTACTTAATCACACGTGTAAATCCAAAACTCTCTATGAATGATAATTCAAAATAAAAAATAATGACGTATTATAATTCCGACATAATAATAATATTAATAATAATAAATCAAATATTCGACGCTTACTCAATATCCTACTCACGCTTATTATCTATCTCTTTACTCGAGAACATCAAGTAAAAAAAAAAAAGAAAGGCGACTAAAAATGAATTTTTTCGAAAAGGGGTGCAACACGAGGACTTCCCAGGGGGTCACCCATCCTAGTACTACTCTCGCCCAAGCACGCTTAACTTCGGAGTTCTGATGGGATCCGGTGCATTAGTGCTGGTATGATCGCACCCGTAAGGTAATGCACATTCTTTTCCTTTATACCAAGTCCACAATCGGAGGATTAATATGGGCTCATCCGAAAAGTTCAACGACTCGGCCCCGTAAAATTACTCAATCACACGTGTAAATCCAAAACTCTCTATGAATGATAATTCAAAATAAAAAATAATGACGTATTATAATTCCGACATAATAATAATATTAATAATAATAAATCAAATATTCGACGCTTACTCAATATCCTACTCACGCTTATTATCTATCTCTTTACTCGAGAACATCAAGTAAAAAAAAAAAAGAAAGGCGACTAAAAATGAATTTTTTCGAAAAGGGGTGCAACACGAGGACTTCCCAGGGGGTCACCCATCCTAGTACTACTCTCGCCCAAGCACGCTTAACTTCGGAGTTCTGATGGGATCCGGTGCATTAGTGCTGGTATGATCGCACCCGTAAGGTAATGCACATTCTTTTCCTTTATACCAAGTCCACAATCGGAGGATTAATATGGGCTCAAATAATGACGTATTATAATTCCGACATAATAATAATATTAATAATAATAAATCAAATATTCGACGCTTACTCAATATCCTACTCACGCTTATTATCTATCTCTTTACTCGAGAACATCAAGTAAAAAAAAAAAAGAAAGGCGACTAAAAATGAATTTTTTCGAAAAGGGGTGCAACACGAGGACTTCCTAGGGGGTCACCCATCCTAGTACTACTCTCGCCCAAGCACGCTTAACTTCGGAGTTCTGATGGGATCAGGTGCATTAGTGCTGGTATGATCGCACCCATAAGGTAATGCACATTCTTTTCCTTTATACCAAGTCCACAATCGGAGGATTAATATGGGCTCATCCGAAAAGTTCAACGAACCGGCCCCGTAAAATTACTCAATCACACATGTAAATCCAAAACTCTCTATGAATGATAATTCAAAATAAAAAATAATGACGTATTATAATTCCGACATAATAATAATATTAATAATAATAAATCAAATATTCGACGCTTACTCAATATCCTACTCACGCTTATTATCTATCTCTTTACTCGAGAACATCAAGTAAAAAAAAAAAAGAAAGGCGAATAAAAATGAATTTTTTCGAAAAGGGGTGCAACACGAGGACTTCCCAGGGGGTCAACCATCCTAGTACTACTCTCGCCCAAGCACGCTTAACTTCGGAGTTCTGATGGGATCCGGTGCATTAGTGCTGGTATGATCGCACCTGTAAGGTAATGCACATTCTTTTCCTTTATACCAAGTCCACAATCGGAGGATTAATATGGGCTCATCCGAAAAGTTCAACGACTCGGCCCCGTAAAATTACTCAATCACACGTGTAAATCCAAAACTCTCTATGAATGATAATTCAAAATAAAAAATAATGACGTATTATAATTCCGACATAATAATAATATTAATAATAATAAATCAAATATTCGACGCTTACTCAATATCCTACTCACGCTTATTATCTATCTCTTTACTCGAGAACATCAAGTAAAAAAAAAAAAGAAAGGCGACTAAAAATGAATTTTTTCGAAAAGGGGTGAAACACGAGGACTTCCCAGGGGGTCACCCATCCTAGTACTACTCTCGCCCAAGCACGCTTAACTTCGGAGTTCTGATGGGATCCGGTGCATTAGTGCTGGTATGATCGCACCCATAAGGTAATGCACATTCTTTTCCTTTATACCAAGTCCACAATCGGAGGATTAATATGGGCTCATCCGAAAAGTTCAACGACTCGGCCCCGTAAAATTACTCAATCACACGTGTAAATCCAAAACTCTCTATGAATGATAATTCAAAATAAAAAATAATGACGTATTATAATTCCGACATAATAATAATATTAATAATAATAAATCAAATATTCGACGCTTACTCAATATCCTACTCACGCTTATTATCTATCTCTTTACTCGAGAACATCAAGTAAAAAAAAAAAAGAAAGGCGACTAAAAATGAATTTTTTCGAAAAGGGGTGCAACACGAGGACTTCCCAGGGGGTCACCCATCCTAGTACTACTCTCGCCCAAGCACGCTTAACTTCGGAGTTCTGATGGGATCCGGTGCATTAGTGCTGGTATGATCGCACCCGTAAGGTAATGCACATTCTTTTCCTTTATACCAAGTCCACAATCGGAGGATTAATATGGGCTCATCCGAAAAGTTCAACGACTCGGCCCCGTAAAATTACTCAATCACACATGTAAATCCAAAACTCTCTATGAATGATAATTCAAAATAAAAAATAATGACGTATTATAATTCCGACATAATAATAATATTAATAATAATAAATCAAATATTCGACGCTTACTCAATATCCTACTCACGCTTATTATCTATCTCTTTACTCGAGAACATCAAGTAAAAAAAAAAAAGAAAGGCGACTAAAAATGAATTTTTTCGAAAAGGGGTGCAACACGAGGACTTCCCAGGGGGTCACCCATCCTAGTACTACTCTCGCCCAAGCACGCTTAACTTCGGAGTTCTGATGGGATCCGGTGCATTAGTGCTGGTATGATCGCACCCGTAAGGTAATGCACATTCTTTTCCTTTATACCAAGTCCACAATCGGAGGATTAATATGGGCTCATCCGAAAAGTTCAACGACTCGGCCCCGTAAAATTACTCAATCACACATGTAAATCCAAAACTCTCTATGAATGATAATTCAAAATAAAAAATAATGACGTATTATAATTCCGACATAATAATAATATTAATAATAATAAATCAAATATTCGACGCTTACTCAATATCCTACTCACGCTTATTATCTATCTCTTTACTCGAGAACATCAAGTAAAAAAAAAAAAAGAAAGGCGACTAAAAATGAATTTTTTCGAAAAGGGGTGCAACACGAGGACTTCCCAGGGGGTCACCCATCCTAGTACTACTCTCGCCCAAGCACGCTTAACTTCGGAGTTCTGATGGGATCCGGTGCATTAGTGCTGGTATGATCGCACCCGTAAGGTAATGCACATTCTTTTCCTTTATACCAAGTCCACAATCGGAGGATTAATATGGGCTCATCCGAAAAGTTCAACGACTCGGCCCCGTAAAATTACTCAATCACACATGTAAATCCAAAACTCTCTATGAATGATAATTCAAAATAAAAAATAATGACGTATTATAATTCCGACATAATAATAATATTAATAATAATAAATCAAATATTCGACGCTTACTCAATATCCTACTCACGCTTATTATCTATCTCTTTACTCGAGAACATCAAGTAAAAAAAAAAAAGAAAGGCGACTAAAAATGAATTTTTTCGAAAAGGGGTGCAACACGAGGACTTCCCAGGGGGTCAACCATCCTAGTACTACTCTCGCCCAAGCACGCTTAACTTCGGAGTTCTGATGGGATCCGGTGCATTAGTGCTGGTATGATCGCACCCGTAAGGTAATGCACATTCTTTTCCTTTATACCAAGTCCACAATCGGAGGATTAATATGGGCTCATCCGAAAAGTTCAACGACTCGGCCCCGTAAAATTACTCAATCACACGTGTAAATCCAAAACTCTCTATGAATGATAATTCAAAATAAAAAATAATGACGTATTATAATTCCGACATAATAATAATATTAATAATAATAAATCAAATATTCGACGCTTACTCAATATCCTACTCACGCTTATTATCTATCTCTTTACTCGAGAACATCAAGTAAAAAAAAAAAAGAAAGGCGACTAAAAATGAATTTTTTCGAAAAGGGGTGAAACACGAGGACTTCCCAGGGGGTCACCCATCCTAGTACTACTCTCGCCCAAGCACGCTTAACTTCGGAGTTCTGATGGGATCCGGTGCATTAGTGCTGGTATGATCGCACCCGTAAGGTAATGCACATTCTTTTCCTTTATACCAAGTCCACAATCGGAGGATTAATATGGGCTCATCCGAAAAGTTCAACGACTCGGCCCCGTAAAATTACTCAATCACACGTGTAAATCCAAAACTCTCTATGAATGATAATTCAAAATAAAAAATAATGACGTATTATAATTCCGACATAATAATAATATTAATAATAATAAATCAAATATTCGACGCTTACTCAATATCCTACTCACGCTTATTATCTATCTCTTTACTCGAGAACATCAAGTAAAAAAAAAAAAGAAAGGCGACTAAAAATGAATTTTTTCGAAAAGGGGTGCAACACGAGGACTTCCCAGGGGGTCACCCAACCTAGTACTACTCTCGCCCAAGCACGCTTAACTTCGGAGTTCTGATGGGATCCGGTGCATTAGTGCTGGTATGATCGCACCCGTAAGGTAATGCACATTCTTTTCCTTTATACCAAGTCCACAATCGAAGGATTAATATGGGCTCATCCGAAAAGTTCAACGACTCGGCCCCGTAAAATTACTCAATCACACGTGTAAATCCAAAACTCTCTATGAATGATAATTCAAAATAAAAAATAATGACGTATTATAATTCCGACATAATAATAATATTAATAATAATAAATCAAATATTCGACGCTTACTCAATATCCTACTCACGCTTATTATCTATCTCTTTACTCGAGAACATCAAGTAAAAAAAAAAAAAAAAGGCGACTAAAAATGAATTTTTTCGAAAAGGGGTGAAACACGAGGACTTCCCAGGGGGTCACCCATCCTAGTACTACTCTCGCCCAAGCACGCTTAACTTCGGAGTTCTGATGGGATCCGGTGCATTAGTGCTGGTATGATCGCACCCGTAAGGTAATGCACATTCTTTTCCTTTATACCAAGTCCACAATCGGAGGATTAATATGGGCTCATCCGAAAAGTTCAACGACTCGGCCCCGTAAAATTACTCAATCACACGTGTAAATCCAAAACTCTCTATGAATGATAATTCAAAATAAAAAATAATGACGTATTATAATTCCGACATAATAATAATATTAATAATAATAAATCAAATATTCGACGCTTACTCAATATCCTACTCACGCTTATTATCTATCTCTTTACTCGAGAACATCAAGTAAAAAAAAAAAAGAAAGGCGACTAAAAATGAATTTTTTCGAAAAGGGGTGCAACACGAGGACTTCCCAGGGGGTCACCCATCCTAGTACTACTCTCGCCCAAGCACGCTTAACTTCGGAGTTCTGATGGGATCCGGTGCATTAGTGCTGGTATGATCGCACCCGTAAGGTAATGCACATTCTTTTCCTTTATACCAAGTCCACAATCGGAGGATTAATATGGGCTCATCCGAAAAGTTCAACGACTCGGCCCCGTAAAATTACTCAATCACACATGTAAATCCAAAACTCTCTATGAATGATAATTCAAAATAAAAAATAATGACGTATTATAATTCCGACATAATAATAATATTAATAATAATAAATCAAATATTCGACGCTTACTCAATATCCTACTCACGCTTATTATCTATCTCTTTACTCGAGAACATCAAGTAAAAAAAAAAAAAGAAAGGCGACTAAAAATGAATTTTTTCGAAAAGGGGTGCAACACGAGGACTTCCCAGGGGGTCACCCATCCTAGTACTACTCTCGCCCAAGCACGCTTAACTTCGGAGTTCTGATGGGATCCGGTGCATTAGTGCTGGTATGATCGCACCCGTAAGGTAATGCACATTCTTTTCCTTTATACCAAGTCCACAATCGGAGGATTAATATGGGCTCATCCGAAAAGTTCAACGACTCGGCCCCGTAAAATTACTCAATCACACATGTAAATCCAAAACTCTCTATGAATGATAATTCAAAATAAAAAATAATGACGTATTATAATTCCGACATAATAATAATATTAATAATAATAAATCAAATATTCGACGCTTACTCAATATCCTACTCACGCTTATTATCTATCTCTTTACTCGAGAACATCAAGTAAAAAAAAAAAAGAAAGGCGACTAAAAATGAATTTTTTCGAAAAGGGGTGCAACACGAGGACTTCCCAGGGGGTCAACCATCCTAGTACTACTCTCGCCCAAGCACGCTTAACTTCGGAGTTCTGATGGGATCCGGTGCATTAGTGCTGGTATGATCGCACCCGTAAGGTAATGCACATTCTTTTCCTTTATACCAAGTCCACAATCGGAGGATTAATATGGGCTCATCCGAAAAGTTCAACGACTCGGCCCCGTAAAATTACTCAATCACACGTGTAAATCCAAAACTCTCTATGAATGATAATTCAAAATAAAAAATAATGACGTATTATAATTCCGACATAATAATAATATTAATAATAATAAATCAAATATTCGACGCTTACTCAATATCCTACTCACGCTTATTATCTATCTCTTTACTCGAGAACATCAAGTAAAAAAAAAAAAGAAAGGCGACTAAAAATGAATTTTTTCGAAAAGGGGTGAAACACGAGGACTTCCCAGGGGGTCACCCATCCTAGTACTACTCTCGCCCAAGCACGCTTAACTTCGGAGTTCTGATGGGATCCGGTGCATTAGTGCTGGTATGATCGCACCCGTAAGGTAATGCACATTCTTTTCCTTTATACCAAGTCCACAATCGGAGGATTAATATGGGCTCATCCGAAAAGTTCAACGACTCGGCCCCGTAAAATTACTCAATCACACGTGTAAATCCAAAACTCTCTATGAATGATAATTCAAAATAAAAAATAATGACGTATTATAATTCCGACATAATAATAATATTAATAATAATAAATCAAATATTCGACGCTTACTCAATATCCTACTCACGCTTATTATCTATCTCTTTACTCGAGAACATCAAGTAAAAAAAAAAAAGAAAGGCGACTAAAAATGAATTTTTTCGAAAAGGGGTGCAACACAAGGACTTCCCAGGGGGTCACCCATCCTAGTACTACTCTCGCCCAAGCACGCTTAACTTCGGAGTTCTGATGGGATCCGGTGCATTAGTGCTGGTATGATCGCACCCGTAAGGTAATGCACATTCTTTTCCTTTATACCAAGTCCACAATCGGAGGATTAATATGGGCTCATCCGAAAAGTTCAACGACTCGGCCCCGTAAAATTACTCAATCACACGTGTAAATCCAAAACTCTCTATGAATGATAATTCAAAATAAAAAATAATGACGTATTATAATTCCGACATAATAATAATATTAATAATAATAAATCAAATATTCGACGCTTACTCAATATCCTACTCACGCTTATTATCTATCTCTTTACTCGAGAACATCAAGTAAAAAAAAAAAAAGAAAGGCGACTAAAAATGAATTTTTTCGAAAAGGGGTGCAACACGAGGACTTCCCAGGGGGTCACCCATCCTAGTACTACTCTCGCCCAAGCACGCTTAACTTCGGAGTTCTGATGGGATCCGGTGCATTAGTGCTGGTATGATCGCACCCGTAAGGTAATGCACATTCTTTTCCTTTATACCAAGTCCACAATCGGAGGATTAATATGGGCTCATCCGAAAAGTTCAACGACTCGGCCCCGTAAAATTACTCAATCACACGTGTAAATCCAAAACTCTCTATGAATGATAATTCAAAATAAAAAATAATGACGTATTATAATTCCGACATAATAATAATATTAATAATAATAAATCAAATATTCGACGCTTACTCAATATCCTACTCACGCTTATTATCTATCTCTTTACTCGAGAACATCAAGTAAAAAAAAAAAAGAAAGGCGACTAAAAATGAATTTTTTCGAAAAGGGGTGCAACACGAGGACTTCCCAGGGGGTCACCCATCCTAGTACTACTCTCGCCCAAGCACGCTTAACTTCGGAGTTCTGATGGGATCCGGTGCATTAGTGCTGGTATGATCGCACCCGTAAGGTAATGCACATTCTTTTCCTTTATACCAAGTCCACAATCGGAGGATTAATATGGGCTCATCCGAAAAGTTCAACGACTCGGCCCCGTAAAATTACTCAATCACACGTGTAAATCCAAAACTCTCTATGAATGATAATTCAAAATAAAAAATAATGACGTATTATAATTCCGACATAATAATAATATTAATAATAATAAATCAAATATTCGACGCTTACTCAATATTCTACTCACGCTTATTATCTATCTCTTTACTCGAGAACATCAAGTAAAAAAAAAAAAAAAAAGGCGACTAAAAATGAATTTTTTCGAAAAGGGGTGCAACACGAGGACTTCCCAGGGGGTCACCCATCCTAGTACTACTCTCGCCCAAGCACGCTTAACTTCGGAGTTCTGATGGGATCCGGTGCATTAGTGCTGGTATGATCGCACCCGTAAGGTAATGCACATTCTTTTCCTTTATACCAAGTCCACAATCGGAGGATTAATATGGGCTCATCCGAAAAGTTCAACGACTCGGCCCCGTAAAATTACTCAATCACACGTGTAAATCCAAAACTCTCTATGAATGATAATTCAAAATAAAAAATAATGACGTATTATAATTCCGACATAATAATAATATTAATAATAATAAATCAAATATTCGACGCTTACTCAATATCCTACTCACGCTTATTATCTATCTCTTTACTCGAGAACATCAAGTAAAAAAAAAAAAGAAAGGCGACTAAAAATGAATTTTTTCGAAAAGGGGTGAAACACGAGGACTTCCCAGGGGGTCACCCATCCTAGTACTACTCTCGCCCAAGCTCGCTTAACTTCGGAGTTCTGATGGGATCCGGTGCATTAGTGCTGGTATGATCGCACCCGTAAGGTAATGCACATTCTTTTCCTTTATACCAAGTCCACAATCGGAGGATTAATATGGGCTCATCCGAAAAGTTCAACGACTCGGCCCCGTAAAATTACTCAATCACACGTGTAAATCCAAAACTCTCTATGAATGATAATTCAAAATAAAAAATAATGACGTATTATAATTCCGACATAATAATAATATTAATAATAATAAATCAAATATTCGACGCTTACTCAATATCCTACTCACGCTTATTATCTATCTCTTTACTCGAGAACATCAAGTAAAAAAAAAAAAGAAAGGCGACTAAAAATGAATTTTTTCGAAAAGGGGTGCAACACGAGGACTTCCCAGGGGGTCACCCATCCTAGTACTACTCTCGCCCAAGCACGCTTAACTTCGGAGTTCTGATGGGATCCGGTGCATTAGTGCTGGTATGATCGCACCCGTAAGGTAATGCACATTCTTTTCCTTTATACCAAGTCCACAATCGGAGGATTAATATGGGCTCATCCGAAAAGTTCAACGACTCGGCCCCGTAAAATTACTCAATCACACGTGTAAATCCAAAACTCTCTATGAATGATAATTCAAAATAAAAAATAATGACGTATTATAATTCCGACATAATAATAATATTAATAATAATAAATCAAATATTCGACGCTTACTCAATATCCTACTCACGCTTATTATCTATCTCTTTACTCGAGAACATCAAGTAAAAAAAAAAAAGAAAGGCGACTAAAAATGAATTTTTTCGAAAAGGGGTGCAACACGAGGACTTCCCAGGGGGTCACCCATCCTAGTACTACTCTCGCCCAAGCACGCTTAACTTCGGAGTTCTGATGAGATCCGGTGCATTAGTGCTGGTATGATCGCACCCGTAAGGTAATGCACATTCTTTTCCTTTATACCAAGTCCACAATCGGAGGATTAATATGGGCTCATCCGAAAAGTTCAACGACTCGGCCCCGTAAAATTACTCAATCACACGTGTAAATCCAAAACTCTCTATGAATGATAATTCAAAATAAAAAATAATGACGTATTATAATTCCGACATAATAATAATATTAATAATAATAAATCAAATATTCGACGCTTACTCAATATCCTACTCACGCTTATTATCTATCTCTTTACTCGAGAACATCAAGTAAAAAAAAAAAAGAAAGGCGACTAAAAATGAATTTTTTCGAAAAGGGGTGCAACACGAGGACTTCCCAGGGGGTCACCCATCCTAGTACTACTCTCGCCCAAGCACGCTTAACTTCGGAGTTCTGATGGGATCCGGTGCATTAGTGCTGGTTGATAAACCTCATTTTTACGCTTCATACAACATCCATTAGACTATGTTTTATGCTCGATTTCATCTATTTTCCCCCGCACAATGCGTTTGATAGCCATGTTAAGTGTTGCAGGTGAATATAGTTGCTCGAAACAGAAATATGTAGCGTGAAAAGCCGAGAATAGCAAAGAGTTAGCACAAAACTGCAGCAACACAAGGCAGAGGCCAGCGCTCCAGCGCCAGCGCTGGAGCGCTCAAGGCAGAGGCCAGCGCTCCAGCGCCAGCGCTGGAGCGCTCAAGGCAGAGGCCAGCGCTCCAGCGCCAGCGCTGGAGCGCTCGAGGCAGAGATTAGCGCTCCAGCGCTAGCGCTGGAGCGCCGCACCGCTTAATGCCCCGTCCTATTTTCTCTATTTTATGCCTTTTCTTTTTAGGGTATAAATACCCCCTCCAAACTTGTATTAGGGTTCGAACTTTATTTTCTTGAGTTGAGTTGAAAAGATCGGAGATCGAGAGACGAAATTCAAGATTATTGTAAACGGATTATTCGACAACGGGTTTAATCGAAATTATTTTCTTTAATCTCTTTTAATTCTTGTCGTTTTATCATGTTTACTTTATTGATTGTTGATTGTTTCTTCGCATCTATGGAGTAATTCATATTATTCTGGAACCGGGAATAGCCCGATAATATGTTATCGATATAGATTATAGAATCGTTGATTTTACATCGCGTATGCTTATGATTTGCATTCTTGATTATTAATGCTTGTGAATTTGCTGGCCACTTATTTGCATGATAGTAGATATTAGGTGAAAATTCTGAAAGGTGACATCTATATCGGAACCCTAGTATTCAAACCTAGGATCCTAAATCACGAAAGTAGTTTTAGGTCTTTTGAGGAATCGATACATTATCATAGAGATTAATGAGTCTGAGTCTAGTCTAATCATCACGAAAGTAGTTGGTTAATTAGCTTAGATATGTTATTATGCTTCGACAGAAGATAGTGATTAAAATTGGATAGTGTCCTTCATAAGTAGCGATCGTAATTCAATCGGTAATATAATTGAGTCGATAATATATATCGTGGTAAACCCTAATTCCGGAATTTCCAATCATATACAAATCAAATCAATTTACTTGCTTTCCGTTTAGTTTTATTTACAACTATCTCGTATTTTTATTAGGCTTAGATTACTGATAATTGATAGGCTAGTGCTTGATTGTTCGGTCTTCGTGGGAACGATATCTTTTGTACTGCACCGAAGCCGTGCGCTTGCGGTTTAGGCACATCAAGTTTTTTGGCGCCGTTGCCGGAGACTTGAATAGTCAATATTAGTCTTTATCAGATTTTAGTGAGACTAAGCCATTTTATTTTATTTTATTTTTAATTTTTAATTTTTATTTTTCTGTTTTATTTCAGGTTTTCGATTTTTCCTTGTATGCGAAGTAAGATCGATTTCGAACCTGATCCAGAAATCGAGAAGACTTTTCGTGCTAGGAGAAAATTACAAAAACTGAAACAAGCTCATCTTATACAAGTAACAATGGCTGAAGAGAATGTGAATGCGAATGTTAATGCAAACGCTAACGCGAATGCAAACCCCGCTGCAAATGTGAATGCGAACGCAAGATGTCTTAAGGATTTCGCAGCACCGAATGCGCAGACACTTCACTCCAGCATTGCTAGGCCTACTGTAGAGGCCAACAATTTCGAGCTCAAGCCATCCCTTCTGCAAATGGTTCAGCAGAATCAGTTTGGGGGTGCACCTACTGAAGAGCCGAATCTCCACTTGTCAATGTTCTTAGAGTTCTGTGACACTCTAAAGATGAACGGGGTTTCCCAGGATGCTATCAGACTGAGATTATTTCCGTTCTCACTGAGAGACAAGGCGAGAGCTTGGCTACATTCCTTACCGACCGGGTCCATTAGAACATGGGATCAACTGATGCAAAGCTTTTTAGCGAGATACTTTCCACCGAGCAAGACTGCCCAACTAAGGAACCAAATCACGACTTTTGCTCAAAGAGACGGTGAATCACTATATGAAGCTTGGGAAAGATTTAAGGATCTTCTACGACTGTGTCCACATCATGGATTAGAGAAGTGGCTCATCGTTCACACTTTCTACAATGAACTGATTTACACCACGAGGATGTCAGTCGATGCAGCAGCTGGAGGAGTGCTGATGAATAAGGGTATCGATGAAGCCTATGACTTAATCGAAGATATGGCATTGAATCACTACCAATGGTCTAGCGAAAGATCGATTCCACAGAAAACACCAGGTAAGTATGATATTGATGCCATTACTTTACTTTCTGCACAAGTTGAAGCTATGTCTAAGAAACTCGATTCCATGAATATGCATGTTAACTCTGTCACTACCCCACCCCCCATGTGTGAAATTTGTGGTACAGTTGGTCATATTGCATTAGAGTGTCAATTTGCGAGTATACCAACCGATCCCTCTATAGAGCAAGCCAATTATGTGAATAACTTCAACCAAAAGAACGACCCGTTTTCAAACACTTTTAACTCTGGTTGGAGGAATCACCTAAATTTTTCTTACAAGCCGACTCAAAACGCAGCCGTACCACCTAATTTTAGACCACCACCTGGATTTCAACAAAAGCCTTATAACCCTGTTCCACCACAGAAATCGAACCTAGAGTCACTTCTTGAGGGTTTTGTAGTAGCCCAGACTAAACAAAACGAAGTGGTAAATGATGCAATTAAGCAACTAGCAACGAAAGTAGATTCATTAGCAACTCATAACAAAATGCTAGAAACTCAAATTGCACAACAGGCTAATAACCCGATTAGGACTTCTGGTTCGTTTCCTGATCAACCCGAGACAAATCCAAAGGAACATTGTAAGGCTATTACTTTAAGGAGTGGTACTAATTATGAAGGTCCTAGGATGCCTACAGATGTGAGTCAAACTGAGTTAACTGATAAGTTAGAAAAAGAGAAAACGCCTAGCCCTGACAGCTCGACAGATAAAACGAACAAAATAACTGAAAAGGAGCCTGTTTATGTACCTCCACCACCATATGAACCACCCGTACCTTTCCCTCAAAGATTAGCTAAGGCAAAATTAGATAAGCAGTTTGGAAAGTTTTTAGATGTTTTGAAAAAGCTATACATTAACATTCCATTTACTGATGCACTTGCACAGATGCCGTCATATGCTAAATTTTTGAAGGAAATTCTGTCTAACAAACGTAAACTTGAGGACTATGAAACCGTGGCTTTAACTGAAGAGTGTAGTGCATTAATTCAAAATAAATTGCCTCCTAAGCTTAAAGACCCCGGTAGTTTTTCGATTCCATGTGTGATAGGTAACGTGAGTTTTGATCATGCTTTGTGTGACCTTGGTGCTAGCGTTAGCCTTATGCCTCTTTCGGTTTCACGTAAGTTAGAGATGGGTGAGTTAAAACCTACTACGATTACTCTGCAATTAGCTGATAGATCTGTGAAGTATCCAGTAGGTATGCTAGAAGATGTACCGATTAGAGTAGGAAAATTTTTTATTCCTGCTGATTTTGTCGTTCTAGAGATGGAGGAGAATTCTCAAATTCCCATCATACTTGGTAGACCGTTCTTAGCCACAGCTGGTGCTATTATAGATGTTAAGAACGGTAGGCTATCATTGAAAGTCGGGGACGAGAAGGTTGAATTTAATTTAGCTAAATCTGTTACTTACCCTTCTTTTGAGAATTCTTGTTGTAGAGTTGATCAGGTGGACCGGCTAGTTCAAGACAAGCTCGCGAAATATCTATGCAGTGATCCATTGGAAGCTTGCCTAGTGACCAACGGTTCGACAGAAGATGAAGACGAAGCTGTTGCAGATATTGCTCGTCGCCTCGAGGGAAATCCACCGGTTCCAGTCAATGCCATTGGAGTAAAGGAGTTGAGCAAAGATCCGAAAGAAAGTAAAGAATCCAACTCAATACCCCAGGTAGAACTAAAACCACTTCCCTCGACACTCAGGTATGAATTTCTCGGTCCTAATTCTATGTATCCTGTGATAGTGAATGCTGATTTAAGTAGGGAAGAAATCGATAAATTACTTAGAGTTCTTAGATCACATCAAAAAGTCATAAGCTATACCATAGACGATTTGAAAGGGATTAATCCATCGTTCTGCATGCATAAAATTTTGATGGAAGATGATTTTAAACCTTCTAGGGAACATCAACGTAGATTAAATCCTACTATGCAGGATGTAGTTAGAAAAGAAGTTTTAAAATTGTTAGATGCTGGAATTATCTATCCTATTTCTGATAGTAAGTGGGTAAGTCCGGTACAAGTAGTCCCTAAGAAAGGAGGAGTGACTGTAGTGAGAAACGAGAAAAACGAGTTAATTCCTACTAGGACAGTCACCGGGTGGAGAATGTGTATAGATTATAGAAAATTGAACACGGCGACACGAAAAGATCACTTTCCCCTTCCCTTTATTGATCAAGTACTTGAAAGGTTAGCTAATCATTCGCACTTTTGTTATCTAGATGAGTATTCGGGGTTTTATCAAATTCCTATACACCCTAATGATCAAGAAAAAACCACGTTCACATGTCCCTATGGCACTTATGCTTTTAGGAGAATGCCTTTTGGTTTGTGTAATGCGCCTGCTACTTTTCAACGTTGCATGATGGCTATATTTTCTGATTTAATTGAGAACATTATGGAAGTATTTATGGATGACTTTTCTGTATATGGCACCACTTTCGATATTTGCCTGTCTAATCTTTCTCGAGTGTTGCAGAGATGTGGAGAAGTCAATTTAGTTTTAAATTGGGAAAAATGTCATTTTATGGTTAGGGAAGGCATTGTATTAGGCCACCTCGTATCTGAACGAGGAATTGAAGTCGATCGAGCAAAGCTGGAAGTAATCGAGAAGTTGCCACCACCTACCTGTGTGAAAGACGTTCGGAGTTTTTTGGGCCATGCCGGTTTTTACCGGAGATTCATCAAAGATTTTTCAAAAATTACTAAGCCCTTAACTCAATTACTTGCTAAAGACGTTCCTTTCGACTTTGATAATGATTGTCTTGATGCTTTTTGCAGGTTGAAAGATGCACTTGTCACCGCCCCTATCGTTCAACCGCCGGATTGGAATCTGCCTTTTGAGATTATGTGCGATGCAAGCGATTTTGCAATTGGGGCAGTATTAGGCCAAAGAAAGGATAAAAAGATGCATGTGATCTACTATGCTAGTAGGACGTTAGATGAAGCTCAGATGAACTATGCTACTACCGAGAAAGAGTTATTAGCTGTAGTGTTCGCTTTTGACAAGTTTCGTTCATACCTGGTTGGTTATAAGGTTATCGTTTATACAGATCATTCAGCAATCAGATATCTATTGAGTAAAAAAGACGCAAAGCCGAGACTTATCAGATGGATATTATTATTGCAAGAGTTCGATCTTGAGATTCGGGATAAAAAGGGTATAGAGAATACCGTGGCCGATCATTTGTCTAGACTTAGAGAAGATAAGAGTAAAGAAGCATTACCGATAGATGACTCGTTCGCCGATGATCACCTCTATGCAGTGGCTAAGATAGATGCACCGTGGTACGCT
The DNA here is from genome assembly GCA_963669365.1 of Verbascum thapsus. NCBI lineage: Eukaryota > Viridiplantae > Streptophyta > Magnoliopsida > Lamiales > Scrophulariaceae > Verbascum > Verbascum thapsus. The sequence continues at coordinate 15,367,141 of OY770108.1, forward strand.
GATTACGTTAATTACTTAGCCTGTAAGATCTTACCACCCGATTTTAGTTATCAGCAAAAGAAGAAATTTTTCACTGATCTTAAGCACTATTACTGGGATGAGCCTCTTCTTTTCAAGCACTGTACAGACGGGGTATATAGGAGATGCATACCGGAAGATGAGATGGTAAGTGTCATGACTCACTGTCATAGTTCACCATATAGGGGTCATGCTAGTAAATCCAAGACGGTAGCGAAGATTCTTCAATCTGGATTTTATTGGCCTACATTGTTCAAAGACGTTCAAGATTTTGTTAGTGCATGCGACAATTGTCAAAGAACGGGAAATATATCGAGACGTAATGAGATGCCTATGAATACAATTCTGGAAGTTGAAATTTTTGATGTTTGGGGAATTGATTTTATGGGACCATTCCCGTCGTCATGTGGTAACAAGTACATACTCGTGGCAGTGGATTATGTTTCGAAGTGGGTTGAAGCGATTGCCTCGCCAACAAATGATTCGAGAGTAGTAACCCGATTATTTAAGAAGACTATTTTTCCTAGATTCGGTGTTCCACGGGTAGTGATAAGTGACGGAGGTACGCATTTTACGGAACGCCAATTCGAAGCTTTACTTACCAAGTATGGGGTCACTCACAAAGTCGCTACACCATATCATCCCCAAACTAGTGGTCAAGTAGAAGTTTCGAATAGAGAGATCAAGGTTATTTTAGAAAAGACTGTCTCGAAATCAAGAAAGGATTGGTCTCTCAAGTTAGACGATGCATTATGGGCTTATCGCACCGCTTTCAAAACCCCGATAGGTACGACACCTTTTCGTCTTATTTATGGCAAATCTTGCCATTTACCGGTAGAACTCGAGCATAAGGCGTATTGGGCCGTTAAAGCTCTAAATTTCGATCTTAAAGATGCTGGTGAACGAAGAATGTTACAGTTACATGAGCTTGACGAGTTACGACTTGATGCATATGAGAATGCGCGAATCTACAAAGAGCGAACAAAGAAGTGGCACGACAAACAGATTCACAGACGAGAATTTAAGAAGGGTGATCTCGTTTTATTATTCAATTCACGTCTGAGACTGTTTCCGGGCAAATTACGATCAAGGTGGTCGGGGCCATTTGTAGTCGAAACAGCATATCCATTCGGGGCTGTCGATATTTGGAGCGAAGGAACGGGAATTTTTAAAGTCAATGGACAAAGACTCAAGCACTACATCGCGGGCGAACCAATCGAAAAAGCTATCACGTCGAGCTTTCGCGATGCTCGATCACACCCAATGAATTAAGCATGGTAACGTCGAGCTAAAGACGTAAAACAAGCGCTGTTTGGGAGGCAACCCAAATGTATCCTTTTGGTTTTCTTTCTTTTCCGTTTTGTTCTTCCGTTTTTCTTTGTTTTTTTTTTTTTATGTTTTTCATAGTACCACGAACAGAGCCCAGCGCTCCAGCGCCAGCGCTGGAGCGCTACAAACAGAGCCCAGCGCTCCAGCGCCAGAGCTGGAGCGCTGAAGCGCTGAAGCGCTGAAGCGCTAAGCGCTCCAGCGCTGAAGGCAGCGGGCTTCCCTTCTTTATTTCTTTCTCCCACTTTCATTATCTCCTTCATTCGAACGCTTCCAATAAAAACTTACAAACTCACATTTTCCTCCATTCTTCTTGCAAGGTAGATCGAAGCCCAACGAATTCATCTTCTCTATTTTGCCACGACAACATCACATTGGGTAAGGATAGCTAAAACCTTTTGTTCTTCAACATATGCGAAATTAGGGTTTCGAATTTGGGGATTTGCTTCGATTTCAAAATTTGAGTTGGACTTTAGTTACGATTGAACAATTATTGGCGTAATTGGGTAGATTATTGAAGTGGGTTCGTGATATCACACTTGGTTTCGACGATTGATTAGAGCATTGTTAATTTTGAAATCATCAAATTAGGGTTTATGCGATTGGATGAAAAATTTGGGAATTTGTTTGATTGATTCGCATTGAAGCTGAGAATTCGTTATTTTGGGGTGTTGTTTGATTGAAATTTCGAGTCTCCATTGTGCATTAGCAATTCCGGGTCAAATTTGGTTGAATTGAATTGAGTTAGTTGGGCGAATTGTTTGGCTTTTCTGTTTTGTCGAGGACTTGGTCAAACAATTACAAAGGTTACTCTGCCGAAATTTCTGGAAAAATGGTTAGAACCAAGAACGTGTCTAAGGGTAAAGCTCCAGCGAGTAGCTCTCACGATCAATTTGAGACTGAGAACACCGACACAACCCAACGATTTGAGACACCAGCAATCGAATCGTACTGGCGCCATATACTATTTCATACCATCCACAAGGAGCGTGCCCTATTTACTGACAAAAATCGTGTTCTAAATGAGAAAATAAATTTTCACGGTTGGAAAGCATTTGCGACTCCAATAGAAAAAATCAACCTCACGTGGGTTCAAGAGTTCTATGCCAACTGTGTAGACGATGAAAAAGTAGGAGCGAATCAACGTCATAAATCCACTACGGTACGAGGGGTAACTGTCAATTTCAACAAAAAAGCTATTCGACATGTCCTCCACCTACCAAACAAGCCCCGATGCGATTATGGAACAATGCTGAAAGACTCAACCAACCAATTCTTAGAGGACGTGACAGCCGCCATTGCTAATGATGGTGCACGATGGAAAAAAGGAGGCACTATACTGCCTCGAGTGGATCTGACACCAGAGGCCTTTTTCTGGTATGAGCTTATTCGTTATCGACTTAGCCCGACACTGAATACTTCCGAGGTAAATCGTTCTCGCGCTATATTAGTACATGCCATACAAAGTAAACAGATGATTCAAGAGGCAGAACTGATTTACACGACCCTACGATCCACTATCACCGGTCTGACAGTCGATTTAACGAATCCAAACGCGAAAAGGAAGAGTCCTTTAATTTTCCCGGCGCTTATACACTTACTGTGTGAACACCATGACGTCCCCCCTTTTCCTGACGATATCTATGAAGGACCGGGTGACGATATCACTATCAGTCAGTCTAAGAAGCCCCCTCAGAAACGCGCCCGACAGTCACGCGACCCTTCTGATTTGCCGCAACCATACATTGGGACTAGCTCGAGTGCCCATTCACCTCCTCCGGCGGATCCATACTATGACCTGCTCACCCAAATTCAAGCTGACATTGCGGGAATGAGGACCGACATGCAGAATGACATTGCGGGAATGAGGACCGACATGCAGAATGACATTGCGGGATTGAGGACCGATATGGGTACTATGCAGTCGGACATTAGGGCTATTCGAGAGTGGCAGCGCCAAGAAGATCTTCGACGAAATCCCCCTACCACCAACCCCACTGCCACTGACCCGGTTGACGCTTTTATAGACGGCATGGACTATGCTAATGAACAGACAGACCACCCCGACGATGCCGCCTAGTGACCACAAACCGCCTTTCGCCTCGTTTGGTTTTTCTTTCTTTTCCTTTTCCTTTTCCTTTCCTTTTCCTTTTTTATGTTTTTAGTTTCTAGTTTACATTTCGTTTTTATGTCTTTATGTTTTTATGCTTTTATGTTTTTATGTTTTCTGATTTTAGACTTTAGGATGAAATGTAATGCCAAAGATGATTAATCCAAAAGTCTGTTTCTTTTATCTAGTTCCAGTGTTGTGTTTCTCTACAGTCTTCTTGATACCATACCTAGCAAAATCAGAACGATCGTCTCGACTCTCACCACGGTCATGTCCCTTTTTACGTTTATGCATGCATACATACACACGTTTATCACATTAGGGACAATGTGCGCTTCAAGTTTGGGGGTCGTTTACGGAGACATAACATTTTTACTATGGATTCTAGCTTTATCTGTGTGATCGTCTTACAACGATTGACTAGGTGATATGAAAGCCTGACTTTTTAATACATATAACGCATAATTTTTTTTTGTCGGCGATATCATCTGCTTAGTTACACTTTTCTGGCTAGTCACTAATACGTAGTAGTCCAAGGCATAGGAGTTGAGTGGATCACCCGTTTTCGAAACACATAGGTAGTGGCTTCCAAGTTTACCAACTTAGAATCACGTCTTCTGGCACAATGGCACAAAAAAAAAATAAATAAATAAAAATAAAAAAAAAGATGGATTAGTTCGTTCTGTGACCTTTGACACTTGAGTGATTAAGTCCGAAGGAGTCTCTTAAAACTTAACGCCCTATGGCTATCTAGCTTGGGAGTCGTTGACCCAAAGCTCGATAACGGGTGTCATAGAAAGTCTAAGAGAACGAACATTGCACAATCCTGTCAAGTATGAGCTCGTTTGCATAAGTGACCTACGCTAAAAGCTCAATAATGTGAACCAGTTAGACCCTAATATCTGTTAGACTAGTTGGTGTGGATGGACGCCGCTCAAATTGTGTTAGAAACGCCATTCGACTATAATGCTTAAAGATGGCTTTATTCAGTGCTTTCTAGAAGCTTGTCTAACTCTGTGGTGTGAGGTAACCAACGATTAAGCGAATGCACGATTTTCTTCTAATAATGTCGGGCCATTAGTTCACGTCGATTTTTGTACGATTGTATCACATTTCGATTTAGCGAAGATTCATTGATTTTGCGATTTTGTGGGTATATCTTCTGCAAACCCTCACGAGACTATAACTCGTCCTTTTTGGGTAACAAAAAGGTTTAAAGGCTTGTTGCACGTGCTAAGTGCAATCGTGTACTCTACGAAAATGAGTTTATCTTTAGTTTTTGTTTTTGTTTCTTTATTTTACCATTTGTTCGAGGACGAACAAAAGCAAGTTTGGGGGGGTTGATAAACCTCATTTTTACGCTTCATACAACATCCATTAGACTATGTTTTATGCTCGATTTCATCTATTTTCCCCCGCACAATGCGTTTGATAGCCATGTTAAGTGTTGCAGGTGAATATAGTTGCTCGAAACAGAAATATGTAGCGTGAAAAGCCGAGAATAGCAAAGAGTTAGCACAAAACTGCAGCAACACAAGGCAGAGGCCAGCGCTCCAGCGCCAGCGCTGGAGCGCTCAAGGCAGAGGCCAGCGCTCCAGCGCCAGCGCTGGAGCGCTCGAGGCAGAGATTAGCGCTCCAGCGCTAGCGCTGGAGCGCCGCACCGCTTAATGCCCTGTCCTATTTTCTCTATTTTATGCCTTTTCTTTTTAGGGTATAAATACCCCCTCCAAACTTGTATTAGGGTTCGAACTTTATTTTCTTGAGTTGAGTTGAAAAGATCGGAGATCGAGAGACGAAATTCAAGATTATTGTAAACGGATTATTCGACAACGGGTTTAATCGAAATTATTTTCTTTAATCTCTTTTAATTCTTGTCGTTTTATCATGTTTACTTTATTGATTGTTGATTATTTCTTCGCATCTATGGAGTAATTCATATTATTCTGGAACCGGGAATAGCCCGATAATATGTTATCGATATAGATTATAGAATCGTTGATTTTACATCGCGTATGCTTATGATTTGCATTCTTGATTATTAATGCTTGTGAATTTGCTGGCCACTTATTTGCATGATAGTAGATATTAGGTGAAAATTCTGAAAGGTGACATCTATATCGGAACCCTAGTATTCAAACCTAGGATCCTAAATCACGAAAGTAGTTTTAGGTCTTTTGAGGAATCGATACATTATCAAAGAGATTAATGAGTCTGAGTCTAGTCTAATCATCACGAAAGTAGTTGGTTAATTAGTTTAGATATGTTATTATGCTTCGACAGAAGATAGTGATTAAAATTGGATAGTGTCCTTCATAAGTAGCGATCGTAATTCAATCGGTAATATAATTGAGTCGATAATATATATCGTGGTAAACCCTAATTCCGGAATTTCCAATCATATACAAATCAAATCAATTTACTTGCTTTTCGTTTAGTTTTATTTACAACTATCTCGTATTTTTATTAGGCTTAGATTACTGATAATTGATAGGCTAGTGCTTGATTGTTCGGTCTTCGTGGGAACGATATCTTTTGTACTGCACCGAAGCCGTGCGCTTGCAGTTTAGGCACATCACTGGTATGATCGCACCTGTAAGGTAATGCACATTCTTTTCCTTTATACCAAGTCCACAATCGGAGGATTAATATGGGCTCATCCGAAAAGTTCAACGACTCGGCCCCGTAAAATTACTCAATCACACGTGTAAATCCAAAACTCTCTATGAATGATAATTCAAAATAAAAAATAATGACGTATTATAATTCCGACATAATAATAATATTAATAATAATAAATCAAATATTCGACGCTTACTCAATATCCTACTCACGCTTATTATCTATCTCTTTACTCGAGAACATCAAGTAAAAAAAAAAAAGAAAGGCGACTAAAAATGAATTTTTTCGAAAAGGGGTGAAACACGAGGACTTCCCAGGGGGTCACCCATCCTAGTACTACTCTCGCCCAAGCACGCTTAACTTCGGAGTTCTGATGGGATCCGGTGCATTAGTGCTGGTATGATCGCACCCGTAAGGTAATGCACATTCTTTTCCTTTATACCAAGTCCACAATCGGAGGATTAATATGGGCTCATCCGAAAAGTTCAACGACTCGGCCCCGTAAAATTACTCAATCACACGTGTAAATCCAAAACTCTCTATGAATGATAATTCAAAATAAAAAATAATGACGTATTATAATTCCGACATAATAATAATATTAATAATAATAAATCAAATATTCGACGCTTACTCAATATCCTACTCACGCTTATTATCTATCTCTTTACTCGAGAACATCAAGTAAAAAAAAAAAAGAAAGGCGACTAAAAATGAATTTTTTCGAAAAGGGGTGCAACACGAGGACTTCCCAGGGGGTCACCCATCCTAGTACTACTCTCGCCCAAGCACGCTTAACTTCGGAGTTCTGATGGGATCCGGTGCATTAGTGCTGGTATGATCGCACCCGTAAGGTAATGCACATTCTTTTCCTTTATACCAAGTCCACAATCGGAGGATTAATATGGGCTCATCCGAAAAGTTCAACGACTCGGCCCCGTAAAATTACTCAATCACACGTGTAAATCCAAAACTCTCTATGAATGATAATTCAAAATAAAAAATAATGACGTATTATAATTCCGACATAATAATAATATTAATAATAATAAATCAAATATTCGACGCTTACTCAATATCCTACTCACGCTTATTATCTATCTCTTTACTCGAGAACATCAAGTAAAAAAAAAAAGAAAGGCGACTAAAAATGAATTTTTTCGAAAAGGGGTGCAACACGAGGACTTCCCAGGGGGTCACCCATCCTAGTACTACTCTCGCCCAAGCACGCTTAACTTCGGAGTTCTGATGGGATCCGGTGCATTAGTGCTGGTATGATCGCACCCGTAAGGTAATGCACATTATTTTCCTTTATACCAAGTCCACAATCGGAGGATTAATATGGGCTCATCCGAAAAGTTCAACGACTCGGCCCCGTAAAATTACTCAATCACACGTGTAAATCCAAAACTCTCTATGAATGATAATTCAAAATAAAAAATAATGACGTATTATAATTCCGACATAATAATAATATTAATAATAATAAATCAAATATTCGACGCTTACTCAATATCCTACTCACGCTTATTATCTATCTCTTTACTCGAGAACATCAAGTAAAAAAAAAAAAGAAAGGCGACTAAAAATGAATTTTTTCGAAAAGTGGTGCAACACGAGGACTTCCTAGGGGGTCACCCATCCTAGTACTACTCTCGCCCAAGCACGCTTAACTTCGGAGTTCTGATGGGATCCGGTGCATTAGTGCTGGTATGATCGCACCCGTAAGGTAATGCACATTCTTTTCCTTTATACCAAGTCCACAATCGGAGGATTAATATGGGCTCATCCGAAAAGTTCAACGACTCGGCCCCGTAAAATTACTCAATCACACGTGTAAATCCAAAACTCTCTATGAATGATAATTCAAAATAAAAAATAATGACGTATTATAATTCCGACATAATAATAATATTAATAATAATAAATCAAATATTCGACGCTTACTCAATATCCTACTCACGCTTATTATCTATCTCTTTACTCGAGAACATCAAGTAAAAAAAAAAAAAGAAAGGCGACTAAAAATGAATTTTTTCGAAAAGGGGTGCAACACGAGGACTTCCCAGGGGGTCACCCATCCTAGTACTACTCTCGCCCAAGCACGCTTAACTTCGGAGTTCTGATGGGATCCGGTGCATTAGTGCTGGTATGATCGCACCCGTAAGGTAATGCACATTCTTTTCCTTTATACCAAGTCCACAATCGGAGGATTAATATGGGCTCATCCGAAAAGTTCAACGACTCGGCCCCGTAAAATTACTCAATCACACGTGTAAATCCAAAACTCTCTATGAATGATAATTCAAAATAAAAAATAATGACGTATTATAATTCCGACATAATAATAATATTAATAATAATAAATCAAATATTCGACGCTTACTCAATATCCTACTCACGCTTATTATCTATCTCTTTACTCGAGAACATCAAGTAAAAAAAAAAAAGAAAGGCGACTAAAAATGAATTTTTTCGAAAAGGGGTGAAACACGAGGACTTCCCAGGGGGTCACCCATCCTAGTACTACTCTCGCCCAAGCACGCTTAACTTCGGAGTTCTGATGGGATCCGGTGCATTAGTGCTGGTATGATCGCACCCGTAAGGTAATGCACATTCTTTTCCTTTATACCAAGTCCACAATCGGAGGATTAATATGGGCTCATCCGAAAAGTTCAACGACTCGGCCCCGTAAAATTACTCAATCACACGTGTAAATCCAAAACTCTGTATGAATGATAATTCAAAATAAAAAATAATGACGTATTATAATTCCGACATAATAATAATATTAATAATAATAAATCAAATATTCGACGCTTACTCAATATCCTACTCACGCTTATTATCTATCTCTTTACTCGAGAACATCAAGTAAAAAAAAAAAAGAAAGGCGACTAAAAATGAATTTTTTCGAAAAGGGGTGCAACACGAGGACTTCCCAGGGGGTCACCCATCCTAGTACTACTCTCGCCCAAGCACGCTTAACTTCGGAGTTCTGATGGGATCCGGTGCATTAATGCTGGTATGATCGCACCCGTAAGGTAATGCACATTCTTTTCCTTTATACCAAGTCCACAATCGGAGGATTAATATGGGCTCATCCGAAAAGTTCAACGACTCGGCCCCGTAAAATTACTCAATCACACGTGTAAATCCAAAACTCTCTATGAATGATAATTCAAAATAAAAAATAATGACGTATTATAATTCCGACATAATAATAATATTAATAATAATAAATCAAATATTCGACGCTTACTCAATATCCTACTCACGCTTATTATCTATCTCTTTACTCGAGAACATCAAGTAAAAAAAAAAAGAAAGGCGACTAAAAATGAATTTTTTCGAAAAGGGGTGCAACACGAGGACTTCCCAGGGGGTCACCCATCCTAGTACTACTCTCGCCCAAGCACGCTTAACTTCGGAGTTCTGATGGGATCCGGTGCATTAGTGCTGGTATGATCGCACCCGTAAGGTAATGCACATTATTTTCCTTTATACCAAGTCCACAATCGGAGGATTAATATGGGCTCATCCGAAAAGTTCAACGACTCGGCCCCGTAAAATTACTCAATCACACGTGTAAATCCAAAACTCTCTATGAATGATAATTCAAAATAAAAAATAATGACGTATTATAATTCCGACATAATAATAATATTAATAATAATAAATCAAATATTCGACGCTTACTCAATATCCTACTCACGCTTATTATCTATCTCTTTACTCGAGAACATCAAGTAAAAAAAAAAAAGAAAGGCGACTAAAAATGAATTTTTTCGAAAAGTGGTGCAACACGAGGACTTCCCAGGGGGTCACCCATCCTAGTACTACTCTCGCCCAAGCACGCTTAACTTCGGAGTTCTGATGGGATCCGGTGCATTAGTGCTGGTATGATCGCACCCGTAAGGTAATGCACATTCTTTTCCTTTATACCAAGTCCACAATCGGAGGATTAATATGGGCTCATCCGAAAAGTTCAACGACTCGGCCCCGTAAAATTACTCAATCACACGTGTAAATCCAAAACTCTCTATGAATGATAATTCAAAATAAAAAATAATGACGTATTATAATTCCGACATAATAATAATATTAATAATAATAAATCAAATATTCGACGCTTACTCAATATCCTACTCACGCTTATTATCTATCTCTTTACTCGAGAACATCAAGTAAAAAAAAAAAAAGAAAGGCGACTAAAAATGAATTTTTTCGAAAAGGGGTGCAACACGAGGACTTCCCAGGGGGTCACCCATCCTAGTACTACTCTCGCCCAAGCACGCTTAACTTCGGAGTTCTGATGGGATCCGGTGCATTAGTGCTGGTATGATCGCACCCGTAAGGTAATGCACATTCTTTTCCTTTATACCAAGTCCACAATCGGAGGATTAATATGGGCTCATCCGAAAAGTTCAACGACTCGGCCCCGTAAAATTACTCAATCACACGTGTAAATCCAAAACTCTCTATGAATGATAATTCAAAATAAAAAATAATGACGTATTATAATTCCGACATAATAATAATATTAATAATAATAAATTAAATATTCGACGCTTACTCAATATCCTACTCACGCTTATTATCTATCTCTTTACTCGAGAACATCAAGTAAAAAAAAAAAAGAAAGGCGACTAAAAATAAATTTTTTCGAAAAGGGGTGCAACACGAGGACTTCCCAGGGGGTCACCCATCCTAGTACTACTCTCGCCCAAGCACGCTTAACTTCGGAGTTCTGATGGGATCCGGTGCATTAGTGCTGGTATGATCGCACCCGTAAGGTAATGCACATTCTTTTCCTTTATACCAAGTCCACAATCGGAGGATTAATATGGGCTCATCCGAAAAGTTCAACGACTCGGCCCCGTAAAATTACTCAATCACACGTGTAAATCCAAAACTCTCTATGAATGATAATTCAAAATAAAAAATAATGACGTATTATAATTCCGACATAATAATAATATTAATAATAATAAATCAAATATTCGACGCTTACTCAATATCCTACTCACGCTTATTATCTATCTCTTTACTCGAGAACATCAAGTAAAAAAAAAAAGAAAGGCGACTAAAAATGAATTTTTTCGAATAGTGGTGCAACACGAGGACTTCCCAGGGGGTCGGTCACCCATCCTAGTACTACTCTCGCCCAAGCACGCTTAACTTCGGAGTTCTGATGGGATCCGGTGCATTAGTGCTGGTATGATCGCACCCGTAAGGTAATGCACATTCTTTTCCTTTATACCAAGTCCACAATCGGAGGATTAATATGGGCTCATCCGAAAAGTTCAACGACTCGGCCCCGTAAAATTACTCAATCACACGTGTAAATCCAAAACTCTCTATGAATGATAATTCAAAATAAAAAATAATGACGTATTATAATTCCGACATAATAATAATATTAATAATAATAAATCAAATATTCGACGCTTACTCAATATCCTACTCACGCTTATTATCTATCTCTTTACTCGAGAACATCAAGTAAAAAAAAAAAGAAAGGCGACTAAAAATGAATTTTTTCGAAAAGGGGTGCAACACGAGGACTTCCTAGGGGGTCACCCATCCTAGTACTACTCTCGCCCAAGCACGCTTAACTTCGGAGTTCTGATGGGATCCGGTGCATTAGTGCTAGTATGATCGCACCCGTAAGGTAATGCACATTCTTTTCCTTTATACCAAGTCCACAATCGGAGGATTAATATGGGCTCATCCGAAAAGTTCAACGACTCGGCCCCGTAAAATTACTCAATCACACGTGTAAATCCAAAACTCTCTATGAATGATAATTCAAAATAAAAAATAATGACGTATTATAATTCCGACATAATAATAATATTAATAATAATAAATCAAATATTCGACGCTTACTCAATATCCTACTCACGCTTATTATCTATCTCTTTACTCGAGAACATCAAGTAAAAAAAAAAAAGAAAGGCGACTAAAAATGAATTTTTTCGAAAAGGGGTGCAACACGAGGACTTCCCAGGGGGTCACCCATCCTAGTACTACTCTCGCCCAAGCACGCTTAACTTCGGAGTTCTGATGGGATCCGGTGCATTAGTGCTGGTATGATCGCACCCGTAAGGTAATGCACATTATTTTCCTTTATACCAAGTCCACAATCGGAGGATTAATATGGGCTCATCCGAAAAGTTCAACGACTCGGCCCCGTAAAATTACTCAATCACACGTGTAAATCCAAAACTCTCTATGAATGATAATTCAAAATAAAAAATAATGACGTATTATAATTCCGACATAATAATAATATTAATAATAATAAATCAAATATTCGACGCTTACTCAATATCCTACTCACGCTTATTATCTATCTCTTTACTCGAGAACATCAAGTAAAAAAAAAAAAGAAAGGCGACTAAAAATGAATTTTTTCGAAAAGGGGTGCAACACGAGGACTTCCCAGGGGGTCACCCATCCTAGTACTACTCTCGCCCAAACACGCTTAACTTCAGAGTTCTGATGGGATCCGGTGCATTAGTGCTGGTATGATCGCACCCGTAAGGTAATGCACATTCTTTTCCTTTATACCAAGTCCACAATCGGAGGATTAATATTGGCTCATCCGAAAAGTTCAACGACTCGGCCCCGTAAAATTACTCAATCACACGTGTAAATCCAAAACTCTCTATGAATGATAATTCAAAATAAAAAATAATGACGTATTATAATTCCGACATAATAATAATATTAATAATAATAAATTAAATATTCGACGCTTACTCAATATCCTACTCACGCTTATTATCTATCTCTTTACTCGATAACATCAAGTAAAAAAAAAAAAGAAAGGCGACTAAAAATGAATTTTTTCGAAAAGGGGTGCAACACGAGGACTTCCCAGGGGGTCACCCATCCTAGTACTACTCTCGGCCAAGCACGCTTAACTTCGGAGTTCTGATGGGATCCGGTGCATTAGTGCTGGTATGATCGCACCCGTAAGGTAATGCACATTCTTTTCCTTTATACCAAGTCCACAATCGGAGGATTAATATGGGCTCATCC